>OY747102.1:1207500-1807500 GCA_963556455.1 Epiblema foenella | reverse complement strand
ATAACAAATTACCAAAGGACGTAACCGAAGCCCCAAGTTTGCATAGTTATAAGCGTCGTTTAAAAAGCTGGCTATTGAGCACCCGTTCCACAAGTACGATGAGTACATTATATACAACTAGCGACTCGCCCCGGCTTCGCACGGGTGCAATGCTGATATGTATTATATATAAACCTTCCCCTTGAGTCACTCTATCTATTAAAAAAGGCGCATCAAAATCCGTTGCGTAGTTTTAAAGATTTAAGCATACATAGTGATATAGGGACATAGGGACAGAGAAAGCGACTTTGTTTTATACTATGTAGTGAAGAATTAGTATAATCTAATAATTTAAGAGTGTTACAACTTGTGTAATACCGACTCTCTTCTCTATTTTACTGTTTACTATCTCTATGACATTGAGATGTGACTAATTATTTTACCTACAATGGAAACCTTAACTGTATTTTTAGTTAGATTTTTGACGTGTAATTTGGATTTATAAAATAAATGACTACGGCCATGACTATTTTTTTTGGGTGTGTATGACACTGATTGATTTTGATTTACGGAATATCCAAGCACATGTGATTGATATATATATATATATATCTCTTTCTTCTTCTTTTACACATAATACGTGTGTGTTAAAAGCGGAAGCTTTCATTTATTGAAAGCGTGCGTCACTATAATAAAACAATATATGAACTATAATTACCTTGATGTCAAAATTTTCACACAAGTGTACAGTCATAAAACAATAATTCAGAACATATTTACGTTATTAGAAGTCAAAATAAAACAAAACGTATAATTGTACACTCCTAATATAGGAACGAAAAACAAAAAGCGAACGCCTAATAAAAAAAATCTATGATTTAGTTTTTCTTAACGGCCAGGAACAAAAATGTACCAGCTGTATGGAGGTTGGAATGCCAGTTGCAAGAAAAGTAAATTTCTCCTTTTTCTAACGCTATCACTGTTACCTCAGAGAAAGAGATGGGTATATGTTTTTGTCATGAATACAGACACTTGTGAATATAGTAATGTGGAATAGAAATTATGCTGAAACATAACGGAGCATTTTATAAATTCAATTTCATTTGTGACTCCGTTAATACTATTTCTGATTCTGATTCTGATTCTGACGAAGTTCGAATATCTCCCTCTCTGTCCCTCGAATTAGCAAGTGCGACAAAGAGGGAGATATTCGAACTTCGTTCGTTTTCGGTTCGCGGTAGCCCCTCTGTTGTGGGATATTATATTAATTTCATTATACTCTTTGTTTACTTGAGACCTTATACATCTCTAACGTTACTGATGTTGTAATATTTGTAATAGATAACTTTGCAAGTTTATCTTCACTGTATGACATAAATTTTTTTATAATTGTAAACTCGAAATTATTATTCTTTCTTGAACTGTAACTTAATATTTTGACATGAGAAATGTATCAGCCTCTTAAATTGTAAATTAATATTCTGACATGTAAAAGTGCCCTTGTGGCCTATTTGCAGAATAAATGTTTCATTTTGATTTTGATTGATTTAAATACAAGTTTTCTTAGAAATTCATCAGCAGTCTAATATTTCAAGAGTTTTCTTGTGAGTAACATTTTCCTTAGATATTATTTATGATCCGATCCGTTTGTATGGGAGACGCTCGATAGAATAATTGCACAGATGAAAGACCCGATTTAAATCTTCAAGGAAATTGAATAAAATCGCAATAAAACTGGCAAAAACGATTTATTACGAGAGATTTTTTATGGCCGTTAATTTCGTTTGCGAATTTTTCTCTGTCACTATTCTTAATCTATTTTAAGAGGAGTTTTATAGGTTTAGTAGGCAGACTTCTATTTAGCCGTTTGAGCTATGAATATAAAAGTAAAAGCAAGACATGAGGGAGTGTGGCTGTCCTTAGCGGTTAGGGTCAGTTGCAACAACATACGATCACAGGCCGGTCATTTATTTTTATTTATTTATTTAATCTTTATTGCACAAAAGAAACCTTGTCGTACAAAAGGCGGACTTAATGCCGTATGGCATTCTCTACCAGTCAACCTTAAGGCGAAGCAGAAAGATTTGTTGGCGGTGCAACTAACAACTAATTCGTTAGTTAATACTCAAAATTAATATTTTATATAATTATTTTATATATAATTATTTGATTATTTTTTGTCATCGTCAAATATGGCGGCCGGCAGCCGGTCAGCTGTCAGCCCATAGAAACTAGTCAAATTTTCCATACAAACAGGCCCCTATTTCACCAAGTTGATATATGTATGTATTTGACATATGTGGGCTGACAAATCGTCAATTTTCATATAAAAACTGTTTCACCAACTACAATCGTAATGTTTTTTGACAATTGTCGCGCCTGTCAGCTTTGGTGAAATAGGGGCCAGATTTTAACGAACACCGCTTACGATTACAGACGGTTTGGTGTAACCAACCCGTAGACCGCAATGTCAATTTCTTGCGTATATATTATGGTCATGAGTCTAGAGGGTCGCCACTCGCCAGCGTCACCTGGACACTAAGGGTGGTAGTTTGAATCGTTGCACCTTATAAATGGCACGATGGCTTCACAATAGCAAACTCTTAGAGTATTCCACTGTTCAAAACCACCCGCATGGTCTTGTAGGAGGTTTCCTCCTAGATTTTGACTTTTTGACGACCGGTTTAGCCTAGTGGGTAGTGCACCTGCCTGTGAAGCTGACGGTCCTGGATTCGAATCCCGGTCAGGGCAAATATTTGTGTGATGAGCATGAATATTTGTTTCTGAGTCTTGGATGTTTTCTATGTATTTAAGTATTTATATCTATTAAATATATCGTCGTCTAGTACCCATAACACAAGCCTTCTGGAGCTTACTGTGGGGCTAGTTCGATTTGTGTAAGATTGTCCTCTAATATTTATTTATTTTTTATATTTGTTATTTCCCCCAGGCTACTCTCCAACCGCGCACTCCTATCGCTTTACTGGTCCTGGCCTATAAAGCCACAGTCAGGTTAGAATAGAGTTGACGATATTGAAAAGACCGCGGGTTACTTCTGGATGAAACTAGCAAGCGACCGGGATGAGCGTACTAGAGGCGTTTGCTCAGCAGTGGGCGATTATGTCTAATTATGGAACTCGTTGCCCCCGTCACTCAGGAAGTGTCAATCTGTGGCCTCGCTGAAGGGGAAGTTGAAGGAATTGTGGTTGTCGAGTAATATATGACTGGATATTTTATTTTATTTTGACATCTGCTTATTACATATATGTGCGTATCTATTTATATATACTTATATTCGGTATTTATACATTTATATACTTACATATTTTTTTTTCGTTTATATATAGATATCTATATATTATTGTGATGTTATTAAGATAATTTTGTGTTCGAATTGTACATGTTTCTCGGTTTGCCTATTAATCTTAATCTCCACTCAATTGCTCAAAGGTTAGCTGGAAGAAATCCCTTACAGTGATAAGCTCGCCTTTGTACGTATATGTCAACTGTTCTTGTAATTTATGTTATGTTTTACTCATGTACAATAAAGAATTTTACATACATACATACATACAGGCTGAAGATGATGATGATGATGATAATACATACTGTCGCCTGGCGGCTGATGCGGTGGTGTCCCGCTCCGCCGCCCTCGTGTCCCGGAGCACCCTCGCCGGTACCAGCCCCTGGCGGGAGCGGATCTCGCCCGCGTCCACATCTTCTAAAACACGGACCAGCCATCTGGAATAGAAAGAATTCATTATTGCACACTTTGCTTGTAAGGAGTTTAACAATTTCGCTGCTAGATTAGATTAGATTTATTTATTTCTTTCTGAAAATTTACATGGTATTTTATAAAAATGTCAATTGGTAGTGTCAAGATATCATGGATTCACAAAAAGATCGTCAGATTGTATATGAATTAATAATAATAAAATAATAATACAGTTTAACACAAAGGAAGAATATTTTTTAAATAATACAAAATAATTCAATAATAATAATATGGTACAATGGCAAATATATAAGGTGTAATTAAAATGCTAAGATTTTCTTAGCGCTACGCGATAGAAAATATGGAATTGATCATAATAAGATGTCGTCACTATATGAATAGTAGGTAAACCATCAAATTATGACAAAAAACGGTAAACGGGTAAATAAATATGCTCAAAATCTTAAAAAGATATGAGTGACACTTGAAAGTTTCAAAAAATGATGTAATTTTTTTTATTGTCTAAAAGTATATTAAAACCACCATCAGGATGGTTTGATAAACAAAAAATTGTACGACAACAATGTACCTAAACACAATATTTCATGACCAAAACAGCAAATTACGTTTTTCCATACAATGGGAGGTACCTAGTACGGGTGCATAGTATATATATATGACGTCACATACTATGCTCAATTAGTATGTGATTTTTAAGGGCGTTTTGAGCGCTCGGATTTTATGCCGTACTTTGATATCCATTTTGTCTTGTTGTACACATTTGTTCCTCTCTGAAAACAGGTTCGAATGGAATTATGAAGAAAATGATGCCTCTTCTCTATATCCTCTACAAAAGGGGAAAAGGCATGTTGGCAATCGCCGGATCCAGCGTCGTGCGCGCCACCTAGCGCCGCTTGCAGGCACCACGAGCGACTCCAACATGGCGGCACGTAGCTGCAGCGCCATCTACCGGCGGCTGTGACATCATCGTGACGAGCGCGCCCCACCTTCTAGAAGACGATGTGGCGGGGAGCCGAGGACTTAAAACGGGCTGCACCACCTTCACGGGTCTCTTGTCCGATAGGCAATTAGATAGGCAACAACTTTGCTATTGTATTTAACAGTGTTTATTTTAAATAAATACCTTGAGCTGGAGTCTACTTATTATTACGTCTAACAGTCTAGCTTACAGGCATGGGATCGGCTACGAGTTTACGAGCAGAGAGGCCGCTAGGCGAATTCCTGGCGGTGAATGTGTTAATGTAAATTGTCACAGTTTTTATATATATTTTAATTTATTTTTGTTTGAAATTATTCTCTGTAGTAATTTCTAAGCGGAAAATACCAGGTTTGAATTTGGCGATTTGGAGTGTTGTAGCGGTACTTTTTTGAAAAAACCCTGTACAAGATACCTAATATAATAACGATGAGAAAATTTCAAGACAAGTGTTAAGTCACACAGTAAATAGCGTAAATAGATGCATATTATTAACTGATAAGGACTCTTAAGTAATGGTTTACTAAATAAGTGGCAGCTACTCCGATTACCGGGCGCCACGACTTAAGAGACCTTATAAGTTTCAAATTGTTTTGAATTCAAATTATGATAAATTTATTGATAATACCAATAAAGTGATTAAAGGATACGATGACTTTATAAAAATTTCATATGGTGACATAGCATTTTTTTGATTTTATTATGTGTATTAAAATTTAAGGGAAAAAAAGCATTTATTAGTTTGAAAATGGTCGTTTTGGACTTAAATGATATTTCCAATTTAAAAATTCTAAAAATACATTTTAAATTTGTTACATAAGGAGGCAATAGTCCTGTGTTAGATAGAAACACTGAGAAAATGTCAACATACGTGTCAATTCAAAGACTAGAAGTTAGTCGTGAGTTAGTGAATGTACCAAAAAAGGGGCGAACTGAAAACCCGCGCTGAGCAGCCGTACTGGCTGATACAGCACATGCTGAGTCCGCTCCTTTTGTCACATAGAAATATATAATAAGGCATGTACCTATTTCTTTTGTAATTATCTGTGTTGTGTGGCAATAAATATTCTTCTTTCTTTCTTTCTTTCAAGACAAAATGGCCTAAATAGAGAAGCGTTTTTTAACTCATAAGGGCTCTTAACGCCTAATAGCTTATTTTGTGGCGCTGAGTGGCGATGGCGGCCATTTTAGCATGTATTAGTGATATTTGAATTTTCCATTGCTTTATTATTATTTGTATATGCTAAATAAACACGTTTTCTTTCTTTTTTCCTTCTAAATTGGCATCAAGCACCTATATAGCCTTCAGGTACAAAACCGCTTCGATTGCACAGTTAAAGCGACCTCGACTGAGGTTGATTAGGGTCGGGGGATAGGTACTATTTATTTTTGGTGTAAGACTATTTGTATTCCAATTTGAGGCCGAGGTACGGTACTTAGACAAGACCACCAAAATCATTGTTTGATGATTGGCAAAGAACTGACCTGGAGTTGTGAATTTTATTCACAAAGCAGAAGTGAAAAATCCCGGTCACTAAACTTCTCTTATTCCATTTATATTAATTACATTTCCTTTTATTTCGCGCCAACAAATCGATAAACGACATTTGTACCAGCGCCAATACAGTTAACTGACCATTAATGCACTTTATGAGCATTGGAATAAGGGTCACCAATGGTCAGTCTGTGCTGGCGTTTGAAAGACACGTCTGCGTCACCATCATCATAAACCCAGCTTCGGTCTTCTACACGCGGAAGCTTTCAGCTCGTCAAACACGTGACCTCATATAGTTCATTGGGGTTGTCACTTTAATTAACATGTTAAAAATACGGCTCTCGTTGCAATGATCCTTTTTGGGTCAATAACGACACTGACGAGTTATTTTAAGATTGCTACGCGTAAAATTTTGTTTATTTTTAGTACAGTGTCTTGTAAGGACTGTCATATTCAGAATAAATAAAAAAATTAATGTTTTTTTTTTAATATAAGCGTAGGTACGTTGTTTTAATACAGAAACAACGATACGTTGTTCTGTGTTGAGTGCGAGGGGCCTAAATATTTTAAGAGAGGTAGGGCACAGCAAAATGTCATCTTGCTCGAATTTACAGCAGCCCAACTGGGGAAGTACCTCCATCTTGCAGAAGACCACAGCCATAATAACATTATCTACTATATAAGTATGTACTGTTGTGTTCCTGGAGGTAAGCAAGGTTGCCAGAGCTCCCGAGGATGCACTGTGTTGAGAGCGAGGGACCTAAATTTGTCGCTTCTGCTGTCAACACAGTGCATCCTCAAATCTTATAAAGGATCGGCAACGAGCACGTGACTCTTTTGGAGTTGCGGGCGTCTATAGGCTGCGGTGGCCGCTTACCATCAGGTGGACCGTATGCTTGTTTGCCACCGGCGTTGTATAAAAAAAAGAGATCATTACTATTTACTTTATAGTAAACTGAGACCGCATTTCGATTCTCGTCGACCCAGGATTAGAAACATCTCGACTCGATTTAAAATGTTTTACTGAATTGCTCGTCCACTTTCTGAATTAGTTTTATCCAAGAATGTCCCGCAATTTCCACTTCGTTAACTTATTGAGCTGCTGGTCGACTTTTTTTTTAATAAATATAAATAAATAAATAAATATTTTTGGACAATGTTACATAAATCAACCTAGTCCCAAACTAAGCAAAGCTTGTACTATGGGTACCAAGTGACGATATACATACTTATATAGATAAATAGATACTTAAATACATAGGAAACATCCAAGACTCGGGAACAAATATTCGAGTTCATCACACAAATAAATGCCCTGACCGGGATTCGAACCCGGGACCTCCAGCTTCGTAGGCAGAGTCACTACCAACTAGGCTAAAGCGGTCGTCTAAGACTGACCTATAAAAAACTCACCGTAGGTAAGTACATAAAAATAAACATTCCGTTGACTCCGGAAACATTCGTGGCCATTGCAGAAATATTTGCCTTTAAAGCATTCCAATAGCGGTCATAAATATCTTCGCGCTATACGTGTAAATGTCAACATGGTCTTCAAATAACGGTATCTTCAAATGAAATTCCTTAGTCCCTATTCATTTCCTCAATTTAAAAACGATAATTTCGTGATATCGCAACCATAATTCATTGCATATTTTGTTGACATTTTCTTGTATTACGACGGTGGCAAGTAAGCATACGGCCTGCCTATGGACGCTCGTGATTCCAGAACAATTACAGCCGTTGCCGAGCCATTTTTAGATGGAAGATTCATTGTATTGACAGCTAGAGACAAATACAGGTTCCTTTCGTAACACAGCGTCGTAGTAACGTATTCTTTGGGAAGTATAATATAAGCGTGGGACATGTGTTTTATGAGCAGAAGTGACCTCCTAACAGACTTCTTCCAGTAAAGCGGCGACTAGCTCGATCTGGAAAAATGACTCATGTGATGGGACCGACCATTTATAACAAGTTGCCCGAAATAGTCAAGTTCCCTTCCGTACAATGCTTCAAACGAAAGCTAAAAAGTTGGCTTCTCGAGCACACATTCTACAGTTACGACGAATTTGTAAACCTGTAGAATATAATGATTATTACTTATTAATAAAATTGGTTGTATATGTAAAATGAAATAATATCTGACATGTAATTTTGACATTATGAATAAATGAATATGAATATGACACTTAAATAATTTAAACGTGAGTGACAACCCTAGTCATAAGTCAATGACACCGGGTTCAATAGACACTGTCGGTTGTTTTATGCGAGGATTTTCTGTCCACCAAATTATGAATGTGGTCATGCAGCGATCATTTCTTTTATTAGCAAGATTCAGATAAAAAATACCGGTCAAGTGTGAGTCTGACTCGCACACCGAGGGTTCCGTATACAGGTGTGTACCGGTTCCAACCCTATTGAATCAGGAAAATCTCAACAACATGGTGTGGAAATTGGGCGCCATGGGTACAGCGCCATCTGTCGGCGACTTTTGTTACAAATTTGAGCGACTGAATAACTTTGTATGTATGGTAGTTTTTCAAGGATAATTCTTTTCACGTATTTTTAATGTAATTTGAAAGTGTTATATAACTAACGATCATATGTAATTTTAAGTGATATTATAATTATATTATGAGATAAATTAGTTATATTTAAATCATGTCATATCATAAAACTGGTAAGGATTTTTGGGGCACAATTCGACTTGTATTAAACATATATCATTAAGTACATGGCTACGCCGTGGCCTTTAAAAAATGGCATCGTCTTCGACAAACAGACATTTCTCCATAGGAAGTTAAAATACATATATACATGGGCGAAATCATGTCCCGACAATGTGGAAAGATTGGCGATATAATGAGCTGTCAAATAACATTGTCGAATAGCGCCTCTTAAAATACACCATTTAGGTCAGTAAATTCACATACCGAATTATTAAAGTAGCGTGGAAAACGGTTCAAAGTAGTCATAAATACTCGAACATTACAATTATAATAGGACATTTTATTAAATATAACAACACAATAATTATTTTTTTATTTTATTTATTTCACACTTTTTATTGAATCATCACCAGAGAGCATCTCATAACGATTTCAATAAGCTCAAACACGACTAGGCTACACTGTTTTATTACGGAGTTCCGTTGCCTACCTTCCGGCTTCAATTACTAGATCAGATTGATGGTGATATTATATCAAGCCTATTTAAATTGACTTCGTCATATAATTTTAAATTTAACTACAGGCCTATCCATAAATACGCAACACGCCTATGTGCATTGATTTTTTTTCAACCCCCGTTTAATTGTATGGAGTGCCTCCCGCCCTAATTTAATATCACATCACTTTTATACTAAACTACATGCCTTACATGCCTATTGAAACAGTAGACAGCATCAAATTTTTAGGAGTAAATGTTTACCCAAACTTAAATTGGAAGTCTCACGTAGATAAAATCAACCAAAGCATATCAAAACATTGTTACGCTCTATCTATACTGTCTGAAACTTGCTCAGAAGACATTGTAAAAAACGCATATTACGGTAGTATTTATCCATTACTCACTTATGGTGTAATATACTGGGGAAATTCGTCTCATGTTCAGTCCACTTTTGTTCTACAGAAGAGGTGTACTCGTATACGCACCATTTTTAGGGTTCCGTAGCCAAAATGGCAAAAACGGAACCCTTATAGTTTCGTCATGTCCGTCTGTCCGTCTGTCCGTCTGTCCGTCTGTCCGTCTGTCACAGCCGATTTACTCGGAAACTATAAGTACTACAGTGATGAAATTTGATGGGAATATGTGTTGTATGAACCGCTACAAAATTATGACACTAAATAGTAAAAAAAAGAATTGGGGGTGGGGCCCCCCATACATGTAACTGAGGGATGAAAATTTTTTTTTCGATGTACATACCCGTGTGGGGTATCAATGGAAAGGTCTTTTAAAATGATATAAAGTTTTCTAAAAAACATTTTTCTTAAAGTGAACGGTTTTTGAGATATCAGCTCTCAAAGTCGTAAAAAGTATGTCCCCCCCCCTCTATTTTTATAACTACGGGGTATAAAATTCTAAAAAAAATAGAGGTGATGCATGCTAATTAACTCTTTCAACGATTTTTGGTTTGATCAAAGTATCTCTTATAGTTTTTGAGATAGGTTGATTTAACTGTAATTTTGGTTAAGTTATTTTTGCTGTTTTATAGATACTAGTACGGAACCCTTCGTGCGCGAGTCCAACTCGCCCTTGGCCGGTTTTTTCATATTCAGAATAGACAGTCAGTAAGAACTGTATTCAGGGATAAATCCTTGCTTACACTTAGTAGTATATATATCATGGAGTTATGTATATTTAACAAAAGAACACATTTATCGACTTCAATGTTATAAAGTCAGACACTTTTGAAAACAGGCCCGAATCCTCTAAATTCCAGCTATCACATCACAGTAAATCAAATACTGGGACGGAGAAATATGACATCGCATACCACAGTTCCGTAATTTGTTATTCTGATTTATATTAGGATTTATTAAAATAACAGAATATTTGTTTCTGCCGAAGAAAACAATAGGCGAAGGCTATTTTTAGGTATTTTTTACAGCTAATTGGAGCTTTAAAATATGCCTGCGATGATTGATTGGCTAAAATATGTTTTAATTGTGAAAGGGTTTGCTGCTGGCCAGTATCTCTCTTAAGGGTCCTTATCAGTTAAAAAATGCTCATCTATTTAAACGATTGTCTGATTAAATTGACACGTATCTTGACATTTTCTCAGTGTTACTATCTAGAAAAGGACTATTGTGACCTAATGCCATATATTTTTAATGTATTTTTTGGATTTTTATTTAAGAAATATTGTATCAAACATCACTCCAAATAGACCATTGTCAAGCTAAAAACTGTGTTTTTTCCGCTTAAATTCTAATACACACAATAAAATCAAAAAATGGCCATGTTGCTATCTAAAACTTTAACAAACTTATCGTATCCTACAATCACTTTAATGTTATTATCAATACTTTTGTCATAATTTGAAATCAAAACATTTTAAAACTTATAAGGCCTCTTAAGAGTAAAAAAACCGGTCAATTGCGAGTCCGACTCGCGCACCGAGGGTTCCGTAAACAGATATGTACCGGTTCCAACCCTATTAATTTAGGAAAATCTCAACAAGCAGAAATTGCACGCCATGGGTACAGTGCCATCTGTCTGCGAATTTTGTTACAAATTGGAGCGACTGAATAACTTAGGGTCGGTTGCACCAACATACGATCACAGGCCGGTCATCATCAAATATGGCGCAGGCAGCTGTCATCCCATAGAAATCTCTCAAACTTTCCATATAATCAGATTTTAACGAACACCGATTAGTTAATGATAATGATAATAATTAAATGTTTGGCGACCGGTTTAGCCTAGTGGGTAGTGCACCTGCCTGTGAAGCTGACGGTCCTGGGTTCGAAGCCCGGTCAGGGCAAATATTTGTGTGATGAGCATGAATATTTGTTTCTGAGTCTTGGATGTTTTCTATGTATTTAAGTATTTATATCTATTAAATATATCGTCGTCTAGTACCCATAACACAAGCCTTCTTGAGCTTACTGTGGGACTAGTTCGATTTGTGTAAGATTGTCCTCTAATATTTATTTATTTATTTATTTAAAAGTAAATGCGCTTTAAGGACCTATTCATAATTATCCGACGTGTACTCTAATGCTTTCTGACGACTGACACACGAGGAGCCGTCACCTCAGTGGCAATCAGATGATTTCATTCATATTCTCTTTCTCTTCTCTTCTCTTTAAGCATATTTGCGTCCATCGCTGGACATATGCCTCTTCCATTTCGTTCTGAGCGTAGCGGTTCTGGTCAAGGTTGGCCTTGCAGTCTTTCTGATGTCATCCGACCATCTGGCTTGCGGCCTTCCCATGGTACAGCTTGCCGCTCGAGGTCTCCAGGGCAGAACTCGTTAGCTCCATCAGTCGTGCATTCATATTATCATATGCATAATGTCAGCCCTAAGATATCCACAGCTGGACCAGGGATCTCACACGGAGGATAATGTCTGGTCTTGCGCCACCTTCATCCAATCACCTTAATCCAATGAAGTGATCCTGACCAGATAGATCCACTTTGTTGGGGATCTTTAAGCTGTGTTTTCCAGTTAACCACTCAAGAACCTTTCTGCTTCGACGGCCATCGGTTATACAGCAATGTGCGACTTGGATTAGCAACTCGCTTTGGTATATCGACGACCGGTCAAACGGATCTCCTCATTTCTGAAGGGTTACTCCGAACTTCGTATCGTGGCGTCACTGTCACTCATATAGTGAATAACACGAGAGTGAAAGGGATGGCACGATGCGTTCGGATTTCGTAGTTCGGAGTACAGGCTCTGAATCGACCTCGTAGGGAAACTCCGAGTATAGCTCTCCATTGCCCTCTGTGTGACTTTGATCCAATAACCTTATTATATTTCAATAAAATAAACTAGATTAACTAAATGCGTAAGGTCACATATTTAATAACCATAAACTAGACGGCTGCGCGTACGCCGTTAGAACGCCCTTTGCGCAACTTTACGAGCTGGATGTTGATCTTACGCGCCTTTTGATACCGAATGTAGGACAAGACATTACAGATAGATCTTTACAAACAGATAAATTAGCATTACCATGAGTTTACGAAGACCTTACTCGCTAGCCATGGTGTAAAAATAAAAAAAAAACCGGCCAAGTGGGAGTCGGACTCTCGTACGAAGGGGGCCAAAAAAATTTGTTGTATGGGAGCCCCCTTAAATATTTATGCTATTCTGTTTTTTAGTATTTGTAGTTATAGCGGCAACAGAATTACATAATCTGTATGTATTTCAAATGTCTACCTAACTATCACGGTTCATGAGATACAGCCTGGTGACAGACGGACAGACAGACGGACGGAGAGCGGAGTTTTAGAAGTAGAGTCCCGTTTAACTCTTTGAGTATGGAACCCTAATTGTCGTCCTTCTAACGTTTTCCCGGTTGAACCCTAAGGAAGTCGTAAAGTTAGCGTAAGAACTGGTGGCTTTATAGGCCGGGCCCAATAAAGCGATAGGAGTACGCGGTTGGAGAGTAGCCTGGGGAAAATCCAGGGGAAAACCTCCTACGCGACCACGCGTGTGGTTTGGAACACTGGAATACTCTAAGAGTTTGCGATCCAATGAGGTTGGTTGAGCGGTTTCAACCGAATCTGAGGTGTGAGTGGAATCGAGCTACTGGGAGTTTTGTCGCTGGTTCACTAAACCTAGCCTAGTTGAGAAGAGTCCAGCAACAAGGGTCCATATTGGCTCACATAACATTACTTGTCATATTATTTTTCATAATAACGCTTTTTGACCATAGTAATCATTTGTCATAATTTTTTTGCCTACAAATTTGTTGTATATACATTTGTATTACCAACATCATTACTCATAATTATATTTAGGCAGATTTTTTAACAACATAATGTCATTTCCAACTATTCATCACAACTCATAATGATTTTTAAAATAAACTTAATAATTATAAACTTATATTGTATAAGTATTTGAAAGCATAACATATAAAGTATGGGTGTATTGGATTATATCGGCTGTCAATGTATGCGCTGAATTACAACATGTAAATTTGATTGTCAATAAATCATCTATTATGTCGATTATCCCCGCAACTTTTTTATTTTTCATGTACCTAGCTTATTAAGCGATTTCGGCCCGCCAAGGAGTCGACGGAGCCTCGCTTCGCGGGGCTCCTTTTTCCGCTCTGAGGAACAAAAGACACCTAACACTCCTCCTCGCTTCGCTCGTCGTCGTACCTATCCCGACTCTGGGACTGTATTTCTATTTTGATAGCAAGTTGAATGTGGTATGGAAGATACCTGACACAGTTTTATAAATAAAACCAGGTAAAGTTTAAAATAAATATTATATAATTTTTTATTACTAATTTGTCGTTGTTAAAAAATAAATATGATTTAAAATTTTATTATTTAAAATCGTTATATTTTAAAAATAAATGAAAATTAACATTAGTATTACAGATGTTTATTATGATTGACATTATTAACATGAATTATTCAGTGTTACGATAGTTATGCGCAAAGACAAGTTATAAGTAATGATCATTATGATATAAAATTATATAACAAACATTTTCGGACTTCCAATAATCGAAGTAGCAATTTTATGTGAACTTTGGCGCACCCCAGCAACAAACTCCGCTAGGCCCGACCTGGTTCGGACTGACTCTACCCGTTGTGCGACGGTACCGGGACGAATAGTGTATATGTGTCAGTGTTGTCACGATCGCGCGATGGACGTCCCCGCCGATGACGTATTTATGTAGGGTTACATTAAAAGTAACAGATCATTTTTTTCTGTTGAAGAGAACAATAGGGGTTCCACTACGGGTAGCTTTCTTTTAGGTATTGACGACTGGTTTAGCCTAGTGGGTAGTGCACCTGTTGTGAAGGTGACGGTCCTGGGTTCGAATCCCGGTCAGGGCAAATATTTGTGTGATGAGCATGAATAGTTGTTTCTGAGTCTTGGATGTTTTCTATGTATTTAAGTATTTATATCTATTAAATATATCGTCGTCTAGTACCCATAGCACAAGCCTTCTTGAGCTTACTGTGGGGCTAGTTCGATTTGTGTAAGATGGTCCTCTAATATTTATTTATTTATTATTATTATTATTTATTTCTTTAGCGTGTATGTCTCGTAAGGCTTTATGTCTTACTAAAATAAATAAAAAAATAAACAATCGCACCCGAGCCAAGATGACAGGTCTCCAGCTGTTCGGCTAATTAGAAGCTTTGTTTCGGTCTGCGTTTATTTTCAGATCACAAATGGACCGTGCTAATTACAGATACGTCTTAAAATTAATTTTAAAACGTGATGGCTCTAATGCCGAAATTTTTCAGACATGTGAAAGTTAGAAGCTGAAATGTCTCCATGTTTAAAACGAACTCCCCTTTCTTAATAGAGTAAAACCAATCTACAAAATCAAAATCAATTCGGTTTTCGTGAAATAAGTAACTTAATTTTTAATTATACAAACTAAGAAAGCGACTAACAAAATGAGTAGGTATATAATGGAATTAAATTTAAATAAATAAATAAATATTAGAGGACAATCTTACACAAATCGAACTAGCCCCACAGTAAGCTCAAGAAGGCGTGTGTTATGGGTACTAGACGAGGATATATTTAATAGATATAAATACTTAAATACATAGAAAACATCCAAGACTCAGAACCAAATATTCATGCTCATCACACAAATATTTGCCCTGACCGGGATTCGAACCCAGGACCGTCAGCTTCACAGGCAGGTGCACTACCCACTAGGCTAAACCGGTCGACAAAATAAAAGGAATATTCATACTAATTTAAATGTTATTATAAAAACACGAACGAAACATCAAATTAAAAAGCGGTTCTTGCCAAATGAGTGCGATAATCCCGCTACTCCAAAATCCGGAAGTTTTCTAATGATATAGGTCGACATGAGCTAATGGACAGGCTTGTAAACCATACTAATTTGTGTACTACATCGCTAATCGTGGATTAAAACTAATTGGGACTGGTCTGACGGTACACATATGGACGATTTCAAGCTATTTTGTAGTAAATAATTTAATTTTGGCCCAATGTAATTTTTTGTGGTTGTAGTTCTCACACCGATTTGTGTAGAAACAAGTTTATGGTTGAACGAGTGAGGTGACAAAATAGCGTTTATATGTATGCATGTATGCAGCAATATTTTATGAAGCGTGACAAACGTTCCGTATTGGTAATATGAGAATAAATAATTTTTAAGGTTCAGTAAACCAACGGAACTCTATTGTTGTCACTCACGTGTCCGTCCGTCCGTCGTTTCTCACAAAATATTTTTCTGAAATTTTTTTTAACTTCCCATTGATCTATGAACATAAAAAAATCAATAATCTGATTTATCAATATATCGATGTATTTGTTGGCAAAATATACGTAATATCAAACATTACCACCAAATTTCAAGTTTATGGGTGAATGAGAAATAAAAATATTTTTCGGGACAAAATTTTGTAAAAAAAGCTGATTTTGGTGGCTTCTCATTCCTTTATTTTAAAATATTAAAAAAAATACAGTATTCATCTACTTAATAACTTCTAAACAACGATACTCCAGTCGATATTTGTATGGTGTGTGTATTTTTCGCGCCCCCCCCTTTAGCTGTATAAGCCTTCCTTAAAACAAATAAAAATGAATTTTGACTATTTGTGTGGCTTTGTGTCACCAAGACTGAAAATTTGATGATTGGGATACTGTGAAAAGAAGAAAGTAGCTACAACCGTTTAGCTATAAAACCTGTGGGACAGATGACGGACGGACGCGTGAGGACAACAATAGGGTTGCATTTGGTCCTTTCAGGTACGGAACCCTAATAAAAACTATTTATTTCTAGTTATAAAAAACTTTTTTTTTCTTTTTTTTTTTTGAACCTGACTGTGGCTTTATAGGCCGGGCCCAATATAGCGATAGGAGTGCGCGGTTGGAGAGTAGCCTGGGGAAAATCCAGGGGAAAACCTCCGGCACAACCACGCGTGTGCTTTGGAACACTGGAATACTCTAAGAGTTTGCGCTCCAGTGAGATTGGTTGAGCGGTTTCAACCGAATCTGAGGTGTGAGTCGAATCGAGCTACTGGGAGTTTTGTCGCTGGTTCACTAAACCTAGCCTAGCTGAGAAGAGTCCAGCAAGAAACTCAGCTAGGCCCGACCTGGGTCGAATAAAAAACATCATCACATCACCAAAAACACGGTACCAATCTCTGTATACCTTATGCCCCGATTAAAAACTATTATTACCAACTTGATCGAAGACAGTAATCCAAAATTCTGTTTCGCGGTGATTTGGGATCCTTTGAGCAATGTAATAAATCTTCATTCTCATTTACTACCCATTAAGCAACGCTCTAGATCTGCCTGTCGGAATTAAGCTTACAGAAGGACTAAAGTGACCATGGAATTAGTAAGAGCTACAAACAACTGGATGGTGCATCCTCAAAGCAATTTCCCGATTGTGCTCTATGCCTAAAAAGTCCGGGGTCAGCTTTGGCACCTAATAAAAATAAAATAAAATCGAAATGGTGTCTTCGGGTAATTGCGAATGTTGAGTAATTCCGAAAATAACAGATTTGTCTAACTAAGTGATTTTGTTGCACTATCCAAACATCAACAAAAAAATTAACATTTCTTTTTGATGGTGATGATGATGAGATGCAATAAAATAGCTTAGTTAGACTGGAATTTGTTATTTTCGGAATTATCCCACATTCGAAATTACCCGAAGACACCTTACATGTACATGTCAAGCATCTGATCTGATTTGACAAAATCTCCGAAACAATGACCCTTATTTGCTTCATTATTTTCATATGTTCTTAGTTCCTTAGTTCTCAGTCAACAGTCTCGTTCATATATTGTGCCACAAGAAAAAAAAGTTTCGGCTTCAAGAAAACCAAGTCTCGCTTACGTTGCCACTGCGCTTTCCAGTTAAACGAAATACTTGCTAATTCCATGTCCAGCACGCAATGATCAAGGCATCAAAAGAAACGCATAAATTTCTCACGGCTAATTCAGACCGTGCCAGTTTGGCGGCAATTTAAACTTTTGTAGGTTAAGTCAGCCATTTTGGAATTATGTTTTTATTACTGAAAACATTTCATTTCTTCCAACTTTCAATCTGAATCGGGTTGGTTTATTGAATGTTTCCATTTATTTTGATGTTGATGGGGCGTTGATTTTAATTTAGGTTAGTTATTTGCGAAGACCTGAATGTTATTTGGTATGACAAGTTATTTTCAGTTACCATATGAAATTATACGTATTTGTGTCAACGGAAACAATGTTGCAGTAATAAAGCATGAATATTTATTTAATTACCATACACTTTAGCAAAATCAAAATAAATACCAAACGGTCGCATTCAGGGTCGGCCATTGAATCCGTGGAAGCGATTAATATCAACCGCAATACACACACTAAATTTGGTTGCTGACAAAATTGATCTGTTTTATTGTTCAATGTCTGAATTTGTGAATGTATGTTCGTGTTTAGTGTTCAATTACTTTAATTAGGTTAAGTAAATCTTAGTTAAGGCACAGCATTAAGGTCAACCTGTAAAATGATAGTTACTGTATATTATCATCATCACTACATAGTATAAAACAAAGTCGCTTTCTCTGTCCCTATGTCCCTATATACCTATATCCCTATGTATGCTTAAATCTTTAAAACTACGCAACGGATTTTGATGCGGTTTTTTTTAATAGATAGAGTGACTCAAGGGGAAGGTTTATATGTATAATACATGCATCAGCATTGCACCTGTGCGAAGCCGGGGCGGGTCGCTAGTAAATAATAAAAACCTATTCGTTATACTCCTTTTGGGTTTCGTGACAGTACTTTTCGCAAAACTAGTGCCTATAGGTAAGCTAAATCTACACAGATGCCAACGCGAACTCCGTACTCCTATAAAGTGATGATTTTAATTGGTCCTATAAAATCTAAATTTTTGGCAACAACAGGTCAACAAAGTTATTAAAATAATAAAATCAAAATCAAACATTTATTTTGCAAATAGGCCACAAGGGCACTTTTACATGTCAAAATATTAATTTACAATTTAAGAAAGTGACTATAATAAGTAATACATTTTTCATTTCAAAATATTAATTTACAGTTCAAGAAGGAATAATAATTTCGAGTTTAAAATTATAACAAAATTAATGTCATTCAAATTCAAATTCAAAATTATTTTATTTGCCATAAGTATATAGATATACATGCAAATACAAAGTAAAATAATAATAAACACAATGCATTTCAATTTCATTTTCATTTTTCATACAATATGGAAAAACCAGCAAGTATTACAATAACCTATGCGTTTTTAGACGCACGTATTTTGCGCTGTACGCAAGTAGACTGACTGTCGCTCGTCTACGAGTACAACAGGTGGACCAGCACACGATACAATAATATACTGCGCCAAGCATGGCAATCGGGTACATCGGTTAGTAGTGTGTGTGACACGAGCTACGGCATCCTATCGACATGGCATGCATACAAGTGTGAGTGTGTCGTCGACAGTGACGTCACTGGTCCCACGATCCGGATTATCAGACACAGACAGAGCTAGCACAACTTGACTGACTCAGAGCTTTCTGTCTCCCTCGAACTATAAAAAGGGGGATAGATTTATCTCTACTCGTGTCGCGTTACAGCGGTAGTTGTGTTAAGAGCGCTTTAATAAAATGTATTGGGTCCACTAGCGCCACTCGTAAATAATTGTAATTATTAAAATTTAACGATATATAACTAAAAAAGGGGGCCGCTACGTACTGTAGTTTGTATTTAAGTACTTTTTGAATCCATCAAACTAGTTTTTACGTTGCTGAATTCGTCAATCTATGCGTCCAAAGTTAAAACGGCCGTTTTAATTTTGAGCTCATAGATTGCTAGTGGACCCACTACATTTTATTAAAGCACTCTTAACCCCGCTGGTAGACAATTATATTGTATGAATGCTAAGCCTTTTTATGGAGATATGGCGAAAATACACTCCAAAAACCAGCAACAGGCAAAAACGTATTTTGCAACAAGGTCTGTTTGCTGTACGACCGTCTGCTACCGTTCTAAAAGCTATTACAAAATTGATTTAACGAGGTCATCGTCACCGAGTTCAGTGTGTTAAAAAGTCACCATCGTAAACTAGTCGGTTTATTGTTTTCTAAAGCTCGTAAAATACTCAAGGCAAGTCATCACAGAAAAGTGGATTAAAATTGTGTTGTGGCTACGTAGGGAAAAGGTGGCTACAATAGGGATGTTGGCTCATGTTACAATTTATTTATGTCAATTTTACTTTAATTATGTTAATTTCAACAAGCTAATATTTTTTTTTTCATATCGGTGATTTTCTTTAAAGTGTTTCATCGATTTTTTTTACATCAACCGACATATTTTGCTACTGTAATTAATATATGTTGACGGCCCTGTCATACGATAAATAGTTACGGAGATATTAGACAAGCTTTTTTTCAATTCACCGAAATTAATAACTTTTACCGAAATAAATAAATCCAGTCACCGATGTGATAATAACGTCACCGAAATGAAATAAATGGTCACCGTGATGATATTAAGGTAACCGAAATTATATAAAGTCTCACCGTTGGGATATAACAGTCACCGAAATGAAACTATAATTAACATAAAAAGGCTTTTTAAATAAACAAACTGGTTTTATTTCTTCTTTAATATCAAAAAATAATTATACGTTTCACAATCATCATAAAATAAAAAACCAAAGTCAAAAATGGTTCATATGGCATCTACGGAACCCTAATACAAGCGCATGATTGTATGTGTCAGCTGTTTTCTGATTTTACTTAATATACAAAGGAATTAAAAACAAAAAATGATATGGGACTAAACATATTCGCAAAAATGTATTTTATTTATTGCCAAATGTAAATTGAAGTAATAGAATTGTCATGTTTCACTAAAAAAGAAATTGTATGCCACCTACGGTTAAACAAAAACTCCAAATTTTTCTACAACTGTAGTACAAAGCCACGCTTGCATGTGAATCAGCGTGAGAGCGTTTTCAGTGCCCCTTAGCCATGATGTATTTTGCCTCTCATTTTCGTCTTTTGTCTTGCTCTAATTGTAGTTAGTCCCTTACAAATCTCAACCAACCACCACCAACCAACCAACCAACGCCTTAAGGGAGGCGTACAGCTTTTGTATAAATGAAGGAATGATTGAGGAATTTCGGCCCGAGTGGCGGTTGCACCTATAGCTCAGTTGGCTAGAGCGACTGGCCGCTAGTGCCGGGAGGTCGCAGGTTCAAATCCTGCTCGGTGTCTAAATTTTTAAATTTTTCCTTTATTTCTAAATTTGTAGTTTACGTTAGCAGCGGTACTGCTTAATACAAAATAAAATCTACTTACTCCAAAAAACGTAAATTTATATTTGTCATGAAAACAAATGAGTGGTTAGTTATTTGGAATGAAATGAGCCGTAAAAATGTACACAGGATGCTTCAGAATAACAGATAAATGATATTTGAACTAGATACTGATTTAGATGAGTAATGAATGAGCTATATAATATCCCATCTAAAACAGAAATGTGAAAAAAGTGAGCTCCTAAACGGTTTTGCTAATTGGGTCATACGCGGATTTAGGTTCGCGTCTTTTCTGTGGACATACCAAAAGTAAAGGGCTACAAAGCTTAATTTTAGATTAGACCAGTAACCCGCATAAACAGTGTCTCCGTTTCTATAGATCCCTGTAATAAAAACATAGCTAACATGCACATAAGCCGTTAACTATTGACCACAGGAGGGACGACTTTTGTTTTTTCAACTAAGTATGACCCAATTATAGAAGTGAGATACAACTGGAAACAGTGCGAACCAAGCTTTTTCAAAACTAGTATCACGTATTGTATGAAGCGCTAAGACATACGTTAAAAAGAACTTGAGTCTAAGAGCTAATCTTTGCCGCGTCTAAATTTTATCGTAACGAAATTGGCTAAATAATTTCTGTACGTTCTTTGTGCGTTCTTTTCTAATGTCCAGAGCTTACTTTTATGACGTATGCAAGGAATAAGACGGAATTTATGGAAATTCCACCCCTAAGGGGATCAAATAGGGGTGCAAAGTTTGTATGGGAAACGTAATTTTTTTGGACTTAGAAACTTGAAATTTGGTATTTAGACTATCTGTTTAAATATAACAAAACTGAATTCAGCGATTTTCTAAATTCGTCCCCTAAAGGGGTGAAAAGGGGCTTCAAGGTTTGTAGGGGAAGCAAATCTTTTTTGAAGTTAGAGATTTGAAACTTCTTAAATAGACTCTATGTTTAAATAACACAAAACATATTTCAGCGTTTTTCAAAATTGCTCCCCTAAGAGGTGAAAAATTAGGCTTAGTAAGCGGGCGAAGCCGGGGGGAAAAGCTAGTTAGTAATATAGTTTAACAGACCTCACTCATCATGTTAATAAAGGTATTTCCATTTTGAAAATATCATCAAAATCCGCGAAAAGTGGGCCAGACCGACACTGGGCAATTACATCCGACATTAGCTGAAGTGGGCGTAGGTAACTGTCCAACCTGTTGGTTGAAAAATATTCCTCTCTCATCTAGTATAATTGGACCTCTGGATTCCTGACAGCTATGAATAATCGGAGTTCACGCTTATTCTGGTTTGTATGTGTAAGTAGTTAAAGTGGTTACAAACCGCCCTGACCGTTAATCCACTTCTGAATTTCGCAGAACTACCCACCAGTCTACGCTGACCTCTCGCACCTCTAAATATACTGAAGTCTTCAAACAGAATGTCTTGTAACTGTCATATATGACAGCTCATTGTTAAATGGTGTCTTGGCTCCAAGGATGAATGATCGTGTCTACCTACTATTTATTTCTGCAAATCGGGACGATGACCGGTAAAATTCGGCGTAGGAGATGATACATACGATTATTCTATGTCGAAAGAATAAATAAATGTAATGAGCCTCGAGAGAGTCATGATTCATTTTCTTGGCTAAAATTTTATGAAGCCCTATTTTGTTATATTGTGAGAAACAAGCAGCGCCTAATCAGGTTAAAATACTATGTTTATGATCATTTAAATTATTTCAAATATGTGTTACAAAGGGGTCAATCAACTTTTCTTTGTTGTTATTCTGTCCCGTCAGCGCGGAGACAACAGTAACCGAGTTTCTTAGAAAAATGTTCATAATATGGAGTTCAGGCATACTCAAGAGATGGCCCATGTTCAAATGGATAGATACTCATTGCTAAAACTCATGTTTGGTAAATTTAAACCCTATAAAATCACAGTTTTAAAGAGTGACTAAGGAGACGTAACCATGGTAATGAGCAGCAAAGAATAGTTGATCCACCCAAAGAACTGTAGCTGGAGGCCCGGTGATCATGCATTCTATAGGGAGCTGGCGAAGCGGCTCGTGGAGGCAACTGGGGACCAGAGGGCTGGCGTTTTTTCGCCCAACGGATTGCTATTGCAATCCAGCGAGGCAATGCCGCCAGCCTTCTGGACTCCTTGCCCCACGGCACCGACCTTAACCCAGTTTTTTTATTTGTAAATATTTTTTTTATTGTAGGCTAATTTTGTTTTTAAACATAATGTATATTTTATTTCTCATTTATTCAATGAAAGTCACTGATAGTGAGTTTCCAAAAATAGTTGGAATCAATATTAAAAGTTAAAAAAAACACAATTGAAAACAATAATAATATAGGCCAAGATAAAAGTGTAAAAAAAATACTGATATAAAACAAAACGCGATTAATCACGATCCATCCCAATATAACAGCACAAAATCAAAATCAATTCAACATTAATAATTGTAGACTTCAGCCAGAACATCTTACATCTGGAGACCTTGGTATTATTTTAACAATCAGGTCATCTAGTATTACGTATATTATGTAATTGCAGAATTATTGGAACTTATGCGAACAGGATAAATTCATTGCGGTTAGTGGAACGGTCATTTATATCTATCATTTTATTCCGTTCGCATTCTTTATGTTCGTCTGATACACGATTTTCTGTTATTATGAGACATTGAACTATTTTGTCGGCTGAGTAGTCTTATAATTGGACATGGAAATCTATTAATTAATCGTTTTCACTGAGAAGACGTTTAAGAATGCCGTAGCGAGGGCGATGAGACTATAGTTGTTCCTATTTGTGGTTCCTAACACTACAGTAAGTCTCAACACCAGTCCTTTGTATAAGACATTGAACCACATAAATAATACTCTCCTTTATGACCCTACCTTGGACATATTCTCGCAGTCGGAGCCGAAATTCCTGGCCACAGCCACGGTACCTGGAGTCAATTAACACTCCTACCTCAATACAGTACTGAATATTTATAGATCATAGAAGGTGATAATGTTAATTTTAATTTTGTAAACTTAATTGTGTTACTCATACTATTATAACCTATAACTTTCATGTTTGGCAATATGCTGTAAATGTAAGTTGGTTGAAAATAAATAAATAGTGCCCGAAAAGAAAACTGATGACTGAGGTCATAAGAAATGTGAGACACACTTCGTAATACCATGCAAGTACGCAAGAGATAGCGATATCAATTCAGTCGTCAGTTTAGTTTGCGGACACTATAATGATATGATCTATAGTGGTTCTATTGGTTGTAGACCTCGGGAGCATTTTTACGTTCTCAACCTGTCTCCGCCATTTTAAAGAATTTACAAAATTTGACTCGTCAATAAAATCGATACATGTATTTTTTTTTTATTAAAAATGGGATCGCTCTTGGCCAGCATCTAGCCAGGGGGCAAAGATGAGGCCGACGATGAAGCGAGCTCACCCAGAAGGTGCCTATTCACTCGTGCCTTAAAAAGGTCTAGGTTATATGAGCTCGGAAACACAAACGCCGGCAGAGAATTCCAAACCTTAGAAGTGCGCATTATAAAAGATGATGCAAAGCGCTTGGTTCGAATAAGAGGAATTTCGACCAAGTAAGGATGGTATCCAGCCGTACGTCTGGATGTCCGATAGAAGAAGGGGGAAGGCGGTATGAGCTCATGGAGCTCCTGAATTATCGAACTTGCTCGAAAATTTTTAAGATAATTGGTTTGAAACATGTGATCTGTAGGTAAAAGATAATAGCCGGATATCCAGAGATCCGTCGAACATATGGCAGCATTCTGTCCAAGCTGAAAGTGAACCCTTGGCTCATAACTCCCACAAATGGATGCTGTAAGAAAACCTACTAGGTTTGACACATTATTGCAGAACAGTGTCCAAATAACATTCGGACCTTTGTATGGATAACATATGCCTACCGTTCCTTGCTAATGAAGCAAAAGGCATGCCGCATCTTTTCGTCATCGTCCTACGCGTCAGCATTTTCATCCTCACCATTTAGATGGTTGGCAGTTCAAAACTGTGCGTTTCTCAAGAAATTTCCTGCCTCGCACAACCAAACTATGGAATGAACTGTCGCCTGCGGTATTTCCGGACCGATATGACCTTCAAACCTTCAAGAAAAGAGCGTATTCCCTTCTGAAAGGCCGGCAATGCACTTGCGACTCCTCTGGTGTTGCAGATGTTTATGGGCGACGGTCATTGCTTACCATCAAGCGATCCGTCTGCTCGTTTGCCCCCTATAACATAAAAAAAGACAAGCCTAAGGCGAAGCGCTACAGCAGCCACCACAAGCAATTACCTTTCTTCTGTCTTCACGTTACTCTTCCCTTTAGGATGGTTCTTCTTAGGCCTGACTGATGCCTTGTGTTTCGCCGCGCTGGTATCCAGGAGTTCCGCTTCCACGTCAAGTCCTGGGTCGTTCAGGCGGGCCCTGGGGGTAAAGGGTCATAGGATAAGGAAGGGTTAAATATATTCGATGGAGTTATAAACATTTATGGTGGGTTAGGGCTTAATATGGCGGCTGAAGTTAAAAGTACAGTGAACACAAAAAGCATAATCAACATTTTCAGAGCGTACTTTTGCTTTTGTACAATGAACAAATTAGAAGTCATGAGAGTAAAGCTAAGTGCGTCAGAGATAAATGGGAATAGATTGTCAATTACAATTATGATAATAAATGAATAGTACAAAAATAAAGACATAATGTCAAGAAAATTTCGTGTCGGCTTAGAACTTCTCTCTTATGGAACTTAAAAATAAATTGACACTGTCTTCAGAACGAATGTTTTTACTCTATTGACGAGTTTTTGAAACGAAAAGAAATTCGCCACAGCTATTCGTCGTAAGTTTGATACATTATTGTAAGTTTTTTTATTAATGATGACATTCGCACAGTGAATTGCATTAATTGTATTCTTTTATTCTTTTTTTTGTATTTTTTTTCGACTCGAACACCTGGACCATAAGCGCCATCTACGGAAGACTCGGCCCAAGCCCTCATATTCCTACACAAGAAATGATCAGGGGCAGTTATACTGCACACAGTGCGACCGAACATTTATATCCAAATTCGGTTTTGCGAGCCATATCCGTGCTCATCAGAGAAAGTTGTAAGGGTCGCCGTCGTCGGATACGAAAAGGAGGACTATATATTCTTTTATAAAATTATATTTATTATTACTTTCTTAAATACTATTGCGAATTTTACAATTTAAAACTCAAATTTGCATATCATCTTTATGACAAAGCATGTGGGATCAAATTAATTAAACCATCTACCTATGTATACCGTGTTTTAAAGCAAATAAATGATTTATGACTTTATGATTTATGAAAATTAGCACTGCCTGCTTTTTTGACCGACTATGGGAACAGGGATGAAGTGTGTTTCAGTCGATCACCTAATAACAATCCATCTATCTCCATCCATCGTTTACTACATACAGCGTCATCTTCAAACATAAAATTGCTAAAAGTGGCACTATAAGTCAAATATGCTCTGCCTACTCCCTAGATTATTATTATTGTATTTACTATATAGTCCTCCTTGACGTATCCAACGACGGCGACCCTTACAACTTTCTCTGATGAGCACGGATATGGCTCGCAAAACCGAATTTGGATATAAATGTTCGGTCGCACTGTGTGCAGTATAACTGCCCCTGATCATTTCTTGTGTAGGAATACGAGGGCTTGGACCGAGTCTTCCGTAGATGGCGCTTATGGTCCAGGTGTATTGTATTTACTAACATAATGTATGGACCTATGTCTGAAATAAATAATTGAATTGAATTGAATTAATATACGCGTGTGTTTTAATAATTTTACAAATATAAAACTTAAAATTTCGAGCGCACAATTATCAGAAATGAAACTCGAACTTTTCCTCGACTAAAGATAGCCGCTGTCCATCAATCACTGGTGACAGTGCGCCAGCGCAATGTCAGGGTCCGAGAGCCTCTCGGGTTGCATCATGTGATCCCATCGCTATTTATAATATGTTGGGCAACTGGGATAGCGTGGAAAATCGTGGAGCTTCTATAATGTTGTCGTTTGAAGATTCACTACAGTTGGCCATTTATTTTATTTATTTATTTAAATATGAAACAAACGGTCATACAAAAAATATTGTTACAGATTTTTATCTTAATGTAGACCTATAGTTTCCATTTTTATTAAACATATATCTCAAACAATATAGCACGAAGAAAGTACCTATCTAGGTTAAGCTAAATACGGAATTTAGTGACTACACATAATTTGCGAAATCAAGTTTACGAAAAATACCTACTGTGAAAGGCAAGGTTTGATCTAAATTTTAACAATACTGATGACTTTGGTTCGGTTTTATAAAAAATCGTTAAATCGTATGTCGAGAGGTTGCGTACTAAGTTAACAAAATTTGCTATAACGCTTTGAAAATCTACTTATCGCCATCTTTCATGTGTTGTATTAATGTGATATAAAATTTATATGTGTAAGTAAACATTATGTTCAAATAGTAGCCCCTCAAATTGCTGTGCCCGCGCAGGGCGTCACATGTGTCTATACTTATATTGTAATTCCACCTGCTCATGTATAAATGTGATATGCAATAAACGTTTGATATTTGATATTTGGTTCAACGAAACGGAAAACCCGGTGTTTAAAATATTTTTATAATTTGTTTCTTACTATCTAAATCTTCTTCAATCTCTTCATTTTTCTCATCATTGTTCATTCTTTGTTTGTTTTCGACTATGTACTTGATTTGTGCAATGAAGTCTTTACTACTATTACTACAATAATATTTCTGTGACTACCACGTTAACTTCTTCTATCTTATCACCTTAAAACTTTTTTTGCCGTAGAAATTCTTATATTTCCATTAAGCCAGGTTCATATTTATTTGATGTGACTGATATCGATTTTATACATTTAGTACCTACGAAAACAGTCATACATTGTGTGAGTGACGGCACATATTTTGTCACGTGTCAGACCGCATCAGAAAGAGCTGTTGTTTTTGTTGTTATGTTTTTCCTTCAAGGTTCCTAGTATTGTTTACGGGTGACTTTTGGCATCATTCCGTTTTGAAGAAGGATAGAGAGTTTTTGTTTCTGGTGAAACCAACAGAACATATTCAAAATACATTTGATATCACACTTAGCGTCTTTGTTTATATTTCCCTCTTGGATCCCTCGGTTCTGTCAGCCATACCCGTGAAAGAGATACGCTTATATCTTTCGCGCATGACAAAGACGGATGCTACATTACGGGAATGGCTTTATTACGCAAATGTCGGTAAATATCTGACTGTGATAAGTTTTAATTTTAAAAATTTAGAAATAAAGGAAAAAATGAAAAATTCAGGCACCGAGCAGGAGCAGGTTTATAGTTTACGTTAGCAGTGGTACTGCGTAATACAAAATTAATTTAATAAATTTCCTCTTGCCAGAGTTTAGATGAGGTAAAATACCATCATATTAACTTAATTGTGTCGTTTAATAATGCGTTGTTTTAGTAGGATGATTAAAAATGGAAAAATGACTTCACTTTGGATTTATGGTCTATCTAGAAAAGCATCTCTATTTTAAGCAATCGAAAGTCTATTAAATGTACTTTTAGTTTACTTGATTGACCTGGGTGAATCAAGCTAAGTGTTTCAAGTATACTACAGGTCATGTTTCGGCTATTGTCAGACTCTGACAATTAAAGTCAAGAATAATTAATCGGAAAATCAATCCTTATTGTTTCCTCATCTGGGTAGAACAACGTTTCAAAGAACGCGAATTTTGGTCTCAAGATGCCTTTTTTAACCTGACTGTGGCTTTATAGGCCGGGCCAAATAAAGCGATAGGAGTGCGCGGTTGGTAGCCTGAGGGAAATCCAAGGGAAAAACCTCCGACATGACCACGCGTGTGGTTTGAAACACTGGAATACTCTAAGAGTTTGCGCTCCAGTGAGATTGGTTGAGCGGTTTTAACTGAATCTGAGGTGTGAGTGGAATGGAGCTACTGGGAGTTATGTCGCTGGTTCATTAAGATGCTTTCAATGTCATACAGGAACAAAAAGGTCGCTATAAAAAACTTGGTAGTCATATTCATCCTTTTTAATTAATTGATCATCCTTCAAGTGTTTGAAGTTGCTTCTTTAATATTTGCAGCAGAGTAACAGTGATGGTGTAATAAAGTGAGTTTCTCTGTTAGCTGGCAAACTTCAACACTTACATATGTGGAGCAGAGCATTAAGCCGTCGTCTCCCGGTAAACAATTAAACAATAGCATTATTTTGCAACGAGCCCAGGAATCCCAGGGACCGGTAGACAAAGAGTTGCGCATTTAGAACGCTGTTATAAGAGTAGCCAGCAATAAAAATAAAACAGACTCCAAAAACACTAAACAGTAAAAAATAATTGACTTACTTCTAATATGAGACTTTACGCTTCTTATTGAACAGGCACGTATCCAGAGGGGGGCATAGTTGGGATTTATCTCCCCCCGAAAACGTTTTTAGCCAGTAGTGATTACAGCGATTTTTACACAGTTGACATGGTTGTTTCAATGTTTGTCCCCCCGAACCAAAAGTCTGGATACGTGCCTGTCATTGAACAATGTAGACGTACCTATTTTAATTGAAGTCGGTACCATCCAAAGAAATTGTCTAACGTTGACAAAATGGCACCTACTGGTTTTATTTTTTTATTACAAATTTTATTCATTTCATACTTTTTAGTGAACCAGTGAGCATCTCATAACGATTTCAATAAGCTCAAAACACGACTAGGCTACACTGTTTTATTACGGAGTTCCGTTGCCTACCTTCCGGCTTTAATTACCAGATCATATATTTTTTTGAACCGAAATAGGTAGTAATCTTATTACACAGTTACATACATACAATAAATTACTCTTTATTGCATACCTCAATAAATAAATAAATAAAAATGTTTATTGTACACAAAATTGCTAAACAAGTGCTACATATTAGAACTAGATAGTACAGTCGCCATCAGATATATCGGAGCGAACAAGGTGCTCACAAATATCTGAATAAGACTATTGTCAAGGCGTTAAAGTGCATGTTCAGATATTTTTGAGCACCCTGAAGAGTACAGATATATTTGATGGCGACTATACCTACAAAGGTAATATATACTAGGTCGAAACTTCCGACCCCTAAACTATATAACACGAAATCATTTAAAAAAATGTCATTGAAAATATCCAAACTCTGACTCACAAAAATTTATAAAATTATCGAAACTGCTTACAAAATTCACTAGAAACGCTTGAGAAATGTTACCTGTAGAGGAGAGAACAGAAATCCGTACACGCTAAAGCTTTATCGAAGCTGAAGCAGAGACCTTCGTTTCGCTCGGTCAACAATCTCTACGCTCCAAAAACTCATTAAAGCCCTGGAGTCTTATTTCTGGCTGCCCCACAAACGGCGTGACGTCAACGGCGGCACAGATCTGATCGGGGTTAGAACTCCCCCCCCTCGGTTAACGATGTTGATGTTTTGTTTGTTGGATTGATGTCAGAAACTAGTTCGAGATTTGGTTAATTATTGTTTGCTCTAGTTTATGGGTGCGTGAAGTCTCTGGTAATGTAAGGGTTACCTAATAGTTTGAGGGCTCTATTGTATCATACCAAGTCTGGGTAAAAGGTCTTCGGAGTTTGTTCTTTTTTGATTGGCTTAGGCGTGAATGTTGACCTTTTACAATGCCTTTTTAAGGAAGAAAGAGTTACAATTTGAAACGGGATATTTACCATGTATATTTGTATTTTTGAATTCCCGATATTTCGGCACTGTTGCAAGCGCCATTATCAAGGATTAACTGACGTGCTGCGAGTTTTAGTTGTGGTTAGTAGTTAGAGGGCTTTTTTCGCACAGTGTCACCGTCACTACCAGCGTCCGCCTTCCGTCCGTCCACAACTAAAACTCGCAGCACGTCAGTTAATCCTTGATAATGGCGCTTGCAACAGTGCCGAAATATAGGGAACTAAAAATACAAATATACATGGTAAATATCCCGTTTCAAATCGTAATTCTAATGTAAATGACCATGTAAGCTTGAAATCTTATATTAAGAAGAAAGAAACATTTATTTGGTGTTAAATCATTACATATACTTACTTATACATTTCTAACTTTACTGATGTTGTAATATTTGTAATAGATAACTTTGCAAGTTTATCTTCACTGTATGACATTAATTTTGTTATAATTCTAAACCCGAAATTACTATTCTTTCTTGAACTATAAATTAATATTTTGACATGAAAAATGTATTACTTATTATAGTCAGACTTTCTGAAATTGTAAATTAATATTTTGACATGTGAAAGTGCCCTTGTGGCCTATTTGCAGAATGAATGTTTGATTTTGATTATGTTGTCTGACGCAACTGGAGAGCCCTGTTTCTCTGCTATCCTAACACTTTCGCACCTTTCAATTTTATACCGAAAGAATGGGGCAACGAAAACAGATGCTAGTAAATATTTATTCAAACAGTCGTTTCTTTCGAAATTAGTGTCTTAGGTGTAGCTGCTACACATTTTTTATCTCATAAATTGAGTCGTAAACTTATGGGCTTTCAGCATTTAATTATTTCGGCAAACTCTTATCAAAAACAAATCTGTTATAGAAAAAGCAACCTTGGCGAACGCGTGTAAAGTAAATTTTAATAAAACAAAGGTTTTCTATGTGAGTTTGCTAAAATCTAATTTAATACCCATAAAACGATTCTCATGAAGTGTGAACGACCGAAGTGTGGAAAACGCCGGTCAATTTTATACACAAAAAGTAAATGATTATAGTATCTAAATATGTATATTAAATTCAGGGTATAAAGGAACCCAACCAATGGCTAGCACTATGCTGATTTGGGGCCATTTCGTGACTATTTTCTGTATTTTGGTGTTATGTTAATTTGTACTGTGTCTGTGCCACGAATAAATGTTTTTTCTTTTTTTTTCTTTTTCAACCCCCTTCTAGCACTACTGGATTTTTCAAAACCCTTACTTACGAAATATCGTTTTGATACTTGTTAAAAGTGGCTTTTCAGTGTAGGAAAACATCGCGAGGATACTGGTTTAGTCCAAAATTTCAATATAACGTGCAATATTTAACAATATTACCAATAAAGAGTATGGTATGGGTAAGGTTATAGTTTTCCTTTGAGTTTGGAAGTTCATCTACTATCTAGAAGTCGCTTTAGTAAAACTAGTTCCTACGACAAATTCTGAGATTAACTTATTGACTTCATAAAGTCATTATATTTAGTGCCCCACACGCCATGACTTTATATCAAGTCGATGTAAAACAAACCTACGTGCTGTCAAGTAACGTTCATTTTCGGTCGTTTGTGTCTTTGGCGTGTGAGACACAACTTACGAAATCTACTTTGGCGGTGAAGAGGTTAAGTATCAAAGATGATCCAAGGCTCTTTAGAGTATACTCAAAGGCACCAATATGTATACATTTTTTTACTTTATTTCATTGAAATAAGGTTCTAAAATACATACATATTTATGCCCTTGACTGCACGACCGGGAAAACGCTAGAAGGATGTTGATTTATTTATTTATTTATATACCAACAGATAATCAAACATGCTCTTATTTACAGCTTCTATTTTGCTTCTTTTTCCGCTGTACTTACCCTAACTTTTTTTTTCGTAACTAGGTAATTTTAGGTTCTCAGATTCAAAATCACGAATACTCTTGATTCTGGTAAAGAAAAAAAATTCCTCCGTTGTCCATATCATTTTTCTGTGTCAGTTTTGTGACGAGCCTTACAAGAAGTATGAAGAAAGCGTCACAAAACTTTTGAAGTTTTTTCTTTACCGAAATGAATGGTGCTCGCGATTCTGAGTCATAATATTTAAAATTACCTAGATCCAAAAAAAGGACGGTAAGTAAAAATGTCCTTTTAAGTATTTTCAGCAGTAAAAATAACGGGTATACTTTTTATAGAAAGGGCTTAGCAGGCTAAGGAAGGACGTGTGGCCCCTGTCAGGAATATTCGAATTGGTAAATGTCAATTGTTGGTGGCCTCATAACTAGTAATCACTCTAACTTTCAGCCCTCTATCTTGAACTGTCACAGAGATAATGTCAAAAATTTATTTTTATCCCATTTTTTTTCAAACTCTTGTATCTTCTGATCCATACCAGCTAGAGCATTGAAACAAAATCACAGTTATGTAGGTTTAGTGGGAGTATACCCTATTATTTTATTAATATTTTATACGCGAGAAATCATCATCATCATCATCATCATTTCAGCCGAAAGACGTCCACTGCTGAACATAGGCCTCCCCCAAGGCTCGCCATTTAGATCGGTCCTGTGCCGTTTGTTTCCACCGGATTCCCGCGGCCTTCACCAGGTCATCACTCCACCTTGTCGGAGGCCTACCGACAGCTCGTCTTCCGGTGCATGGACGCCACTCAAGCAGTCTCTGGCCCCATCGACCGTCAGTCCTGCGAGCAATGTGCCCTGCCCACTGCCACTTTAGTCTCGCAATTTTGAAATACGCGAGAAATAAAATAAATAAATATCAAATTATTTTTGACAGCTCTTTTCAACAAGTTTTTTTGAAAGTACAACTATGAAAAAAATCATATGTATTGCTTCTAGTATTAGCTAGTAGCATACGCAAAATCGGTTAATTATATTTGGTGGAACATACTCAAAAAAAATAACGAAATAGTCAAAAAAAAGTCTAGTCTTTTGAAAATTCGTTTTAAGTTTTTGTTTGTTTCTTAGCATTAATGGCGATAAAATGAAACCAATTGATTTTCATTATTATTATGATAAACATGTAACACATCCGTCGTTTCGTTAATTTAGTAGTTACTAAAATTGGTTTAAAATGCTAACACAGCAATAGTTTAGCGACATGACAGCTATACGTTCAAGATAATACACCCTTAGTTGCTAAGCAACAAACAAAACCTTAAAACGAATTTTCAAAAGACTTTAGACTTTTTTTTGACTACTTCGTTATTTTTTTTGAGTATGTTCCACCAAATTTAATTAACTGATTTTGCGTATGCTAGTAGCTTATACTAGAAGCAATACATATGATTTTTTTCATAGTTGTACTTTTAAAATAACTTGTTCAAAAGTGCTGTCAAAAAATAATTTGATATTTATTTCTTTTATTTCTCACGTATAAAATATTAATAAAATTATAGGGTATACTCCCACTAAACCTACATAACTGTGATTTTGTTTCAATGCTCTAGCTGGTATGGATCAGAAGATACAAGAGTTTGAAAAAAAGGGGATAAAAATACATTTTTGACATTATCTCTGTGACAATTCAAGATAGAGGGCTGAAAGTTGGAGTGATTACTAGTAATGAGGCCACCAACAATTGACATTTACCAATTGGAATATTCCTGACAGGGGCCACACGTCCTTCCTTAGCCTGCTAAGCCCTTTAGTAAAGAGTGTACTCGCATCCGACTCGGAAATTCGATTCCTCTGCCAATAAGGAAATCCTCAAGCAAATTACTTGCAAGAGTTTAGATAGCGTCGATCATATCTATATTTGTATATATCAATATGTATTAGTTTACATTCGTCTGTATACAAGTAAATAATATGTAATTATGTATATATCTTTATTTTATTGAAGTCTATTTTGCCCGTCTTCAGAAATCATCGTCAGAAATACATTAATTCATTTGCTATGAACGTTTTCACATTTTCCTGCACCGTTTTAAAATGTCTCTGTTTGGCGCTGTGGTTGACTGGTAGAGAATGCCATTTGGCATTAAGTACGCTATTTGCACACTGTATGTTTTTCTGCAATCAAGTTTTAAAAAGTTACTTTAGGAGCAAAGGGGTTTGGGGGCTTCGGATGTTGAAACGTATTGTCCACACACATTACCACCTGATCAACCTCCTAGTGTTCTTCAGATTGTATTCTTAACAACCACAAGGTCCACTAAGGCACATATTCCCAAGATTTGAAGTAGGAACTAGTTATATGAAAGCGAATCCCATGACCCTCCCACCCATAAAGGAAACTAGTCCTTGGAGACAATGGTCGTGGAGCGACCAAGACCAGCGTCTTAGAATCCATGAGATCATCACCTGTTGTAATAACGTCATGTCTCCTTAATCTTCCCTATCCAAATCACAGCCAGAATCTAGTTCCATGATTTGACACATTACCTGAACTGGGCTGGCACACCGCCAGCCTGCTGAACTAGTTCAAACGCCGACGTTGTCTACCTTTTGTCTCTTTTTATAAACTTCCTCGTGTCATGTTTACCTAGAATTTGTGGATAGCTGACGATCGTATTACAATTGTCATTTGCCATTTTTTAAATCACGGCGGTGGCAAACGAGCACACAACCTGCAGACACCCGATTTATGGACGTTTAAGAATCACTGGTAAGGTTTGGAATTCCTGGCCGTCTGTATTTCCGAGTTCATATAACCTAGACCTTTTTAAGGCACGAGTGAATAGGTATCTTCTGGGAGAGCTCGCTTCACCGTCGGCCTCATCTTTGCCCCCTGGCTAGATGCTGGCAAAGAGCAATACCATTTTTAATAAAAAAAGATTCACAAGTGCGCTGCCGATTGCTGAGTCGTTTTTGGGTTGAGGATTCATTATATTGACAAATACGTGGTCTCTCTCAACAGATCGCACCCTCGAGACCTTTAGTTCTGGCCACCTAGTTCATCGGAAACCTACAGACAGAGCAATTCATAGAACCTGGACTTTTAAAACTATTTAGGTTAGGTTTAGGTAGTTAGTAAAATCTTTTTTGTATTTGTTCTATTTTTTTTATTCGCTTTTTGTTTATAAGTCAAATACAGTAAATGAGTTTCATTGTTTTTATGGCTGTCTAAGATAATATTTAAAATGAAGACTTGGGCTGAGTTCAGACATCTGAAATTATACGCTTATGAAAAATATATGCAATACAAGTCAGGTATACCATACTTCCATGTGTTATACACATGGAATCCAAGTTACTCCATAAAACCAATAAAAAGACAGACAGATTTCCCAACAATAAATATTTATTATAGTCGCTTGCTCTTTGAGAATATCTGAATGTAAATGCCATGAGTCATTGGTTATTCCTGAACTAATATCTCTGTGTGTATCCTAATAATGAGTACTCCTTCACACTGTCACACTGATTTATAACTAACTATTATTAGGGTGATATAAATAATTTAAAGCAAGGTAATATGCTATCCACGCGTCGCTTGACGCGGGATTATATTTAGACTTCTGTAGCTCCGTTTCAATGTAGAAAAGGTGACAAATAAATTAACAAGAATTACAAATCATTAAATTTTATTATAACTGATCCCCTAAAATTAGACAAACGAAATATTTCATACGACGTATCAGTGAAAATAGCCGATAACTAATGAGAAACTACTGATTCCAAACCTCATATTGGACTAGGAACTAATTCACCTTAGAAATACAATGTTGAATACAATCAAACGAAAGAACACAATGAAATGTACATAGCGTAGCTACATGTGTATACAATTATATTAAAACAAATGAATGTAAGATAGTTATCACAATAGTTCTAAATTTCGATCACAACACAAATGAATCGTACGACATAAAACTGCTTCGGAAAGCGAGATATTTACAATGGCCAATGGTCTTCTTTCTTCTTCTCCATTCAAAGCATGATCAGTAATAGTACATTCTGTACGTGGGAACGCTAAATACGTAGTCAATAGATGGTCCTCGTGTATTGAAGAAATGGTTCTCGTAACGATATACTCGACCTCTGTACCTGCATCAACAATCTCTCATTATGTCTTTATTCGTGTTATGTGATGGTGATGAGGTTAGGCGGTGATGGTTCGTGATGATTCGAGTATGGTAAATTAAGATTTATTGGGAAGTTCGTGTTTCGTAACAGTGCAACGAACTGGCTAAAAATACTCGTCCGAGCGGAATGTTCGACGCATCGGGTCTATTAAACGCATTCTTAGAATTTTCTATCCCGCTACATTGCCAACGATTTATCCCTCTGATATTACTAGATTACATTGAAATGTATTAAAATAATTATGTCATTACAGAGACATAAATTTGTATATTTATTATTACTTACATTCATAAAATTTACGAGAGATTCGTTAGTGCAAACGCTAATTACAAAAAGTGGAATGAAAATTTATTAACAGTGACCTAAATTTGAATACTGGATCAATATAAATCGCCCAAGAAGATATACGTGATAATATTAAAAATTTATTACTTATGAAAGTTCCCAGATTTGTGTTAAATGTCAGTGATGTAGTTAAAAATAACTCAGTCTGGAAAGTAATGATGGTGTCGCAAGTGTACGCTCCAGTTATTTACAAGGCAATGGGGAACGGTTGTGCAAAGCTCATGCTGATAATATTGATGCTACTCACTTGGTTCCGAGAGCGGCCTTAGTGTCGAGAACCTCGACAATGTCTCCCGCTTTAAGCGAGACTTCGTCATCGGCTAACGCCGTGTAGTCTGAAGTGGCTACCACTACGTCTTCTACCTGTAACAAGGGAAAGAATGTGTTAAAAATGCTCAATGCTAGGCCCTACTTTGCGAAGCTTCAGAAACTCAATGATGATTTGTGAGAAATTGGTAGTTAAAACTAAAAAGAATCGAAATACTGCCTCGAAAAGTAACAAAAGATAAGGCAATTCTGAAAACAGATTAAATTTTATTCACTGTAATTACTATACGTATGCCAAGATTGTGCTATCCCTGAGCAAAATACCAAAATAATATTATCCTAGTAACTAGGCAGGGATTCCGAAAAGTAATGTAAAAGAATTAAATATTTTGCAGGTACACTATTTTTGAATAAAAAAAAACACTCAAAATTAAAACAAATAAATAAAGATCAGTGGAGTCTCAGATTTACAACAAATAATGGTGTCACTAGATGTCAAGATCATAAACCGGATCCAATTTCCAAGCTATTTTAAACCAATACGATTGCTGATACAAATGCGTGAATTGGGCTCCGGGAAGCATAAACCTTTTTTTATATTAAAGTAGCTATAGATTACCTTAGGAGGACTTCTGCTACAACTTGATCTCGACCTTGATAGAGATCTTGAAGGATACCGATTGTAACTTGGCGTGTAATCTAAACTACTCATTCGACTCCTAGTATTTTCTCTATCGAGTAAAACACCGCTGTATCTACGACTTGCACTCGACCATCCTCCCAGCCTGATTCGTTGGTTGTTACTTATGTTATTACAATATTCTGTTAAGTCTTCTAAATCTTCTTCCTGATTATCGGCAATAAGACAGCTATACATCGAAAAGCGATGAGCTGTGGGCTGGCTCAGATTTAAAGCTGAAAATACGCTTAAAGGCTCGAAATGCCGAATACCACTTTCGTCAAGTACAGTGTAACCTATTTGGCCAGACAAAACGGCGCGGCTGGCTTCTCTGGGAACCACACATTGGAGACCTCTTTTCATGATCAATAAAGCTCCTTTATGCTTTTTGCGTTGGAATAAGAAATCTTCCATGGCTAAGCTGTTTTCTGGATGGAGCAAACTCAAAGGTACATCTGCTGACGTCATCAAAGGAGGTTCCTCTGGTACGATCATGAGCGCACCACTTTCTCTTACCAAATCCCTTAATTTAGGATCCGTTCGAGCCAGTTCTGGGTCAGTCTCCAATTTCTTCAACGCTGAGTGTAAGCTTGGTGTTTTGTCTGCGAGTTTCCGCATGACTGTCAGACGTTTCAAAATGTTTAGACTCGTTGGGTCGCTCGCTATTTTAGATAAACATTGTTCGTCGTTCGCAACTGACGAGAGACTAGCGGCAACATCTCGCATTCCTAGAATTTTCGCCAAGCCAATGGATTGAAGTATTAATTCTTTCAAGTCTTTGCTTTCTGTGTCGTTGATCATAATTTCTAATTCCTTTGCACTTGCCTCTTGCACAGCCGATACAATAGCTTTTTGGAGCGTTTCTGTTGCTTCATGTTCAGTTTTGATAAAGGAAATCGAGTTCGAAATGTGACTCAAAACATGGTGTAAAATATTAGTGTCATTTTTAGTTATATTTTTGAATGCTGGTCCCAAAACCTCATTTTCGCTGCTAAGGAAGTCGCCGAATTTCTCAATTATCTCTTCTTCACTGATGGCGTGTTTATGTAAAGAACTATTTACTGCGATTTTGATTAACTCAACTTTCGGTTGAGTAGTATTTTCCAAAATTTCCTCACATAGAAATTCCTTGTCCTCGTTCTTTTGCAGAATCTCAAACATGGCGGAAACGAAATCTTCATCGATGGCTTTGCCCAAAATGGTGTCTATAGATTTTAATATTAATTGATACTTTTCCCTGCTATTATTGTTGTTCACCTCTTCAAATTGTTCAGCTGTGACAAGAGCAGCCAAAACCGCGGCTGCTATTGAATTCTTCACATGCTCGTGCTGTGCACTTTGTCCATTATGACCGTCATACCCAGCTTGCTGCATTTCCGCCCGCTTCTTATTAGCTCGCCCCTTTCTGTCATTTATTTTTTCTTCGTCAGTTTCGTGCAATTCAGATTTCAAATGTGCACTCATTTCTATTATTGACGTAATGACATCCATTAATTGGTTTGCCACATCGTCTTTGAGCCCATAATCTGTGACGAATGCTTTCAATGCTTCAACGTGGCGCGTGTGGTTTAAAACAACACTGATAGCAGGTAATTCCGCTGGCACTTGTCTTCCAATAGACATCCCCGCTTCAGATAACTGTCTTAACATTTTTGTGTCAATGCTCAACTCTCCTTTAGTTGACGTGGTATCATTTGGGTTCGTTTTTACTTTCAATAGTTTTAATTCCTCCGGAGTAACAACAAAACTTTGCACAGAGAATTCAAGGCCTTCTTCACCTTCTGTGAGGTCTGGAGCAATAAACTTAAGTCCTTCAGGTGTTTGAACAATTTGTCCGGGTACGAAAGTTACACCGTTGTCATCAGTTTCTATAACTCTTCCAGGGACAAATCTTGGTCCTTCTTCAGTGTCCACCACTTGACCAGGAACGAACCTGGATCCTTCATCTTCTGTAGAAATAACTTGACCGGGTATAAAAGTAGGCCCAGCTTTAGTTTCAATGATTTGCCCTGGCACGAATCGGGGGCCATCGATTGTATGTATCGTCTGGCCTGGAACGAATTTTGGTCCATTCCTTGTATTTACTACTTGTCCAGGGACAAACTTTGGTCCGTCAGTGGTATCAACAACTTGTCCGGGCACAAATTGTTCTCCATTTTCAGTAAAAACTATTTGCCCAGGTACAAAAACGCCTTCCACCATCATTCCCGGAACAAACCGAGATTGGTTCATTTCGTTTTTAACAAGCCGCCCGGGGACTACCTTACCGTCAATTTTCGGTGCTCTTGGACCAGGATAGAATTCAATACCTTTAGCTGTTTGGATCATGTGTCCGAAAACGTACAAAGACTCTTCAGAGAGAGAACAAGTCTTGATATCGATTGGTAATCCAGTAGGGGCAGATTCTGAGAAAGTAATATCCTCCACTGATTTTGCAACTGAGAATTCTACGTGTCCATTAGTTTCCACTGTGGTTTTACCTGGCATAAACTTTTCTCCATATTCAGTGTGCACTATTTGTCCTTCGATAAATTTAGGCCCATCGATTGTTTCCACTGTAGTACCCGGAATGAATTGTAAACTGTCATTGCTTGTTGTTTTTGTGATGCCGGGAACAAATATTGTTTCACCATCAACGGAAACAGTCTGTCCTGGTACAAACTTCAGTCCGTTTGGTGTCGCTATGGTCGCTCCAGGCACAAACTGCAATCCATCATCATGATGCAACACCTGCCCTGGCACAAATTGCCAGTCATTATTTATCTTCGCGTTTTGCCCAGGTGTAAAAATAACTCCTTTACTATCCGTCATCGTCTGTCCCGGAATAAACTGAACACCTTCTGGAGTCATTATTGTTTGCCCAGGAACAAATATTTCTTCGGAGCCACTGTGTAGTACCTTTCCGGGTACGAACTTTAAGCCTTCCTCAGATATGACTGTTTGGCCTTCTGTAAAGCGGTGATCATTATCCTTGTTTTTCATTACTTGTCCACATACGAATTCTTCTCCTCTTGAAGTTTGAAGAACTTGCCCCGCGAGGAAGAAAGGTTCATTTGTATTTTCATTCGTGACAATATGTCCTGGTATAAGCCCTGGGCCATCGGGAGTATTCACACTAAGACCAGGCACAAACATAGGACCGACTGGGGTTTCTACAGTTTGCCCTGGGACAAACACTGGTCCTTGTGGAGTATTGACATGTTGCCCGGGTATAAACTTCTTTGCTTTGTTTATGTCTATCGTCAATCCAGATATTTTAGCAACTTTTTCTCTCTTTCCTTTCTTGATATTTTTAATAACATCCGGCAATATGTCCAATGACGGAAGCATGTCAACCTTGTTTTCAGAAAGTAATTTCTCTTCGATGTTAATTGTTTCATTTAAACGCTCTTCGCTGAGTTCTTTCACTGCGTTTAGGACTGTCTCGGACGGGCGTTCCTTGGGAACTTTAAGGGGATTAACACACGGCACACTTTCCAGCGGTATTGAAACATCGCTCACATTTTGTTCAGACTGGTAAATTTCCGCTTCACAATGATATGGGGTCATTTTAACAGGTGTCGGCAATTGAGTTGCCGTCGGAATCACTTGTTTATTACCCGCTTCCTTTTCAAACAACTCCCAGTCCCACGATTCTATTAATGGATGCATATGCTCCGTCCACTCGGCAGTGCAACTAACTATACTTGACTTCGAGCGCATATGGCTCACGTCAAAATTATTAAAATTAAAGCTTTTGACATCCTGCTTCTCATGTTTGGTTTCCAACTTAGCCTTCTTGGCTTGGAGACGGTCTTGCCGTAGCTTTTCCTCTTCCAACTCTTCTACTTCAGCTAATTTTTCTTTATTTTCAAATATTTTCTTCATAGAAGACAGACCAGCGGTACGCTTCCTCTTCTTTTTCTTCTCTGCTAACTCCTCTATCTCTCTCTGCTTCAATACTTCCGCGTTAGGGCCTTCGCCTTCGTACATTTCTACGTCGTCTGTGAAATCCTTAAAGTCCATAGAAACACTACGCCCCTGTTTTGTTTTTATAAGAACTGTGTCCGAATCCTTCGCCAACATAACATCCCTCACATCACCGTCGCGCACAGCCGCCTCCATTTGAGCGGAGAACACTAAACTACACCTCCTTTCTTGTACCGTGTACACATAACGCTTGTCGTCAGTGACTTGTTTAGTCACCAGCATATCCATTAAAGCCTTCTGCGCCTCCGTCGAGCCGTCCAGGACAGGGAAAATATATCTAAAGTCCGGTAGGACATCGTGTTTTCTGTTTCCGTAATTAATTTCTGGAGCATAGTGATGCGGGCCGAGTTCGCCGGAGACGTTGGTTATCTTGCACTTGTTTCTGCCGGAACGGGAGGTCAGAAGAACTGGAATGTAGTGGTGGGACGGTAAACCGTACGATTTCCCTGTGATCCTGCAGCATCGCTTCGCATCCGCTGGAGAAATCGGAGCGAGGAGCGGGAAGTAGTTTGGCTTGGGCAGCCCGCGGCTGCGGCCGGTGATTCTACAGAACGACATCACGCGATCATATTTGTTTACTTAATTCGTGAAAAGTTTTGTTTGGCTATCGTGGATGTGCGCGCGCGCTGCGGAGGTCGCCGAGAGACTGGCGCTCGTGCGCACCTTGCAGACGTTGCGGGGCAGAAAGCTTGTTCCGGTTACAGGTTATTTATAAACAAAAGAAAGATGAATTTGCTCCTTACGTATGACACAGTTTCATACAAACAAGTTTAAGAATATCGATAATAGGCGTAACAAAAGCAAACCGAAACGTAACGTGAATATAACTGCCAATTTTTTAACCGTCAAACGTCAGTTGCGCAAAGAAAACAGTTGTTACGAAATACGTAGACATAATTAATTAATATTGTTCTGAAGCGACTGACCTCAGACAGAATAACATATATTCAGAGATAAGACGTCACTCATGTGGTGAAGCTTTCCGTGGGCTTTCTAACTCTCTGTCAAGGCGAGAGAGCTTTTCGAGTGTCGGTTATAAATATAACGTTTGGTTAAAATGAAAACAGTCCCGATTGCTAGGTTAAATGTATTCAAATATATGAGACAGTGTTTAACTGAAATTTACGAGAAGTAAACTTTATAAGTTACAAATTTAAATGTTGTCAGTCTGTAATAAAACTAAATAAAATCAACGAAATAACTACATATGGTTTTAGTACCTATTAGTACTATCTATTTACAAGCAGATTTAAAAAACAACATTATTTATAGGTATAACGTGATGTTTATTTGCCCTTTATGTTTTTTTTTTGAACTTCGGCTAGTATTTAGCATCGAAAAAAACTTAACAACCTAAGAATACGCGATTAAAAATGTTCTCCTTGGCTTCAATACTCATTATATATTCACTTAATTTTGCTTCAATGTCGTGTGATAGTAATCACTGTGTATAAGGCCCCAAGTTAGACTAACAGCAACAGCTGCTGAAAAGAGACAGTCGAACAAAGGATTTGTTCAGGCATTGGCGCTGAGAGGAACGTTGGGAGACCGATATGGCGGGCTTTCGAATTGACAATCAGCCCTGTGCCTTTACCATGAAATAAATGAACTTTATTCTGCAAGTAGGCCGCAAAGGCACTTTTACAAGTCATAAACTACTAGCGTTTCCCATGAGACCACTGCCGAGAAGAAACGCCGAAAGAAACTCGACAGTCAGTCATTTTCTTCAAAATATACTTATTACAATGATACTATTTAACCTACTTAAGTAAATATAAGTGGTAAACAACAAAAGAGAACTGAGAGAAAAACGAGGAAAAAATAACAATAGGTGTTTACAATGTGTAGTTCCACAAGAAAACAAAACATGTCAAATCGTTTGATATGCTTTCCTGCAAGAATTGTGTCAACTAGATACAATGAAAATATTATACATGACTCTTTACGCTATTTATATATTTATGAGTTTGTATGACCGTACTCGCTAGCGACTGCGTAAACGATTTAGTATGCCGATTCTTAGTTCTATTATGTAACCGCCAGAGTGTAGTTTTGCCCATACAAATTTTTACGCAGTTGCTAGCGAGTACGGTCATGTAAACTCATGGTAAAGGGACTGGGAATCACTTGCGGCTGATAGAGACGGATGGCGCAAACTCGTTATGGACGGCAGAAAGTTACGCGATGCATCTTGGGTCGAATTAGCCGGTAAAAGGTTGCGCAGAAAACAAATTGGAAGTAGAGCAACAGACTTCAACCTTCAGTGAAATGTCTGTGGAAGGTCATGCCGTTCCCGCATTGGTATATATATATAGTCACCAAAAAAGGTGTACACAATGGGGGCTATCGCGTAGCGTGAGGTCGAAATGTCAAATGTCACTCTTTGTGGTTGCGCTACGCGGGTTAATATCTAATTGGACCAATATAGTCACTATTTTGCAATACCTGAGCTTGATTATATTGTTATTGTAATTAATTTAATTTTATAACCCTTATTTAGTGTGAAACCAACTCACTGACTACGGGTGGGCTTAAAACCAGCTTAGCGCTGTGCTCACACCGATTTTTCAACGTCTTATTTTTAATACCCATACTTACTATAGATTGAACATTGTACAATTTTGAGAAATAAACCTTTTTGTATTGTATTATTGTGGCAAATATGAGTTACGGGTCAATGACTGTCAGTACTCTGAGACAGTTTTGCTTTCGAAAACTTATATCCCACTTTTTTCCGAACAAAGCGGGACTGCACTACAACGCGGGATGTTCGATATTTTTACGGTACGGTTTTAAGATATTAAATATGATTTAGATGTAAACTTCGTTCTCATGCCCATAATAAACAATAGCAATTTTTGACAGCCGGACCTTACTCGACAGTGGCGCCAACTGGTGAGTACAAAAACGATAGCCCTCATTACAGAGTAATGCTAAAATCGTCTGCAATAGACGTAAATGCCTATGATCATGCATTGGCCTTGCATAGTTATAAATACGAGTATTTATTCAACATATGAAATTGAACCTTCATCCTACTGTGGCGTGGAGCATTTATTTTCATAAATATTTTCTGTCTAGATAGTAACACTGAGAAAATGTCAAGATACCAGTCAATTCAATCAGAAAATGATGTAACTATATGAGCGTTTTTAACTAAAGTTTTTCTTCAATTACAAGAAATAATATTCTTCGTGGCCTTGAACATGAAATAATGATGTTCATAGTCATAGTCATAGCGATTTATTTGTAAACATAGGTGCAATACATTGGTGGATAAGTTATGGTTTACGTAACGTTCAAAATACTAGTATAGCCACTATTGGAAAATAGTGATCTCACACTGCTTTGTTTGTTATTTTTTAAGTTTTATGTAGTAATGTACTGTCCAATACAGACATACGAAATAATTACTATTTCTATTGTTTTTGTAGGTACTGCATGACTACTAATATAATTAATTCCAATCAGATCTAAAAAACCTGCACTCAGCTCGGGAATCGAACCTGGTCGTTTTGAAAAAAAAAACTAACACTATTTTTATTTAGTTATCGATTGTGTAGATCTTAAGCAGTAAATATTTCTATGAAACATGATGTCTAATATGAATAAAATGCACATACTTTCATTCATTTTAGTAGGTGTTCGAAGTGACCACCGTTACAATATTCAACAAGTTCAGGCATGTAAAATTGTCTCTACGGTTGTTTGTACCTCTTTGTACCTGTACAGGTTTTTTTTAAATGTATGAATGCAATTTTTCTTGTTATTTAAATCGATGACATGGTTCCTAAGAACAGATCTTCGTACATCTTATAGTTTCTGATTTTCCCGTACTGACTGATCTAAATGAGCCACCCTGTATACAATAAGCATATTATTAAAATAGAATACCAATTAGCACGTTACGTGTAGCTGTTAGTGCTGATAATGGTTAACAATAAATAAATAAAATTTGCTATTAAAGTGCATTATTGACTGAAAAGTAGAAAATAAAAAAAAAATTGTGGAATGACGTACCTGATACAATAGTAGTTTATGCAATCGTTATATAATGTATGCTGTTTTAGTCGAGAACTGCGTCTAATTAAGGTTCGAGACTTAAAAAGCTAATTATATAACTATTGCATACACTACTTTTTCTACGAGTCAACGGAAATTAATTAAACAAACCGAAACTATCAAACAAACTAGTCCTGCGGCAATGAACATTAGGCACATGGGTCGGGCGCTCGTTGGTCTTTTGTTCTATGTCCGCGGCGTCACGTGATTTGTCAATTTCATAAGAGTACTGTAATGGTGACAGGTGATTGGTCAATTTCTTAAGAGTACAGTAAAAGGCGACACGTGATTGGTCTATTTCATAAGAGTTCACTTGAAGGGAACCAATAGAGAAATGTATGTGATTTTAGTTTTGTCTACTATATCGTAATTCAAACATTGAAGTCGACGAGTAGAAAAACATATTTTTTCTACGCATCGGCTTCAATGTTTGAATTGAACTGCGTTTAGACCACTCGGCAAGCCTCGTGGTCTAAACGTAGTTCTCGATTAAAAAAACATACATTATATAACGATTGCATAAACTACTATTAAAAACCAGGAGAAGGTACGGAAAAAAATCCGTTGCTGTTTCAGCAAAACCAAATACCGTTTGATCTGGCCAAATCCTAGACGTTGAAAAAAGTTCTATTTTCAATTAGAGCCACGCACACGCACAGTTAAATTTAGATTAATTTATCGGTTTCAGACGTACGAAATTAGAAATCTGCAAGATAAATTCTAGTGTAATAGATAAACGACAAAATAATACATAGAAGTGAATATTTTGTATGTCATTCCAACAATATGTTTTCTATAATTTGCACTGTCTACGATCTCTCTGCTTTGGCTATAAAGGTCGAGGGGTAGAGAATGCCTCATGGCATTAAGACCGCCTTTTGTACGTTACGAATTATATGTGTACAATGAAGATTACAGATGTATTGCAAAATGATTTTCCTTCGGAAAAACTCGAATCTCAATCGGAATACGATGGCACCCGAACTGTCAATCAATGATTGTATTAAATGAGTTACGTTTTCATATCCATTATTATGGAATTTTATTGTTTAGTGTCAAATGTCAAAGTGTAAAATGTTATTTTATAATATAGAGATGTTACAACCACCTTCAATAACTTGGAAAATACTCAGTTTTATTGTCATTAGTAAACGAAACATTATCTTCGCTTTAAAATATAATGGCATGGTAATACAACCTTTTTATAAGTAAACTGTATATATAATCAAAAGTATAGCGAATATTTGAATTGCGTGTTAGCCACTCTATATATATATTGGTCTGCTTATGCGACTTACCCCTACGGCTGTAAAATGGGTACAGGTCTGTTCATGTTTGCAAGGACTAGTAACTCCGTACTAGTGTTCAGTGAATTGACATGATGAGAGACTTCGCTCTGTTCTCATTTGATTTTATTTTAGACTGACGCTCAGAGACCTTATACATCTCTGAGGATATTTATTTATTAGATTTTATTATTTCCATGTTGACGTGTTATAGATATAGCCCAAAATATTTTATTATGATTAGTGTACCTACTTTATTACCTTTTATCTTGACGCTTAGAGACCTTATACATTTCTAACAAATCTTGATTGTTATTAGCTTCTTAGTCTTATTTTCGACATGTAACACTACATTTAATTAATGATACTTTGAATATTGTATTATTTTTATTTGATGTAGGTACTTAGATAGATTTTGACTTGTAAAAGTCCCCTGGAGGCCTATTTGCAGAATAAATGTTTTGATTTTTGACGGAAGCTAATTGAGGGAGCACGATAAATACGAACTTTTCCCATAAAATACGAAGGAAAATTAGTTTGCACTACATCTGTACAAAAACGCATAAAATTATGTTATTTATTCAACCTTCTGACGCCCTCAAAAGTGGAAGTCGATCAGTCTGAGTGGTCATTTCACTGGTATTGTCTAGATTAAACTACTGTGATATCGTGTATGGTGGTTGCATTACTGGTCGTACAAAAAAACTCATACAACGAGTGCAAAACGCATGCACTCGTTTCTGCTTCCGAGTCCCTCCCCGCTCCCACATCACTCCCTACTTGAACGCCGCTGGTCTGCTGAACATGCCTGCACGCAGACGCCTGCACCTCGCCACTCTTCTTTTTGGTATAGTACGGTCTGGGGTCCCAGCATATTTGCTGAGTAAACTTGCGTGGCCCAAAAGTGCGCGCAGGTGTAAGGCAATGATTTTGGTGACTAAGCATCATACCGCAGCGTTTCGAGGAAGTTTCAGGTTTGCGGCGTCCAAGTGCTGGAATGATCTCCCTCCACCTATCCAAGGGGCGTCTAGCAAGTATACCTTTAAGCGCATGCTTAAGGGCTATCTGTTGACGCTCCAAAAATCCTATTCCTGAACCAACCAGCACTTATTCCAACTGTGTCGCCTTTTTTTCATGTGTTTTTAATTGATTTTAATTGTTTTGAAGCTGTTCCTTGTTTTATTTTTTATTTTTTTTATTTCGTTCTATATCCCCCCACTCTTGAGTAAATTCCTCCTCATGTTCACACCAGTTTACCCTGTTTTGTGGTAGTCTCATTCATATATATAACACCTTTGATTTTATTCATTATATGTATACCTTTCCTATATGTATAGTATGTTGTGTTGCGTTCCGTGAATCACGTACGGTGCTGTCTGAAAACCAGCGCTGCAGGTGTCTGACACCTCGGCATAATGCTGAGACAGCGACCGATTCACTGCCGCGAAGACGCACTTTTTAACTGTATGTTCATGTAACTGTATTATATTTGTAACTGTGTGTCTTTTGGTGCAGTGAATAAATGCTTTCTTTCTTTCTTTCTTTCTTCAATAAAATCCATTTGGCGACCTAAAGCGTAATAACTAAAACACATAAAATATTTATGATGTTTCTTACCTGAATATCCTGTTTTCATCGTAATAAACATGTTAAGGGTCCTTATCAGTTAAAAAACGCTCATCTATTTACGCCATTTTCTGTTTGAATTGACACTTATCTTGACATTTTCTCAATGTTACTATCTAGAACAGGACTATGGCGACCTTATGTCATAAAATTTAAAAGTATTTTTTGAATTTTTCATTAAGAAATATCGTTTCAAACATCACTCTAAATCGACCATTTTCAAGTTAAAAACTAGTTTTTTCCGCTTAAATTCAACTACACACAATAAAATCAAAAAATGGCTATGTTACTATCTAAAACTTTAATAAAATCATCGTATCCTTTAATAACTTTATTGGTATTATTAATACTTTTGTCATAATTTGAAATCAAATCATTTTAAACCTTATAAGGCCTCTTGTCGGTAGGCCTCCGACAAGGTGGAGTGATGACCTGGTGAAGGTCGCGGGAATACGGTGGAAACGAACAGCACAGGACCGGTCTAAATGGCGAGCCTTGGGGGAGGCCTATGTTCAGCAGTGGACGTCTTTCGGCTGAAATGATGATGATGATGATGAAGGCCTCTTAATCAAATAACCGGGTTCCGACTCGTAATGGCGAGTTTATATCATGAGAATAAACAAACATTTCCTTATGGTTAGATTTCTTTCAAAAATTAACAGTAAGCTCAAGGAGGCTCGGGCGGTAACGAGTCCAAAAGAGATAACACGATTTGAATTCAAATGATAAAATTACCGGACATATGTGGGGCGATGATATTCGTAAGGCAGTGGGCAAGGATTCGAGGAGACGAGCTGAAGACCGAGCTCAGTGGCGTGCCATGGGAGAGGCATATGTCCAGCAGTGGACTGACACAGGCTGATGATGATGACCGGACATATCATCATTAGTAGTAACCTCGTAGCTTTTCTACAACATTAGTGGGCAAGGAATTACCGATAACAAAGTTTCAGGTTTAAGTTTAAGAACACCCAGCGAGATCTAATGTAGATAATATATGTTATAATATAAAGTGCTTACTTTATTCCAAGTGGCAAGTTAGAAACAAATCGTTCAGCTTTAAACGTCATTTGTGCAAAAGGTTAGTGAAAAATTTAAAACAGGATTGGACGGAAACTTTCGGTATTCGCGATTATCAAAATAAATAACCATTGACGCACTTAGCTTTGTACCGGTAGCATTGAAAATATTACCGATTGGTAATTGAGGTTTAATTTAAACTGGGTAAACGGGATTATTTTTAAATGAAACATTTGTTGGCAACCGAGTGCAGCACCAGCGACATCTGGTGCGGAGCTACAGCGGCGTCTTCCAATCGAGTACTCGAAGGCGCCATCTAGAAGACTACGACTCAAACTTCTTCGTGACGTTTTGGTAGCAGTGGAGGGGCGAAACCAATCGTTTATAAAAAGGACGACGCGAGCGGGAGAGCTCTTCTTTTTTTGGAACTTTCATGGGCAAAGCATAGGCGGGAAATTAGGCTCTGTATTTAATGATGATGTAATTGATTAATTCTTAATAAATTTCAAAGTGTAGAACTTGTTTCTATTTAGTTTTAGTAAAACCTACCTTCCTAGTTTGAGAGATTTAACATTCGGTAATAATTCTCTTAGCGTTTCTCTGGTTGAAACCTTAAAAGAGCGTGGGTCCTGGGCATCTTATACCAAGATGGCGGCGCACTGGTTATACGAAGGCAAGTACTCTGATCTTCAAACTTAGAGGAAAAACTACCACCACCACCATGACCATATTGAGATTAGACTGGTTTCCTCACTATACACTATATGCTACTGCTATATGTACTGGACTGGAACTGCAATGTTAATATATTATTATGTAACACCTGTTGCATACTGTATGTTCTTGTGAATAAAATATTCATTCATTCATTCATATAAATCACCTTAAAACCGTGCAACGAGAAATATCGCTTTCTTTAAAACGCTGTTGTGCCCACACGAGGAAACAATAAGGATTGATTTTCAGATATATGATTCTTTACTATATGAATGTGTTACTGACAAAAGCCGAAACATGATTGCTAATTTCTAGACAGAAAAGAAATCTAAGTTGGGTCTTTATTTTCCTTTTTTTACTCAGCCTACTAAAACAACGCATTGTTAAACGACAGAATTAAGTTAATATTATGGTATTTTACCTCATCTAAACCCTGTCAAGAGGAAATTTAATAAAACTGCACACAGTCAGATATTTATTGAGATTTGTCTAAAAAAGCCATTCCCGAAGAATTTGCATCCCGTTTTGTAGTGTGTGAGAGACATAAGCGTGTCTCTTTCACGTGGGCGTGGCTGACCGAATCAACCCCTCCTCCCCTTAACCGGAAAGCTACTTATATTATTTTAGTTATATTAGTTCCTGATCACTGATTGAAATTCTTCCTGTAGAATTTGGATTGAAGAAGCCAAAGTATATAGTTTATAGGAATCTATAGCAGCAACCCTCTCTAAGACGAAATACGAGAGAATTGGTTAAAAAAATAATTGAGACGTCGCTCAGATGGCTTCGATAGCTTAGTTGGTTAACAGCGATCGGTCCGGTCTGCTAAAAGGTTGTTGGGCCGTACTTTGCGAAGCCATATTTATACATATTATAAGTAGTATTGTAAGTATTAACCTTTTGTTTAAAAATATGCAATTTATAATTCCGTTACACGATTTTGCTTCCACAAAGAATAATACAAGGGTTAGCGTGTAAAATTAACATACTGACCTCTTGTAAATCATGAACATGTCATAAAATGACATCACTATTAAATGAGCAACATAAAATTTCAAAAAGCGAAAATAAATTAACAGATCATGTTCAGTTGCCTCATCCTGTCGCATCGAGATTGACGACTGAGGCCGGTCAAGCTTTCTAGATTAACATTAAATTTAGATGTAGGCTATATTTATTACTAGCTTTTTCCCGCGGCTTCGCCCGCGTACTAAGCGTAATTTTTAACCGTCTACAAAAAAAGAGATTCTCAATTTGACCCATTTTATCTTATCTTATCTTATTTAGATGAGGGCCCTAACGGATGCACTTCGACCCAGTGGGATCTTTTGTGCAGTTGCCCCCTCCTTTATGCCTACTCCAAGCTGCTCTCCAGCATTTCCACAAACCGAATGATGGAGTTCAGCGGGAGTACTCTAAATTCCTTTGGTTCAGGGTAACCATTTCCAAAGTCATTCATTCTTTGTCTGGCAAGGACAATTTGACCCATATGTTTGTATATGTAAGTATATACCTACATACATAGGTAACGTAAGTAGGTATGTCATTTTCGTGATCGGCACCCCGAGGAACTACGACGATGACACCTATATCGATTTTTAAGAAAAGTAAATGTCCGCCATCTCGGATTTCAAAATGGATGTCATTTTCGTAATCGGCACCCCGAGGAACCTCGACGATGACACCCATAATTAATTATTATATTTAAACAGAGAGTCTATATGCAAAGTTTCAAACCTCCCATTTCAATAAATACGTGTTTTGATACAAACTTTCATCCCTTCTTTTACCACTTTAGGGGATGAACGAATAACCCTTTCTTATCCCTAGCCTACGTTATAAATGTAATCGACTGTGTTACAGTTTCGGCTGTGCGTTGATGAGTCAGTCAGTCAGTGAGGACTTCTTCTTTTATATGTATAGATTTACCAGAGAAATTAGTTGAGTTATTATATTACTTATAGAGTATGTTTTTTTTTTCTTTTTTTTTAACCTGACTGTGGCTTTATAGGCCGGGCCCAATTAAGCGATAGGAATGCGCGGTTGGAGAGTAGCCTGGGGAAAATCCAGGGGAAAACCTCCGGCATGACCACGCGTGTCGTTTAGATCACTGGAATACTCTAAGAGTTTGCACTCCAGTGAGATTGGTTGAGCGGTTTCAACCGAATCTGAGGTGTAGTAGAGTATGAGTATGATGAGTCATGGTTGAGGAGGACGGCCACCATGGCCTTAGCTGTCAGAGGTGGGACGGGTTTCAAGGCATCACTCAATCAATGACGCAGTTCGTCGGGCTTTGGTGTCGGCGAACATCCCCTGTATCTTGGAGCCTCCAGGATTGTGTTGCACGGATGGCAAAAGGCCAGATGGCCTCACACTGGTTCCGTGGAAAAAGGGTCGGTGTCTCTTGTGGGACGCTACGTGCGAGTACGTTTGCACGGTCCCACCCTCATCTTACGATCAGGTCTGCGGGGTCGGCAGCAGTGTGCAGTCAAATTTAAACACTCCAAGGACACTGCCCTGGAACCGATGTACGATTTTGTGTCGAGACTGCGGTATCTTAGGGGGTTGAAGGCTAAAACCTTTATTAAAGAATTGGGTCGCCGGCTTAGGGATAGGGGCTGTGATTCGCGCGCCGGATCGTATCTGGTTCAACAGATTTCGTTGGTTATAAAGCGCGGTAATGCTGCAAGCGTAATGGGATCTTTTGAGCCAGGTGCGGTTCGGAGCGATCCTGTTTAATTATAATAATGATAATAAGACGTTTATTCAATGATTGTATACATTTAAAGGTAACCAAGACAGGTACAATAAATCAAAGTATACAAAAACAATTGAAAGGGTAGGTGGCTCAGCTTGTGTCTGTACCAAGAGACCACTAAAGACTCTTGTCTACAGACGCTGTTATTCTGCCACCCCCGTTTAGTTGATGTGTTGAGGTTAATTGTCGAAGCCTGTTGCGGATTGTTTTATTGTTGTGTTGGATTGTATGTGACGACGCCTGTTGCTGATTCATTGTTGTGTCCACCCGACGAAGCCTGCGCAATGGATTAGAATTTCTCAGTAATGTCAAGATGATGAAAATTGTAATAAACATATTTAATTTTGTGCTTGCTACTATTTATAGAGTGTAGGCCAAAGGAAAAATCTAGACTTGAAAATACTTTCAGCCTCGTCGCAAGGCCGCGCTTTCGACACATCCTCACAAGTGTAGAACATTTTTCTTTTTTTTAACATTCTTTAGAATGAACATTAATCCGTTGATCGCGGTTTTTGTTTCAGTTATGGGTCTTTAAGTTGAGGTACAAGCCTTGGATCATCTCATCATCTCATTTATGAAGCTTAATCTCAAAATAGCCACTGAATGGATCCCGCAGGATGGCTCCCGAGGCAGAGGCAGACCGAAAAGGAGATGGCGGGACTACCTTGATACATTTTGTTCGGCTTGGGAGCTGGCACACGACCGAGACGAGTGGCGAAAAAGAGGGGAGGCCTTTGCCCAGCAGTGGGACACTAGGCTACATTAAAAAATCTCAAGTATGTCTAGCTTTCCCTTTTCAGAAAGTTAGGTGCCAACTGCTATCGTAAAAACTAAGCGCCTACGGCAGTTCTTGATTCAGCTATCAGCCGAGCCAATCTGCACATCATAAACGAACGTACATCCATTCCCCAGAGCTCAAAGCAAAGCGTATTACTCTGACAGTTTATGTTTAACTTGTTATATTTATAACCCTGTCACAGAAACAATGGCACCCGTGTCCAACTATTAATACTTACAATACGACTCATAAATGAAGCGTGGACAGCCAGAAAATTTGTTCGCCAACACTACCAAGTTTTCAAGACATAGTTGTTACTCGGCTTTGTAATACAAAAGAGGATTTTCAATTTGGCAAGTGGAGACTCATTACTTGTGATGTGGTGGGAATTACAATGAAATTGTGCTTTTTGTGGTTTGTTGGACGACATTGCATCATTGTACGCTTTTACGGAGGCGTACAATGATGCGATTTGCTTTTGTTTTGATGCGATGAATCTGTTTCCACCTGTAATTGTTGTCTTGAAAGCATTGGCTTTTATCTTTTGTATATTTTGCGAGAAAGTTATTATGGAATGTGTATTTGTTTGATAAAAATGTTGTTGTATCAAAATAGCCCGATTCATTCTTGTGTCTAGAGGCTTTAGTAAAGGCAATGTGTGAAATAGAGGCGTATTACTATCGCTTTATTGGGCTTGGCTTATAAAGCCACAATCAGGTTCAAAAAGACAAGACTTAGGAACAAATATTCGTGTTCATCACACAAATAAATACCCTGAGCGGGACCCGAACCCTCGGAACCTCTAGCTTCGTAGGCAGTGTCACTCACACCGACTAGGCTAAAGTGGTCGTTAGATAAAATACAAACAAAATGGTTCGCAATTCTAGAGCTATATATGGCTATACTTTGATTTATGTAAGATTGTACCCTAATACAATAAAAACGGTTTACTTATAAATTTATGAAACGTATTATGCAATCGTTACCTATTATTCATTTCAAGTCTTCTAGAAAGGGTAGTCGCCGTATACAAATGCCAACACAGTTTTTAACTGACATTCGTAACCCTTATTACAATAGGCATTGAGTGCACGAATGGCCAGTTAACTGTGTTGGCGTTGGTACCTTACATTCTATTCATAGTTCAACATCTGTCTAGGTGTGAGTGTGTGTGTACACAGAAATAAGTTCCCAAAGATGTCCTAGATTCAGTCTGTTTTAGAAACTAGGTTTTGCTCTCTTTGTTGCATACATTGGGAAGTCTTAGTTTGATTTACGTCTAGAATAAAATACTTTTTTTAACTTTTATTTGAGGGTAACCTAATTGACAGAGAAATTAGGGAGAGGGGGTCTGACGCACGCGCGGGTTTGTACCAGTGACTTTACTATTAGTTTGCATGACCGTACTCGATACCGGGGACCGATACCGGTATTTTTAAAAAACCCTGAATTAGCCCAATATTTTGGATTATTTTTTGCTTTTTACGTAGGGCTGAATCATGTATTTAGGTAACAACGTCGTATTATTAGATCGTCGCATTAAAAACGAAATAATGAACCGGTGACCGTAATAATACCGATATTTTTCTATGGAGAAAATACCGGTATACGATCCCTGACTCGCTAGCGACTGCGTAAACAATTTAATATGCCGATTCTTAGTTCTATTGCGTAACCGCCAGAGGCGCTGTACCTTTGCCCATACAATTTTTTACGCAGTCGCTAGCGAGTACGGTCATGGTAAAGGCACTGGTGCAAAGGTAGTCCGTCGCCATTCAACGCGGTAACGCGGCCAGAGGGCCTACCGCGAACCGAAAACGAACGAAGTTCGAATATCTCCCTCTCTGTCGCACTTGCTTATTCATGCGACAGAGAGGGAGATACCTATTCGAATTGTGTGATGTGTATCTTTCCGCCACGGACAATTAAAGGGGGACTTTTTGACTAGGCTTAAGCTAATAGTCTTAAGTTAAGAGTTTATTGTATTGAATATAATTGACATGAATAAATGAACTCGGATAAATCCGACAATTTTTTTGTTTTTTCTCTTTTTTTTTTAAAAAAAGAGCAAAACAAAAAAATTGTCATCTATAAAATATAAATACTGAAAGTTTCTGAGTGCTCGACACTAACCTAATACATGACACTTTCAATCTTATGTCACGACACAGATCAAAGAATACTGTCACGATAACAGACATGATTAATAGGTGTCATCTATTGGGCACTAAGGTGTCCACAATTGGGACTACCTTACCTAACTCAGCACATTTTTTGAGAAAACATACAATCTGACGGATGGGTTGCACCAAAATATCCGTAATCGTAAGCCGTGATCGTTAAAATCTGATGGTATGTAAAATTTGCCAAGTTTCTTTGGGATGACAGTTACCGGCGCCATATTTGACGTTGATCGGCCGGTAATCGTAAGTTGGTGCAATTCAAGTGGTAATGTGGCCAGGAATGGCACTTATCTTAATAGTATTATATAAACGTGAAAGATTGTGTGGATGGATGGATGTACGTTCTTCTTAATCTCAAAAACCGCTATACGGATTTCTATGAAACTTACCAGCATTGTAGCTTAGACATCATATAGGTTATAAAATAAAGATAGCCCTTATTTCTACTATTTACAATACTGGCTTAATTTAACTTATTACGCATACAAACAAGAAAATAGAATGGCACAAAAACTTTATAAAAAAAAGACAAAACAAGAAGCATTTAGGCCATAGCTTGTTTCAAAATTCAACCCCGTTGGGGGTTAAAAGTGGGTAAAATATTTGTATAGTGAAAAAAATATTTTTAAGAAAGAAACTTGAAAATTCCCTTATAGAAGCATTAAATTGAATTTTGCATTAAGTCTTCAGCGTTTTTCAAAATAGTTTCGCCAAACTGCTGTGCAGTTTGTTGGATAATAGGTTAACACTCCTTTTTTGCATATATTCTACCATGCTAAAGATAGGCATATTGCTTATTATCTATTTGTTATATGTATAAGTTAACTTTGATTTTAAAAACTGAGTTAACTGTACGTAGTTTACCCTAACAATTTTTGTTACAGAAATTATTAATTTTTTCAAACATTTGTTTTGAAAACTGAATTCTTCTGAGGGTATGTTATTAAAAATTCGCGGTATTAGGTAGTGTCATGTCCTCTGACAGTAGTTACACGCCTTCGTATCGACATTTTTTATGCAGTTTCTCAGATTCCGGTTGTACATTTTGTAGTTCTTAAAATTAACGCATTGATCACGTATTGATCAACAGCTAGTATTTCAATTTATAATAAATAGGTTGTTTAGTACATTTATTAAAGAGCTGATCATAGTGTACCTAATATAAATTGCGTACGAGTAATACAATTCGATTCATTCACCCGACGCTTTCGAGAATTCACCTACGTCAAGATTCACCATTGTATATACGAAGCTCCTTGTATTTTTACAGATATGACGAAAAATATTAACAGTACGTCATTGCCATGGCCGTGAAGCGAGTTGCCAATACAGGTAACTCATTCAACGTCACTGTCAAAACTGTCTAAATTTTTCCCGGTTTTTTTATGATCTGATACTAATTCCGAGACTTCAGTTCTGAGTCATACGCCCACCATAAAGTTAGTCATTCTAAATGTAAATAATGTATATTAGCTTATAGCACTACAGCACTAGTAGTGTAGGCCGCGTCGCCTCACCAATTTCCCTGGTGTTTTGTTGTAGATAAATTGTATATTGTGTGTTGTGTTTTGTCTGGAAGAAATCGCTTTATAGCGATAAGACCGCCTGTTTGCCTCTACTCATTGTGTTTTTGTACTGTACTCATCATCATCATCATCCTAGCGTTATCTCGGTACAGTTGCATCCTGAAGGATGCCCAGGGTCTGCTTCTTAATCCCAAGATTTGGCGTAGGCACTAGTTTTTACGGAAGCGACTGTCATCTGACCTTCCAACACGCGGGGAAACTAGATCTTATTGGAATTAGGCTTGTCAAGTGAGTGGGCAACTTGACTGTTAGAAGTTCTCAAGCCGCCCGAAGGCCTCTAACTTGGCTTAACGACTCCTATCATAGACAGCAGCCGGGATCAACGGCTTAACGTGCCTTCCAAAGCACGGGAACGCTCAGTTAATAACCACTCAAAGCGGTCACCCATCCAATAACTGACCTGGGCCGATGTTGCTTAACCTCGCATACCGCACGCTTGCCACGCGCCACGCGCGTGTTTTTCTACTGTACTATATACCCTTTAATTGAGGTGTGCTATAAAGAGTATTTGTATTGTATTGTATTGTATATTAGCTTATAGCACTAGTAGTGTTGGACGCGTCGCCCCACCAATTTTCCTGGTGTTTTGGTGTAGATAAATCAAACATAGTACTTGGCTCTGGGGTCGTTGAATGGACAATACACAAAAAAAAAGGAAAACTAGATAGCTATAGTTATATTTTTCCTGTCAGATATACTTTGATATCAATGTTACGTAATAATTTCATATTTTTTCCTTTGTAAACTTCGGATATAAGGCGGGGCGAAACGGTATTTTTTTTACGTTTTCCCTCATAAAATAAAAATAACTTAACCAATTCACAATAAAAAAAATGTTTCAGAATGTGCAACTCAAGACCTTTCATATGATACCCCACTAGACATAAGTATTCATTAAACTTTCAAATTTTGAACCACCAATCTGTCATTTTTCACAGGAAATTAAAAAATGTAGTTTAAAAAGTCATGTTCTATGTATTAGCCCTCTTTATAACTATTCCAAATTTCAAATCGATAGCATAAGTAGTTCTTGAGATATTTAGCGATGTGATAGACAGATAAAGTAAAACCATAAGGGTTCCTTTTTTACTATTTTGGTACGGAACCCTAAAAAAATCAACTTTATTCTGACACAGTAATGTAAATATTTTTTACATTATGGTTCATAATCAGTTTGCTGAATGTTTTCCTGCTTGCAACGTGAAAACCCATAAAACAGTTTCGTAGAAAGTGTAAAGTTCCTGATGTACGAGTAATTACTTTTCCTTTTCGTTTGTATATCTTAGAAACGATGTCGTTAAACTCAAACGGCCAATGGGTTTCCAAGAAATGGATTACGATTGAAATAAATGAAATAAATGAACTTTATTCTGCAAGTAGGCCGCAAAGGCACTTTTACAAGTCAAAAACTACTAGCGTTTCTCATGAGACCACTGCCGAGAAGAAACGGCGAAAGAAACTCGACAGTCAGTCATTTTCTCCAAAATATGCTTATTACAATGATACTACTTAACCTACTTAAGTAAATGTAAGTGGTATACAACAAAAGAGAATTGAAAGAAAAACGAGGAAAAAATAATAATAGGTATTTACAATGTGTAGTTACACAAGAACAAAACATGTCGAATCGTTTGATATGCGTTCCTGCAAGAAATGTGTCAACTAGATACAATGAAAATATTAGACTACGCTATTTAGGTATTTGGTTGTATTTCTCATCATCATCATTCAGCCGGAAGACATCCACTGCTGGATATAGGCCTCCCCCAAGGAGCGCCACAGCACACGGTCGCGAGCCACCCGCATCCAGCGACTCCCCACTGCCTTGACCAAGTCATCAGTCCACCTAGTGGGAGGCCGTCCAACGCTCCGTCTTCCCGTGCGAGGCCGCCACTCGAGAACCTTTCTTCCCCAACGGTTATCGGTTCTACGAGCAATGTGGCCCGCCCACTGCCACTTCAACATGCAGATTCTCTGAGCTATGTTGGTAACCCTCGTTCTTCTGCGGATCTCCGAGTTTCGGATCATGTCCCGCAGAGAAACTCCAAGCATAGCTCTCTCCATCGCACGCTGAGCAACTCTGAGCTTATTTAAGAGGCCCACATTCAGCGGCCACGTTTCAGTACCATAAGTCATCACTGGCAACATGCACTGGTCGAAGACTTTCGACTTCAAGGACTGTATGGGGTTGTACTGGACAGGGTTGTATTTCTAAATCAATTAAAAATCAGCGTGTAATGATACCTTTAAAAAGCAAATCTAGCGAGCTAATTTTCGTTCAATGTCATTCTAAACACGAGCGGAAACGGATTTGGCAGCGTCTGCGCAGGTGCGGCGTGTTGCGGCCTGACGTTTCCGGCGCAGACGGGAATCGACCACGACTGAAAACCGGAAAGTTGGAATCCCACCCATACAATAAAATTGGCATTTACGTGAACAAATCCAGGGAATAATTTCATATTTTTTCCTTGGTAAACTTCGGATATCAGGCGGGGGGAATGGTACTTTTTGTACGTTTTCCCTCATAAAACAAAAATAACTCAACTTGATTAAAAATACAACATTGTTTCAGAATGTGCAACTCAAGACCTTTCATATGACACTCCACTCGACATAATCACTAGACTTTCAAATTTTGAACCACCAATCTGTCATTTTTCACAGAAAATAAAAAAATGTATTTTAAAAAGTCATGTTCCATGTAGATACATTGGACTTTTTAAAATACATTTTTTAACAACAGTTATAAAGAAGGCTAACCTAGATAGGTTAGCCTTCTTTATAACTGTTCCAAATTTCAAATCGATAGCATAAGTAGTTCTTGAGATATTTAGCGATGTGACAGACAGACAGACAAAGTGAAACCATAAGGGTCCTTTTTACCATTTTGGTACGGTACCCTAAAACAGGTCATGTAGCGATTACGCTGCACTAATACCTAGTTACTAACCAGGGATCGGATACCGGTATTTTCTCTATAGAAAAATACCGGTATTATTACGGTTACCGGTTCAGTATTTCGTTTTTAATGGGACAATCTAATAATACGACGTTGTTACCTATATACACGATTGAGCTCTACGTAAAGAGCAAAAAATAATCCAAAATATTGGGCTAATCCAGGGTTTTTTAAAAATACAGGTATCGGTCCCTGTTACTAACTACTAGTCAGTAATGCCGCCGCCACGGTGCGCACTCGCAAGAAACAGCGACGTAGCATACCTACACGTGAACCTTTATATAGAATCGGTATTTTACGGTGCTAATGCTAATATTGGTATTTTTTTTACCGGTTCTCTGGAACCAAAACGAAGAAAACCTTCAGTCCGACCCAGGTCGGGCCTAGCTGAGTTTCTTGCTGGACTCTTCTCAGCTAGGCTAGGTTTAGTTAACCAGCGACAAAACTCCCAGTAGCTCGATTCCACTCACACCTCAGATTCGGTTGAAATCGCTCAACCAATCTCACTGGAGCGCAAACTCTTAGAGTATTCCAGTGTTCCAAACCACACGCGTGGTCGTGCCGGAGGTTTTCCCCTGGATTTTCCCCAGGTTACTCTCCAACCGCGCACACCTATCGCTTTATTGGGCCTGGCCTATTAAGCCACAGTCAGGTTAAAAAAAAACCTATAAATACCGGTATGTTATAGGTATTTTCGGTACCAGTTCCAAACCCTGGTCACATCCGGATAAAGGTCTATGCGCGTAGTCACTTCAGTTTATCATAATGAAATATCTTCTTCTACCTACTTTATCCCGGTTATTGCCAGGGTCCTCTTTCCTCCACTTTGCAGACATGCCTCTGTTGTAAGCCTATTTTTGCTCATTATATGTCGACCTTCAATCATCGCCTTTTCGGTCGTGTGGGGAGAAGGCAGCCAATAAAGATATTAAGGTACTTGTCTACAAAGCCAGATGGTCTGCGAATATTTAAAATGCAGTATTTTGAGCGTAAAATTAACAGATCGCATTAAAAATACTATACTGCGTTCCAAAACCCAGATAGCTGTAGTTCACACCGCCGCCAAACTTAAATGGGACTGGGCTGGGCACGTCTGCCGCATGCCGGAAGACTTGTGGGCTAGAATCGCCAGCAAGTGGGTCCCACAAAACCGAGCGCGGCGTCGCGGCAGACCTCGTCGGAGATGGAGAGACGACCTTGACGTCTCGGATCAGAAGTGGTGGGAGAATGCACAAGACAGGGACGCGTGGAAAAAAAGAGGGAGGCCTTTGCCCAGCAGTGGGACACTTGAGGCTCTTAATAATAATAATAATAATCACCATCCCCCATGACGAGAACCTCGTGAAGGCCGAGAAGGACAAAGTCAGCAAAGACCTAGACTTGGCACACGAGGTGACCGCCATGTGGGATGTTGATTCAACGATCATTTTCCCGATAGTCGTCTCTGCGAACGGTCTAATAGATAGTCAGGAGGTTCCTTTCTCTGTCGCCCTAACCACCGGTAGCTTAAGCCCCGCCTCGCTGCCGGCGGCACACTAGGTTACGTTTTTATAAATTTTATAATGATTTTATGTTTTGTAAGTGTATTTTTATATTTTACTTTTTAAAAAGATATTGTAAAAACCTAGTCTAAGGCGAAAAGTAAATAAAGATTATAATAATATTAATCCTTTGCAAGCCAACAATTTGATGCATTTAGAGAATTCACATTTGTAAACTGTCTTTATAGGTGTTCAAAGATTAAGAAATAACCTAACTGGATGTAAGTATTATTAATCTGCATTTATTAATCGTTTCCTTGTCTGTCCGCAATAATTAATGTGGTGCAGTATTAAAACGACAGCCATTAGCTGTTGCAATATAACTCTTATGCATGTAACTTAAAGTGCATGTCATTAATCGTGCTATATTTTACGTGGTATAATGTATTGACGACAACTCGCGATTTACAGGTTTATAATTATTTTGGACGCGACCCAATTTGATGCGTTTTCCGGTTAATGCATCATGTACTATACGTATAGAGTAGATTTTGTTGAAATATTCGTGTTTTTATTCCAATTACAAAAGTCATAGAATTCTTTATCTGTGTATCTTTCTGTTGTTGAATTGTCATAAAGATAAACGCATACGTAATGCGTGGGTAAGCCCCCCACAAGATGGACTGATGACCTGGTAAAGGTCGCGGGAGTCCGCTGGATGCGGGTGGCGCAGGACCGGTCATTATGACACTCTTTGGGGGAGGCCTATGTCCATCAGTGGACGTCTTTACTAGAGACCGCTAGAGTACGGTCATGCAAAAAGGCACTGCTGAGTATGAAATTAATTTAGGTTGAACATTATATAGTTTATAGGGTGTGGAATTACTAACCACAGAAAGGGAGTCGAGTCGCCTTGGGCCAAGCTTTAGCAATTGAAAAATCGACCAGACTGAGTGGTACTAATGACTTGGCGCTCTACCGTAATAAACTAACAGATCAACACATATTTCTAGACTTGTCTTTAGCCAGGCCTTGACCGCAAACTGAGCTATGTTTATCGCGGATTCTGGAAAGTTTTCTGGAGAGTCCTATATTGTTAGTATACTCGTAGAATGTTCTAGAATACTTTCCCTAAAATAAAATGTTGTTTGGTTACACGGTAAATTTTGTATATTTCATGTATATATTTTAATTACCTGTTGACTGGACATTGTTTTATTTTCAGTCCTGTAAGCAAGTAGTCTGTCAAAATAACTTCTTTGAATTGAACAACCTTAAACATATTATTTTAACGTTACCAATACCAATTAAGATTATTATTGTATATAAGAGATCACTATACGATAAGTAATTATATAATACTTAATAATTGAGACAATTTTTAGTTATTTAAAAAAATTTGGATATATACAGGATGTAACAAAACTAGTGAGGATCCGTTTAAGGGCATATTCGGTATCGTGTTCTGATTAGGAAAAAGAAGAATTTTTTTTTGACGCAATACATTTTTGGTTCTTGTATAGACGGTTGGTTGACTAGAATGACCCGCCTCACAGAAAAAAAAATTTTTGGCGTAAAAAAATTTTTTCTTCAGCTTTTTCCTAATCAGAACACGATACCGAATATGCCCTTAAACGGATCCTCACTAGTTTTCTTACACCCTGTATAAAGACAAGGAAAGGACGGAGTTTGAGCATAAAAATTTGGGACGTTGTTAGTCATATCCCTACAAACTTCATACCAAACGAAAGCTTTAGCCTCCTGGGGTTCAAAGTGAAAATACTAGGACAAAATCAATTTGCAGTGAAAGCCCAAGTATTTTAACAGAGAGTTGGAGCAATGACCCACTGTGTAAATATACGGTTAACCAGATATGAACAATTTTTGGTCCGGGCGTTCAGTACTTTATTAATTAGTTCTAATATTAGGACATTGGGTCTTCCTCGGAAGTACCGTCTTCGAAATTGGGTCGTAGGAGGTTAGAAGTCTGATAAAAAGTTGCGGATTTGACTAAAATAAGTAATATAATTTGGTTCTGCTACGGATGGCCTCATTTCTGATGCGGTCACGCAGAGAAACTCCCAACATAGCCTTCTCCATTGCCCTCTGAGTGACTTTAAGCCTTCTTATCGTAGCGATATAGCCTTTCGAATCGCTAAAGTGGCAGTGGACGGTTCCCATTGCACTTAGGACCTATGGCCGTTGGGGCCGGAAGGTTCTCGAGTGGCGACCACGGACCGGAAGGCGCCGCGTGGGTATGACCCCCTTATCTTATCTTATCTTATTTAGATGAGGGCCCTAGCGGATGCACTTCGACCCAGTGGGATCTTTTGTGCAATTGCCCCCTCCTTTATGCCTACTCCAAGCTGCTCTCCAGCATTTGTATGGTATGACCCCCACAAGGTGGACTGATGACCTGGTAAAGGTCGCGGGAGTCCGCTAGATGCGGGTGGCGTAGGACCGGTCATTATGGCACTCTTTGGGGGAGGCCTATGTCCAGCAGTGGACGTCTTTCAGCTAATATGATGATGAAGTAATATACCGTTTTCTGATAAACTCAATATGATGATATCGAAATATAATAAATGGGTCAGTCACGTGAAACTCACGGGAGTTTTATATTTAAAATGAATATGATGATCGTCATCAGCTGGACACATGCGGCAGCAATTTATTTTCATCCATGGCAATGGATGAAAATAAATTGATCTGTCTTTTCATTTGATGTGATTTTTTTCATTTATAAATGTTAGTAGTACCTAGTATTTATGTCATAGGGTGGATCAACTATTATTTGTTGCTCGTTACCATGGTTACGTCTCCTGAGTCACTCTTTAAAACTGTGATTTTATAGGGCTTAAACCTACTAAACATGAGTTTTAGCGATGAGTATAAATCCATTTCGACATGGGTCATCTCTTGGCCATGCTTGAAGTCTATATTATAAACATTTTGTAAGAAACTCGGTTACTGTTGTCTCCTCGCTGACGGGACAGAATAACGAAAAGAAAAAGTTGATTGACCCAATAAATACTTAATTGCACAAATCAAGGGGAACTTATGCCTTTAAGGGATCTCATTTCATTTCATATTCATTGATTGCATGATGTTGTTACATAAGATCTCAGCAATACATTACAGTTCAAAACATGAACCCTGTCAGGGCACAGCAATTGTTATCTTACACAGCTAACAGCTCTTACAAATACAAATACAAACATTTATTCTGCAAATAGGCCACAAGGGCACTTTTACATGTCAAAATATTAATTTAAGAAAGTCTGACTATAATAAGTAATACATTTTTCATGTCAAATTTTAATTTACAGTTCAAGAAGGAATAATAATTTCGAGTTTACAATTATAACAAAATTAATGTCATACAGTGAAGATAAACTTGCAAAGTTATCTATTACAAATATTACAACATCAGTAAAGTTAGAGATGTATAAGGTCTCAAGATTAAACAAGGAGTATAATGAAATTAATATAATATCCCAGAGATATAAATGGTCTCTACGTACAGCTAACCTTTGAGAAACTAAGAGGACGTGTTATATGGCAGACGTTTTGAAGCTGACTGTGGCTGTATAGGCCGGGCCCAATAAAGCGGTAGGAGTGCGCGGTTGGAGAGTAGCTTGTCAGAAAATCCAGGGGAAAACCTCCGACACGACCACGCGTGTAGTTTGGAACATTGGAATACTCTAGTTTGCGCTCCAGCGAGATTAGTTGAGCGGTTCAACCGAATGTGAGGTGTGAGTGGAATCGAGCTACTGGGAGTTTTGTCGCTGTTTCACTAAACGTAATCTAGCTGAGAAGAGTCCAGCAAGAAACTCAGCTAGGCCCGACCTGGGTCGGACTGACTCTACCCGGTGTGCGGCGGTATCGGGATGAATAGGGACATGGCAGGTATTTGTCCCTTCTGTTGTCAACACAGTGCATCCTCAAATTTTATAAAGGGTCGGCAACGCGTACGTGACTCCTTTGGAGTTGCGGGCGTCTATAGGCTGCGGTAACCGCTTACCATCAGGTGAACCGTAAGCTTGTTTGCCACCGGCGTTGTATAAAAAAAAATACTGAACAAGTACAAGGGGCAAAATTGTACGACTAGTAAAATAAAAAAAATGTTATAATATATTTTCACAAAAATTATACATAGAAACGTTCTGATGAATATACGGGGATGAATATAGAGGGCTGAACCTCGATCGAAAATTACCATACATCACAGTTGTAAGTAAACCGGGGTCACTTTCAAATTGAGGGGCGACTTTAAAAATTCAGTTTTTATGCCGTGTTTTACTTTTTATTTAGTTAACCTTGAGTCAAGACATACCTTCGATAATTTCCTAGCTATTTACTAAACTGAATCAAACTAGAAATACTTAGTGATGAATATAATATATTTAAGTCTTCCGTAGACTACGGAAGACTCGGCCCAAGCCCTCATATTCCTACACAAGAAATGATCAGGGGCAGTTATACTGCACACAGTGCGACCGAACATTTATACCCAAATTCGGTTTTGCGAGCCATATCCGTGCTCATCAGAGAAGGAGGACTGTATATATATTTAAGTATTTTATATGTATCAAAGTAGCCCCGTTTTTTCTTAAAGTCACCCCAGTTTACGGTATTTAAATCGCTTTGTTCATACAAAGGTTCTAAAATACAATAATCGAAAGAATAACATAAATGTTATACAATATGAAGCCCCATTTTTAACGGGACAGACGAAAATATACGCATCGTTCAAAACTGGCCGCATTTTTTACCCAAATTACTTACCGTGAGCGAGAATGCTAAATAAGCGAACATTTATATATCGCTTCGCTGAAATATTACTGGATATTAGTCATTCCGGTCAAATTTAAATTTAAGAGAAATGGGCATTTATTTTTTTATTTCACATGCTTTATGACATTTACTTTACACAAAACGATGAAAAAGCGTCGTATTTATTTACCGGAAATTCCAAATTTATTTCAAAAACTTTTAATCGGCCAATTTAATTTTTTTGTAAGTTTCAAGTCATTATACGTCAAGTTTGCTGTCTTTGTGTTCAAATTTACGTATTTAATTATGTTTTTGTCCGCTACCCATAAAACAAGTTTTGTTCAATAAGGAACTAAGTTGATTTGGTGGGCTCTATGGAAGACCAGCGCTGCGGCATTGTAAAATGTCACAGGATTATGCTGAGTGGTGTCCAATTGCGGCCACTATAGCAGCACCCCTGCTCTTTATTCTTAGTCTCGCTTCATGTATGTAGGTACTTTTAAGCTAGTTTTTAGGTATTTTGTTTTAATAAAATAAATAAATAATAAATATTTTTAGACAATCTTACACAAATCAACCTAGTCCCAAACTAAGCAAAGCTTGTACTATGGGTACCAAGTATATACTTAAATACATAGAAAACATCCAAGACTCAGGAACAAATATTCGTGTTCATCACACAAATAAATGCCCTGACCGGGATTCGAACCCGCGATCAGCTTCGAAGGCAGGGTCACTACCAACTAGGCTAAAGCGGTCGTCAAATTTAAATTGTGTTGTTGTTGTGTGTGTTTTAAATTGTAATGTGTTGTTATATTGGTGTGCAATGAAATTGGTTCTATTCTATTTTATTTGTGTTATTTGACAAAAACATTCCGGATCGATGTAGATTTCATAGTGTTGTGTTCAAGTCAAAACTGTTCGTTTTGTATCTAATTCTGTTTATTGTCTACAAGTCCAAAACTTCCAAAAGTATTTTATCCAAAATACACACATTATTTTTTATCCTTAACCTAAAAATCTATAAGTTCACATTAAAAAATACAAACAACTGAAACAGTATTCGAATTCTAGCATTTATTTATTTTTTTCAACTGATTGCGTTACTGTGTAAACAAAAGCAATATACAAGAAATTAACCTCAAAAAATCTACAATCTTGGCAAGAGGCAACTGACGTATATTACATACGAGTAAGCCCTTCATGAGTTATTGATCCATAATTCTTCAGTGTTTACCAAGAAGCTGAATAATGTGTGGTAAACTCAATAAGTCTAGTGAAGTAGTACATGACTGCAGACGACGGGAAAGAGGGACTTGCCGTGTGAGCGGGTAATATAGACGGCCGACCGTAGGGAGGCCGGATAGTGATACGAAGCCGGCAAGCCCTTTTCACGGCAATGCATGTATAGTGCTTTTCTCAAACATGCAATGAAATTAAAAAAAAACACCTCTCAAAAATCAAATTTTAATTTTCCCTCCATTTCAATAAACAAGTAAACTATACATTTGTAATGAAATCATAAAAAAATATCCTAATTAATATTTTATACATGGATGTTTGTTACTCAATTACGCAAAAAAACATTTTTGATCCAAACATCCATCCTAATTAATATTATACAACTTTCGTATGTATAATATTAATTAGGACATTTTGTATGATTTCATTACAAATGTATAGTTTTCAGATTTTTCCCTGTATTTGCAGTATACGACGATATTACTTGCCAAATTTCATAGTTCTTGGTCAATGGGAAGTATTTAACCTATAAATTTTGATTCCTTGATTGTCGAAATAATGGTACGTTTTTGCGGCATAAACGGCCGCATTTTTTTTACGTTAACTTGGAAGTTTGGTTTTTTCAGAGCTTCAAGGGACTATAAATCTGAGATTAAGGTTATAATTTCAACTCGATACCTCTACGCGTTCCCGTGATAAAGGGTTTTGACAGACAGACAGACAGACGGACAACAAAATGATCCTATAAGGATTCCGTTTTTTTCCTTTTGAGGTACGGAACACCAAAAAGCGTCCAGATAAATACTAGTTCAGTATAAAGAAATGTATATATATGTATATATATCCTTTGCATTATATTTAATGTTATATATATTATTTATTCTTAAGTTAGTTGAATTACTTTGAAATAAGTATGACTTTTGTATTTTTAGAATTAATCTCTTTATTTAGTTATATATCGATCGTTATTGTTATATATTTTAAACTAGCCTGTTAGCGCTAGCAAACATTCATAATCCCTTTTCAGAGAACATAACAAATATTTAGTTCAGTTTATTTTTTCTTTACATACTGTTTTTCTGAAATATGTATCCTATCCTTAAATAACGGAAATAACGGACGGAAAACCATTAAAACAACTTTTAAAGCCCTTAAAGAAATTTAATATACATTGTTCGTGCAACAGCATGCAAGATTAACAACATTGCGAGTACACGCAACTGGGGCTTTAAATATTATGAGCGCTTTAATAAAATGTAGTGGGTCCACTAGCGCCACTCGTAAATAATTGTAATTATTTAAATTTAACGATATATAACTAAAAAAGGGGGCCGCTACGTACTGTAGTTTGTATTTAAGTACTTTTTGAATCCACCAAACTAGTTTTTACGTTGCTGGATTCGTCAATCTATGAGCTCAAAATTAAAACGGCCATTTTAACTTGGAATAATTACAATTATTTACGAGTGGCGCTAGTGGACCCACTACATTTTATTAAAGAGCTCTTAAACTAAATATATATACATAAACCAAATTTATTATTAAGTCTCCAGTGACGTAACGGGATCTTAGGCGTTATTCTCTAACTGGTTCAGGGACGTTCAGACGGTTCAACTCCGATAATTATAAGCTTCCCCGAAAAACGTCTAAGTCTTGTCTTGAGTTGTGAATGATATCCAGCTGGCGAAAGAGATAACAGGCAGGTGATTTTACCGTTCTTAAATTAACTTCAATAGCAACTAAACGGCGAATAAACAAATTAGTTGAATATATTAGAATTACGATTTGAAACGGGATATTTACCATGTATATGGTTAATCGTTGATAATGGCGCTTGCAACAGTGCCGAAATATGGGGAACTCACAAATACAAATATACATGGTAAATATCCCGTTTCAAATCGTAATTCTAATGTAAATGACCATGTGAGTTTGAAATCTTATATAGTTGAGTATAGGGTCATTGTCAGTTGCAAAAACAAAAGTTGGCCCTTCGGTGGTCAATAGTTAACGGCTTACTCGTATGTGCATGTAAGCTATGTTTTAAGTACATGGATTTTTAGCAACGGAGACACTGTTTATGCGGGTTATTAGACCAATCCAAAATTAAGCTTTGTAGCCCTTAACTTTCGATATGACCATCGAAAAGACGCGAACCTAAATCTGACAATGACTCTATACTTAACTAATTTGTTTATTAACTAATTAGTATTAAATTAATACCCTTTAAAAGCATATGAAAATCGTTATGATGATTATTTATTTTGTAATTTATGTGGATATCATTAACCTAACAAAAGAACGCCTTTGTACAAATATCTATTATTAAATTTGTTGTCTACTATGTACTTGATTTGTGCAATAAAGGTTTTACTACTGCTAATTAACGGTTTGATTCAAAAATTATATTTACTAAATCATTACGTGGGTTTTTACCTTTTGATGGCCAGTTTTTTATTACAAAAAAAATCTATGATATGTATTGAATTAGTGTACAAAAATAGGATTTCGTAATAGTACTTGAACCTAATAAAAAAAAACTTAAATATTAACATAAATTATTGCTGTAGAAGGTGGGTAGTAAAAACCATTTTTTCATACAAATGGTGAGACATCCAAGGACCACTGAATTACTCGATTTATGAATATTAGAGCCTATGGTTCGTTAATTACCAAAACTATCGGAAGTGATCCTGCAATTAAACATCTTTCTAAATAACAATACAAAAATATGAAGTGAGGGCCGAGTATTCCAAAATCTGCATTAAAACAAAAGTGTCTGAAAATTATGTACATGAAAAAGTAGAATGGCCCACGTACCCAGGAAAGGCCTTATCATTTGAGATTGGGCCATGTCATTTGAGCGAGCAACTTCTAGAAACAACCGCTAGAAGTTCGAAAGTCAACAAAAGACCTCTATTTAGGCTTAAAGACTGACCGCCTTGTTCATAAACGCTTATGAAACCTATATTAGTTAACTAGCCGCTAAAGTTCGTTTGTCCTTATCTGTCACTTTGACGCATGCACTAGTGAGACAGTGACAGCAGACATTTTAGTTAGCAGAGGTTTATTAAGTTTCATGAATAAGGAGGTAAGTTTCTGTCTCATCAATCTCAACATATTCCTAGCGTTATCGCAGTACAGTCAAATCCTGAGGGGCTACCGCGAACCGAAAACGAACGAAGTACGAATATCTCCCTCTCTGTCGCACGGATTAGCAAGTGCGACAGGGAGGGAGATATTCGAACTTCGTTCGTTTTCAGTTCGCGGTAGCCCCTCTGATGGATACCCGGGGCCCGCTACCTAGTCCTAAAATTTGGCGTAGGCAATAGTTTTTTATGGAGGCGACTGTCATCTGTGAGTTCTGTGTTTTTCTTTTTATACAACGCCGATGGCAAACAAGCTTACGGTCCACCTGATGGTAAGCGGCCACCGCAGCCTATAAACGCCCGCAACTCCAAAGGAGTCACGTACGTGTTGCCGACCCTTTATAAAGTTTGAGGATGCACTGCGTTGACAACAAAAGGGACAAATTTAGGTCCCTCGCTCTCAACACAGTGCATCCTCGGGAGCTCTGGCAACCTTGCTCACCTCCAGAAACACAACACTGCATACTTGCATAGTAGATAACGTTATTATGGCTGTGGTCTTCTGCAAGGCGGAGGTACTTCCCCAGTTGGGCTGCTCCAAATTCGAGCAAGATTTCATTTTGCTGTGCCGTACCTCTCTTGTATTGCACCTAAAAGTATGAGTCAGATGCGAGCGGAAACTGGAGTGGGAAACACTGGTAGGGCATTCATTTTAATAACGGTTTTCCGCTACCCAGAGACGCCTCGGCGTGCTATAACGGTCCGCCGTGTTGGTGCGGTTATTTCCGATGCACTTATGACGGTTTACTGATGCCTATGCGTGTGGTAGCCTAATTCAGATTTAACGCTTTAATTTTATGTTTAGACACCACTTACCGGTTTGAAACATGTGCGAGTAATTGTAGCCTGTGCAGGGATATCCTGTTAATTAATTCTACGACTAAGAGTACGATCATGTAAACTCATGGTAAAGGCACCGGTGTTATCCCAACAAGATGGGGACCTCAGGGAGCCAAAAATCACTGTTTCAGGTCTTTTCCCTATATTTTTGAGCAGATCTCAGCCGCATCCCAAGTAACACAGCATGCTGAATAAAGTTTGAGTAATAGCAATTCGCAAATCTTTACACCTCTTATCAGCAATAATCTCCATAATGTATGAGTAAAGGCTATTAATACCGGGTGTACAATCCAAATGGGTCAGTATGGTGAAGTTGGAAACTATGAGAGATAGCGAGATCTGTTCTTAGGAACCATGACGTCGATTTTAGATTTAATAATAATTACATTCAAACTTTTTTATTAACTCTCATACATAACCGGGAATCGAACCTGGTCAATATTTTTGTAACCGCGTTAAGTAAAAAGGACCAAATTTGGCTATGAAATCTTGTGTAAACACAACTGACAGTAAATTAGACTAAAATGCCCACAGTTTTATTAATTTGCAAAAAGTCGTGAATAATATGAATCGATCATCAATTATCTGAAGAGACCACTTATGCATATCTTATCTGCATCGGTATTATGCATTACAAATAGCGTTTATTTAAAATTAGAACGCATTAAATTTGTTCAGCGGGCTTACCAATTCATTTAAAATTTGAAAATGGAATACTATTTTTGGAATTAAATTTTGGAATTAATAAAATAATTATCTTATTGGTGGGTTTTTCTTTCAATTATTTAAACAAGATTCCATTAGCGTTGTGCTTCTTGCGACTTGCAGAATTTATACACATTGATTTTGACCAGGTTCGATTCCCGGTTATGTATGAGAGTTAATAAAAAAGTTTGAATGTAATTATTATTAAATCTAAAATCGACGTCATGGTTCCTAAGAACAGATCTCGCTATCTCTCATAGTTTCCGATTTCTCCATACTGACCCATTTGGATTGTACACCCGGTATAGCCAAATTCTGAATAATATTCTCTTTAGATCTTTAATACCTATGTAAGCTTAGTAAAAGTTGTAAAACGTGCCCAAATTTCTTGAATAACAGCTGAATAGACATTTACTCAAACTTTATTCAACATGACTGTGTTACTCGGGATGCGGCTCGCGAGCCGCGGTGTTCCGACCTCTGCCGTAGCCAAAGGTACGAGGGTCATTCTACTTTTACATGATCAGTTTTCTATTACAATAAATATTAATAATAATAACAGACATAACTTAGTAGCCAGAATCATTCACCAACAACTTGCTCTTCTATACGGTCTTGTGAACGTCGAAGTGCCGTACTATAAGTATACACCTGCGGCAGTTCTCGAAAATGGTCGTGCCACGCTCTATTGGGATCGATCTGTCATCACGGACAGGACTATTGTAGCCAATAAACCTGATATCGTGCTGACAGATCGATCGAAGCGCCAGGCAGTGCTCGTTGACATCACCACCCCCCATGACGAGAACCTCGTGAAGGCCGGGAAAGACAAAGCCAGCAAGTACCTAGACTTGGCACACGAGGTGACCGCCATGTGGGATGTTGATTCAACGATCATTGTCCCGATAGTCGTCTCTGCGAACGGTCTAATAGTGAAGAGTCTCGACCAATATCTCAAGAGACTCTATCTAGATGGTTGGGTCAAAGGTCAGATACAGAAGGCGGTACTCCTGGACACAGCGCGGATAGTCAGGAGGTTCCTCTCTCTGTCGCCCTAACCACCGGTAGCTTAGGCCCCGCCTCGCTGCCGGCGGCACACTAGGTTAGGTTTTTATAATGATTTTATGTTTTGTAAATATTGTTTTATATTTTACTTTTTATATAATTATTATAAAACCTAACCTAAGTAAAAAAAAAAATAAAGAGAATAATAATAAATAAATATTTTTAGACAATCTTACACAAATCAACCTAGTCCCAAACTAAGCAAAGCTTGTACTATGGATACTAAGTGACGATATACACACTTATATAAAAAATATATATTTAAATACATAGAAAACATCCAAGACACGGGAACAAATATTCGTGTTCATCACACAAATACATGCCCTGACTGATATTCGAACCCGGGACCTCCAGCTTCGAAGGCAGGGTCACTACCAACTAGGCTAAAGCGGTCGTCAATAAAAATTCTATGATATGTATTGTATTAGTGCACAAAAGAAGGATTTCGACTGAACCTAATAAAAGGAATTTATAGGTAAAAATACTTAAATATTAACATATTGCTGTAAAAGGTGAGTAACACAGTGGTAAAAACCATTTTTTCATATAAATGGTGAGACATATAAGGACTACTGAGTTACTCGATTTATGGATATTGGCTGTGATTCGTTAATTACCAAAACTATCTGAAGTGATACTGCAATTAAACCTATTTCTTAACAACAATATGAACATATGAAGTGAGGTTCCAAGTATTCCAAAATTTGCATTTAATTTTTTTTTAAATGATGTACACGATAAAGTAGAATGGCCCACGAAAAGGAATGCCATGAGCCTACGTCGGTGGAATTAAAATAATATGAGACAGATCTATTTGCGGCCACATTCCTTGTGTCTTAGATATTTCTGTCTAATAGTTAACAAATAGTGTTACGAGACATAATGATTTAATTCGATGGGAAGTAAAGAGGAAATTCCGCAGGGAATTACAACACTAATGTATGAATTAGGTGTGTAATTAGATTGTATTTACGTAATTTATAAAGGTACTAGCGACCCGCCCCGGGTTCGCACGGGTGCACTATTTAATGGATGTTATTATACATATAAACCTTCCTCTTCAATCACTCTATCTATTAAAAAAAACGCATCAAAATCTGTTGCGTAGTTTTAAAGATTTAAGCATACATAGGGATATAGGGACAGAGAAAGCGATTTTGTTTTGGGTCACTCAACTTTTCTTTGTTGTTATTCTGTTCCGTCAGCGAGGAGACAACAGTAACCGAGTTTCTTAGGAAAATGTTTATAATATGGACTTCAAGCATGCTTGAGAGATGACCCATGTCCAAATGGACAGATAATCATAGCTAAAACTCATGTTTGGTACAATTAAACCCTATTAAATCACAGTCTTAAAGAGTGACTCAGGAGACGTAACCATGGTAACAAGCAACAAAGAATAGTTGATCCACCCTTTTATACTATGTAGTGAAGGATTGACCCGTCGCAACATTTTGAACTGGTAGCCGGGGTAGCGCGTTTTATTACAGTCAAAGAAACTTGAACCTCCTACACAGTAGTTACATTTCATATTTAAATGACCGCACCGCGCCGCGCTTGCGGCTAATCGCGACCAATCTTGGTCTAAGAAAACAGTGCCTTTACCATGAGTTTACATGACCGTACTCGCTAGCGACTGCGTAAAAAATTGTGTGGGAAAAACTACAGCGCCTCTGGCGGTTACGCAATAGAACTAAGAATCGGCATACTAAATCGTTTACGCAGTCGCTAGCGAGTACGGTCATGCAAACTCATGGTAAAGGCACAGGTCTGACAATCCTAATCGTGACACCACATCGAAACAATGAATAAAATCAAGTATTGAAATTAGAGCTTCATGATTTTGATTTAGATAATTTATTTCATGATAAGGAATTACATTATAAATTTGCACACATGTCAAAATTACAAGAATTGTTATCATGATCGTTATAACAGGAAAAATAAAAATAACATAATGTCAACCAGAGTAATACAAAACACGATAAAAAGTAAACAGAAAAACAAACGCATCTTCCATTCGGAATCGTCAGTCAGATAAATAATAATAATAATAATTTCCATTACAAAATACAAATTTCAAAACACAAAAATACAAATCAGTTGAATTAAAATTCATGAGCAGTTAGAAAATTGTAATACGCGTTTTAGAGGAGCAATCAAATGAATGTATGTTTTTTTCTATCACTGATGCGTAGTACACTATTTAAAAACAAACTAGAAAAACTGTTAATCGACAGATGCTATTACTCTGTAAAGGTTTTTTTAAATGATGATAGTTTATAAAATTTCATGATATTATTTATTTTTAGAAAATGTGTATTGTTTTAGTAACTAGTTTTTAAGTTATAGTTGTGTGCCCTTTCAGGGCGTCATGGTCTGACTTTAATTGTATAATTACACCTTAATTGAAATGTACATGACTTAACAACGAAATAAATAAATAAATAAATAATTTATGATAATAATTCACCATGAAAACAGTTACGTACTATAACTTTTATTTTTTAAATATAGTGTATAGTTCGATTCAGATGATATTTCCGTAAGTTGATGGAAATCGATCAAATAAATGAATTTATAACCGTAATAAATTACGTGTTAAAATAAAAACAAGTAAACGAGTGAAGTGTAAAATTACCTTTATCGCGGAATTTGGAAGTACAGTATCGATTTCTGAACGATACAAAATTTACGTAGGTAGAATAAAAGTCATAAATGACAAAAGTTCTTACTCTAGATTAGAAATATATGGGAACATTACCAAACAAATTGTAGAATCGATTTGAATAATCATTCACCATTCATTGATAATCGCTAATTAAGACAATCGATTCGTTTTACCCTCATCACTACAAACGCCAATTCATAACTGTCGAAAAGGAACTGGTAAAAAATTCCGACAATAAATTAGGGACGTCAAAAAATAATCCATTATTATTTAAAAAATAATCGATTTTGAAATCAATTTAGGTTTTTCAATAAATCGATTAATAAAAAATCGATTATGATTTTCATAACCGATTAATCGTAACATAATTTATCGATGAATATTGTAAGCTGCCATGTTGGACATGAGAATATTAGCTGAGACGTCTACAAAGTCCTAATAAGATCCTGGTATTATGAGGACATTTCTAGCAATGAAGCTAATAATGAAGCCACGCCCCTTGGGTATCGCGGATTTCAAAATATCCGGATTTGCTAAGATATTATCACGATACTGCAATACATGTCAACATTCTTGTGATACTGATAACGATGAGTGTATCGCGTGATAATAATCTGGAACCGACCCCATAGGAAAAATAAGTAAAAAATCGATTATTGAAAAAAAACGAATCATTAATCGAAAATATGAATCAATTGTTTTGTAATCGATTTTAATTTGGAGCAAAATAATCGATTATTTAATAATCGATTTTTCAAGACAGAAGTGACATCACTACAATAAATGTATGATTGAGGTCATCCCACGTTTCATCCTTGGTCGTAAGCTTGCTGTGTTTACTAATAATGTGACTGCTTGAAATAAACACGTATTAAGTTATCTTTCATTATCTACGTCAAAAAGACTGTCATCGGGCAATTATTTAACATGTGAAAAACTAACAACCTAATAATTATTTTCTGACATCGTCTCCATATCTTTCATTCAGACGTCGGCAGAAAACAATATAAAATTTTGAAATTTGTTTTGTTCATTCTATTCATTTATCGTATGGCAATTTTGTTGCACCGTTTAGCACCCAGGGGTCGCGTATAGGGTTACGGTGGCAACGGGATACAACGGTAGGTCGAGGCCACGCAGTCGTCACGCATCACGCCTGCGTGTGAAATTGTGATTCAGTGCTTTTACCATGAGTTTACATGACCGTACTCGCTAGCGACTGCGTAAAAAATTGTATGGCCAAAAGTACAGCGCCTCTGGTTACGCAATAGAACTAAGAATCGGCATACTAAATCGTTTACACAGTCATATTGAATAAAGTTTGAGTAAATGTCTATTCAGCTGTTATTCAAGAGATTTGGGCACATTTTTAAATGCTTTAGCCTGTATAATAGCGATGTAAAGTCTGGGTAATAGCTTAGTAAAACTGTGGTATGATACCCACCTTAATACAACTTTTTTACTAAGCTTAAAGAGATATTAAAGATCTAAAGAGAATATTATTCAGAATTTGACTATATTAATAGCCTTTACTCACACATTATGGAGATTATTGCTGATAAGAGGTGTAAAGATTTGCGAATTGCTATTCATCATCATCATTTCAACCGAAAGACGTCCACTGCTGAACATAGGCCTCCCCCAAGGTTCGCCATTTAGACCGGTCCTGTGCCGTTCGTTTCCACCGGATTCCCGCGACCTTCACCAGGTCATCACTCCACCTTGTCGGAGGCCTACCGACAGCTCGTCTTACGGTGCGTGGACGCCACTCAAGCAGTTTCTGGCCCCATCGACCGTCAGTCCTGCGAGCAATGTGCCCTGCCCACTGCCACTTTTGCTATTACTCAAACTTTATTCAGCATGCTGTTACTTATGATGCTGCGGCAGAGCTCTGCTCAAAAATATAGGGAAAATACCTGAAACAGTAGTTTTAGGCTCTCTGAAGTCGCCATCTTATTGGGATGACACCGGTTCCCTCACGGTATTTTAATATTTAGTACATACGTTTTTTAAACACAGTGTACAGTTAGCCGAGATTCCAACCCGCGATTTCTGATTTAAAGAGAGTTACCATCCATGCATTTAGCTTAAACTAACGAAGATTATGAAGATTATTAGAAAGTTATATTTAAATTCAATAGTTTTGTCTTTACCATGAGTTTGCATGACCGTAGTCGCTAGCGAGTACGGTCATGCAAACTCATGGTAAAGACACTAGAATATACAGTTAACGGCATGTAATAGTTTCACGCGTTGTTCCCATAACATCAGCGAAACTAGTGTTACGGTAAATTCTAGTTTAATTTACGGGCAGTAAATCAACTTATCCAGCATAAAGTAATTCCTGGCAGGAAACATAAGTCTGCATTCGTAACGGAAAACTGGGAATTAGTGTCCGCCCCAATTCCCAGTTTAACGCGAAAACCGATTTAATCATAGCGACAAATTTACTAGAACACAGATTCATGTACAGTAGGGCCTCGTTAATCCGAACTTCAAAGAAACAACTACTGTTCGGACTCACGGAGCGTTCGAATTATAGTATGTTGGAATGAAATTACCTAATGTTCTGTTCCTTTTTCATCAGATCAGAAATTGTAGCTTTTCCAATATCATGCTTTTGAGAAAGCGAAGTAGCAGACACGCCATCTTTCAAGCTGTCTAATATGGCACACTTCTCAGCAATGGTCAAAATTTTGTGTTTACGTTTTGGTGTAGGAACCATATCATATTTCAAATGTAGGAACCTTATCATAAAACACGTGGTGTGCAGTACAGCATAATTTCGTATCCTTGAAAGAACTACAAACCGGATGGTTTAAACAAAGTCAGGTGTTACGGCGGAGGAGAAACGGGTCACTCGGCAGTTCGGATTACTGCGACGTTCGGATTAGCCTGTGTACGGATTATCAAGGCCCTACTGTATATGGGTTTATCCATAAATCACGCGAGTTCGCGGGGTCATGAAAACCTCACGACCGATCACGTTGGGGGAGGGGGAGGTACAGTCGCCATCAAATATATCTGTACTCTTCAGGGTGCTCAAAAATTATCTGAACATGCACTTTAACGCCTTGACAATAGTCTTGTTCAGATATTTGTGAGCACCTTGTTCGCTCCGATATATCTGATGGCGACTGTACAACGTTGACCTCACGTGTATTTATTGTGTATTTATTCCTGTTTTTACAAAACTGAGAAATAATATCTACTCATGTAGGAAATTATAAATCATTATTTTGCACGTCACAAACAGCGAGTCTATTTACGTTTTTTAACATTTTGGAGCGTTTGCATAACACATATACGAAAATAAACACAATATCAACTAACACAATACCATTGCAGTTTAAATTAAATAGTGAAACAATACACTTAAGGTTTCGTGGGGGGGGGGTCTCCTAGAACCTCAGCAAAGATCACCAAGGGGGAGAGGGGGGTCTAAAATGGAGCCAAAAAACTGCGCGTGATTTCTGGACAAGCCCTTTAAGTACAATCAGCATCGAAAATTATTTTGCAGCATGTAGGTACCTACTCAATAACAAAATCATCCTTAGGCATTCCCGCCGGCGGGGTCTTCCACCGCGCGATCGCGACAACACTGACACATATAGTCCCAGGTAGAGTCAGTCCGACCCAGGTCGGGCCTAGCTGAGTTTCTTGCTGGACTCTTCTCAGCTACGCTTGGTTTAGCTCGATTCCACTCACACCTTAGATTCAGTTGAAACCGTTCAACCAATCTCACTGGAGCGCAAACTCTTAGAGTATTCCTGTGTTCCAAACCACACGCGTGGTCCTATCAGAGGTTTTCTCCTGGATTTCCCCCAGGCTACTCTCCAACCGCGCGCTATCACTATCCATGAAATGTTCACTGAGAAGTTCCGAAGGTAAGAGATGATGACAATGACACTGTAATGAGAAGGGCGTAAGAGTGTACAGATATTATGTCACTTTGGAAACGCAGGCGCACATTTATTTATTTTAATTATTTATTCTATGACTTTGACTGTTCCTAACATAGTCGGTTCGGGCATATGTATAACTATTCCTTATTATCTGGTATAAGGTAGGTAATATTCTTGATCGGACTTGCCTTTTAACCCCTAACCGCGGTACACCAGAAACTTACTTATAATTAACAATTGTATTTAATTGAAAATTGATGAAATAAAGAAGGTCTCGTTTACACAGTCCATTTGTCTGACATATCTGACGATGGTGGTTAGAGGGTTAACACTGATTGAGCACACCACCCGCAGTGACATTAACTGACAATAATTAACTGTTATATCTTTTACTAGGTTTCTCAATCTGAAACTATTACTAAGACCATATGAAAAGGTACTAGCCCGTTTTAGAATCGTCTACTGTCTACTACAAAACCAAATGATACATACATTTAAATAAACGTATCAACACTGCCATCTAACGAAAACATCGCGGACTCCAACAAAACCTGCGTTATAATTATGGAACGACGCGGTGGCTTGTTCGCCCTTTAACTAAGCAGTTTGGGATATCGTCACTAGATGGCGTGGATTTCAAAACTTTCAACGGATCTATTTATAACATCAAATCAACTAAGAATAATTCTAATGTAATTTAGTTTGGCAGTCAATATTGTAGCGACGACGGGCGGGAAATAATAAATTGTAAGCTGTAGTAGCTACACTGTTTCAATTGTAACCGTTGGTCGATAGGCTTACATAGGGATAAACATTGTAAAATTAATGTACCTACATATCTACTAATTAATATGTAACCAGTTTACAATACTTTCGTATTATTTTAGGCTGATCATAGGTCTTGACTATTAGAAACGCTTTACAGAAAATCTCATGTAGGTACAGTTGCCATCAGATATATCGGAGCGAACGAGGTGCTCACAAATATCTGAACACGACTCTATTGTCATGGCGTTAAGGTGCATGTTCAAATATTTTTTAGCACCCTGAAGAGTACAGATATATTCGATGGCGACTGTACCTATTTATTCATTTTTAGCTGTAGTGTAATGCTGCATCGAGACAAACCACGCTGTGTTGTGGTGTTGTTTAGTCAATTGTAAAATGTTCGTGTGTTTTACTATAATAAAATTAATAAATAAAAATAAATAATAAATATTATAGTAAAAAAACTAACTACTTCCAAAGTCTGATCCAAATTGGCCACTCACACTGGTATTAAACCACTGTCCAAAATTAAGCTCTTATAATTATATATCCTATAACCTCTTTAAAATAGGTAATGTTACCGGTTTGTAACTATACTGACTGACTGAAACGAATCAAGAAAAACCATGTCCCAGAATACGATTAGCAAAAAGTTAGGTTAATAGGGAAAATAAACTCAACAAAATGTACTAATTTATTGTTTATTTTAAAATAAAGACAGTTTCAATTTGATTACCGCTAAAACATAAGGCAGTCACACCCTAAAAATATAAAAACGTCGAACACAAAATATAAAACACCTTCAATCTTGTAATAGTTGCCATAGAGTTATTAATCCCTGTGTTAATATCTATTATTAAGTTTGAAACTTTTATTTCATTTGTATAACTGTTATTACAACTATTGTCAAAATTAACGGCAAAATTGGCAGCTACAACGGTATTTGGGTTGAAGATATCACAGTAATGTTTTTGACGGCTCTACTGTAATTTCAGAACGTTGCCGAATAATTTGTTGGCTTGGAACATTTTACACGCAGTTTTTTTTTTGAACCTGACTGTGGCTTTATAGGCCGGGCCCAATAAAGCGATAGGAGTGCGCGGTTGGAGAGTAGCCTGGGGAAAATCCAGGGGAAAACCTCCGGCACGACCACGCGTGTGGTTTGGAACACTGGAATACTCTAAGAGTTTGCGCTCCAGTGAGATTGGTTGAGCGGTTTCAACCGAATCTGAGGTGAGTGGAATCGAGCTACTGGGAGTTTTGTCGCTGGTTCACTAAACCTAGCCTGGCTGAGAAGAGTCCAGGAAGAAACTCAGCTAGGCCCGACCTGGGTCGGACTGACTACACGCAGTTCCTATACGTCAACGTACTAGTACGAAACTAAGTAAACAAAATCTCGTCTATTTTGCAATTGCACTTCAGTGCATTTCAAAAGTTTTTTTTATAGGATGTCGGTGGCAAACAAGCTGACAGCCCACCTGATGGTAAGTGGTTACCGTCGCCTATAGATGCTTCAAAAAACAAAAACTTCTCTTCAGTGAGTGAAAACTCCCTGTTCTAAACACAAATACGTTTATTTCGTCATCACAGGTTAAAACAATACAGTTGTTAAGTTGGTGAAATACAGTACGAAGACCATGATGAGCCCATTAGGCATACTTACGAAAATACAATTACTTACAATGTCAGATTACACAGCTATAAGGGACTGTATACCTGAGTATATGGTTTTAATTTCAACATGATACCACGCGTTCTCCAGATAAAGGGTCATGACACAGAGAAACAGATGGACAACAAAGTGATTCTATAAGGGTTCCGTTTTTTTCCTTTTGGGCTATGGATTTAAGGAAAAAATAAATATTACTACGAAAAATATCATTCGAATCCATCCTTCGTCATCGCCAAATCCTATTGGTTATATTTAAGATTAAAGTTTTAAATTATATCCAAGTAAATATGTATTTTAAGAACACAAATGACGATGCAGTGTGTCGTCGAGGTACACCGATCGGTGCATTTGATTCTACGCAATGGTTAGAAATCACTTCTTCCGAGTCGAGGATCATTTTATTCGCCAAGTCTTGGCCTTAAATAAATAAATAAAAAGCCTCTTTATTCCTTAAAAGTAGTGAAATACAAAAAATTTGCTACATTATTATTATTATTAAAATTTCAAATATACTATATAACAATATCATTCTTAATTTTTAATTTTATTAATTTAGTACTATTTTTATTCAAGTTAATAATTTACGTAAGAATAATTACTATATGTATAAGTTGTACCTAATAGTCTTGGCCTTACTTGTCCATTAATCTAGCGAAATGTGTAGATTTTCCAAACTTATTACCGTATCTATTCGTCTTCTTGGGCTGGTACACTAGAACTCCATTAACCGACTTCAGAAAAGGAGGATCCTGTGTTCCACTGTATGTATTTCGACTTATAAAAATTGTACTCACGTCCATCTTGTCCCGCAGCGTTCTCGCCCGCGCCCACCGCTCGCTGAGCCGTCTTCGGCCTCGCAGCAGCGCCGGCACAGCCACCCGGCTCACCCACTCCCCGAACTCTGCGCACACGCACCCTCACTTAACACGCATCCTCATTGACACCGTTAGGTTACTTAGGTTATCGTATCTGGCACCGTTAGGTATAGGACCACTAGGTTAGGCTGGGTTATTTTTATAACAGTTAATACATTAAGTGAAATTGATGACAGATTTAGTGATTTAGGGTAGATTGCACCAACTCACGATTACAGACGATTATCGATCGGTAATATCGCACCAGTAGTTGTCATCACATAGAAACTATAACTTTTTTTAAGGCACGAGTGGATAGCCATAATATTTTGAGTGAGCTCGCTTAACCGTAGGCCTCATCTTTGCCCCCTGATCAATTCCAAATTTAATAAAAAATAAAATTCCCTTTTAATTGGGTATTTGACACATGTGTAAATTTATAACATAGTGTGGTTATATATGTTGATAGCAAACCATCAAATTATCACAATAAACAGTAAATTAGACAAATTAATCAAAATCCTAAAAAGATATGGGTCTGTAAATATTCGAAATGTTGTTTTTTTAATGGTTCAAATGTAAATTAAAAGTTAACAATAGAATTCTCATGTTTCAATAAAAAAGAAATTGTATGGCATTGGCAACTAAAGTCCTTAAACGCAATATTTCACTACTGAAATGGCAAATTACTCGTTTTCCATGCAAAGGCCATAGCACTGTGACGTTATATTTCACTGCCTATCAGTATTGAGCGGCTTCAGTGCTCGTCAGGCTATGCTATACTTTTCGATTTCGTCTTTTATATTGCTCTAATTGTAGTTGGTCCGAATGATAGTCTCTAAAACGCGGTTCGAATGGACCATAATTTTTTTAGTCAAATATCCAATTGGGCTTTAACGAATACCGTTTAAAGTCTGGTGCAACCCATCCTTAATCATAGTTGTTACACAATATAGGTTAAATTGGTACAATTTACTAGTTGAGTTAGTATATAGGTGTGATTGTGTTATGTCAACGTAGTGACAAAATAAAAAACTGCCCTTTTAAGAAGGTTTAAGAATAACACATATAGATGGGTCATTGTCAGTTGTAAAAACAAAAGTTGTCCACCCGGTGGTCAATAGTTAAAGGCTTATGTAATAATAAATAATAATAATAATAATAAGACGTTTATTCAATGATTGTATACATTTACAGGTAACCAAGACAGGTACAATAAATCAAAGTATACAAAAACAATTGAAAGGGTAGGTGGCTCAGCTTGTGTCTGTACCAAGAGACCACTAGAGACTCTTGTCTACAGACGCTGTTATTCTGCCACCCCCGTGGCTTAAAAACTATAGCATGTGAACTAAAATAAGCGTCACAAGCTAGGCAATTATGTACATGTAAGTTATGTTTTTATTACATGGATTTACAGTTACGGAAACACCGTTTATGCGAGTTACTAGACCAATCTAAAATTAAGCTTTTTGGCCCTTAACTTTTGATATGTCCACCGAAAAGACGCAAACCTAAATCTGACAATGACCCAGATCCTATTGAAATAAAATAAACGGGTCACACACGTCTTTAAGGTCAAGTATCGCTCGGCATGTTTCGGACCAATGCGTGACCCTTAATCATGAGAACCAGCCGCGATATCATAAATAACCTGTCGAGCGATACTCGACCTTAAAGACGTGAGTGACCCGTTTATTATATTTCAGTGTCTGACACACGGGAGTTTTATATTTAAAATTCATATAGATACTGTTGTCTGTGACGTGTACTGATAGTAAATAGGATTTAGAGATTGGTAAATGTGTTATCAACAATACAAACCAATATATTGCAAACGAATATGAACTTAATGATCGAAACTAGATTAATAATACTCACTGAATTATATATAGCATTTCAAAGAAAGAAGCCAGTAGTAATAAAACAAATTTGTTCAAAAATGTTAAAGTACTTATTCATAATCTATTTATTCGTTATAGATTAAATGGTAGTTTTAATGGTAGTATGGTAAGTTTTGAATATTAAATGGCAATAAAATTAAAAAGCACAGTATACAAAAATGTAAAACATAGAAAAGCGCCAGCAAGAGAAGAAATAAGCGTAGAAAATGCTATAAATTGTGTTAAAGCAGTCAGTATAGATGTTTTAGCTAGTGTAAGAGTACGGTCAGCGTCTCGAGACAACATCAACATTTTTCTATAAATTTTGCGCTAAGTAAAGCCAACACGAATACCAATTTGCTTAAGATGAACAATAATATATAGTTAAGTACAGGTGAAAGCGTGTACTGATATATATCAAATCATTTCTCATCATTAAAAATGAGAGCGGAGACCACTAATAATGAATACAATTCACATTTAAGTACAGATTTTAGTAATTGGGAGATGATTTGTGGTCTGTACACTAAACTGTCATACCTACAAAAAATCTATAATAGGGTCAATCAACTTTTTCATGTTGTTATTCTGTCCCGTCAGCGAGGAGACAACGGTAACCATGTTTCTTAAATAAATGTTTATAATAATTATGAAATTCAAGCATGCTCAGGAGATGGCCCATGTCCAATGGATTTATACTTATCGCTAAAACTCATGTTTGGTCGATTTAAGCCCTATAAAATTACAGTTTTAAAGAGTGATTTAGGAGACGTAACCATGGTAACAAGCAACAAAGAATAGTTGATCCACCCAATATTCAAATTATAACAAAGAGCATCGGGTCTCATCTGATAATTGTAGTAATGAAAGAAAAATGATTTGATTTCATAAATGAGTTATAAAACATGTACAAAAATGTAATGTTTATAACGAAAGCCAACGTAATGTTATCAACAGTGCCATCATTGTTCATCTTATTAAATAAACACTGACCTAGTGCTTCATTCGACATGATATCTGTGTCGTGTTCAGTGTCCATTTTGTGTGTTGTTATATCACTACCTATTTACAAATTATTTTTCACCACACTGACAGTTTTGTCCACTTTCACTCGGCACTGTTATGTTCGTTTTGTCGTTTCGTTGATATATTTTAGGAAGTGTGTTATAGGAAACTGACGCAGCGTGTCTTGATTTTACTTGTGCGATCGCTAAATATGACTCAAACAAAAAAGAAATGTAATGTTTATTTCCAAGAGAAGTAAAGGATACAACTAAAATAAACCATAACAGTTAGGTATCTGATTATAAGCACACAATTAAAATTGCTGAGCAATATAAATTTTACAGCTTTTCCCAAACATCCCAAAGAAAACGCATAATGTTTTTTACATCAATACAGACCTGAACCAAATTTTGAGGAGACTTAACAAGGAGATACAATAGCAAACCACTAGACTTCCACTGGAGTCTAGTGTTGTGTAGAAACGACTGAGTAAATATGGAAACCAAATAATCATGACCCTACTTTTGTTAAGGTCTTTTGCTAGAGAACACGGGATTTTTTGATTTAAATAAGTAAAACATCTAAATATAACCTAAAATGAACTTACTGCATATTATGGCACACCCAAAGTGAGTCTTGGCCTTCGACACAATTTGTCGCCATTTAGCTCGATGTTGTATTAATATTGTGTCAACTCCCTCCAGTTCGCTTAAAATTCGAACAGAAAATGAGATAAAAACAATAAACCAAAACCGTTCCTGCTTCAGCCTTGACTAACTGATGGAATCAAAACTGATTCCGTCAATTGGCTGTGAATCCCGCAAGTTCAAGCTATTTGGCATGCATCCGTTGGCAGCGATGACAGACACTTGCGCCACACATTCCCGCGCTAACCGCCCAGAGACCATCACTCTTGAGGGATTAACTATGTGCAGGTGTATTGAAGGTATTTGCCAAATTATATCCGATGAGTCACGAAGGAAATATGATGACGTTAATGGACAGTTGAAGTCTGGCTTCAAAAGCAGTCGAGTCCATTTGTTGTTTGTAAAATGTACCCTCGCATTGCCATGTATTAAGATTAAGAGAGAGCGATGACGTTTATGGAGAGAAGTAGCCGAGTTCATTTGTACTAAACAAATCTTGACAATACAACCCGCTGGACAATTTATATTCTAGGTACACTCCGTATTGTAAATTTTTCTTCAACTTCATCTAAATTAACTTCATTTGGAATCGTTATTGACATGACGATCAATCTTAGATCTTAGACCTTACGTGCGTTTGATGCTTTTGGATACTCTGATCATATGGAAGCATTATAGCATGCAGCACCTCGAGTTTTCAATCATCCCTAAAGATAAAACTGAAAACCGGTCAATATTAGAGGATAATTTTACCAAATCGAACTAGCCCCACAGTAAGCTCAAGAAGGCTTGTGTTATGGGTATTACACGACGATATATTTAATAGATGTAAATACTTAAATACACAGAAAACATTCAAGACTCAGAAACAAATATTCATGCTCATCACACAAATATTTGCCCTGACCGGGATTCGAACCCAGGACCGTCAGCTTCACAGGCAGGTACTACCCACTAGGCTAAACCGGTCGTCATATATATGTATTTCCATCCAATCGAAACCAGGCTAACCATGCGAAAAACGTAGACGAGACGAGCTAGATTCCGGGCAAGGTTAGAATTGAGACAGATTTATGGCAAGAGATGAGTATTTGGCTGAACTGCGTCACCCGTTTACTGCTGTGATGATTTAATACCAGATACGAGTTGGCTTTAGAAGATTCCAATTAGATTGACGACATTTCCTGCTCTATAATTAATTCTGATGTGCTGAAAAATGTCAGTCAAGGTATGAACCTAGATGGTGAGGGAATATAGAGCTTTAAAAATCATTCCCACCCGTTAACACCGATTTGTTACCACTGGTCATAGTTGAATTTTGTTACCAAAGGTAACTAGCGGAAATAATAACTCCTAGATATCACCAATAACGGTGTTTACCACCTCAATTTTAGCGGTTTCATTTTTGAATAAAATGGTAACAAATAAGGAAAACCACGCTAAATGTGGTAAGTCATATAATCATATAATTGACAAGGTTTTCTTGTTCAAAACCTTGTCAATTTTTATTTTACATCAGTCAGCGAAAGGTCTCGTGTTGTAATTCCAGTCGTTAATCTTCTAGGCAATCCAAGACAAGGCAATTAGCATTCATTACAAAAGTTGTTTATCACAGATCTCATCTCATATAAATGTGACCCATTTTTAACGAATAGGTACCCTCCGTTGTGTCACATCTAGGGTATTTCCTGAAATATTATTGTTTACCTCTCCTAGCGTTATCCCGGTACAGTTGCATCCTGAAGGATGCCTGGGGTCCGCTACCTAATCCCAAGATTTGTCGTAGGCACTAGTTTTCACGGAAGCGACTGCCTTCTGACCTTCCAACCCGAGGGGAAACCAGACCTTATTGGAAATGGGCTTGTCAAGCAACTGGGCAACTTGACTGTTACAAGTTCTCAAGCCGCCCGACGGCCTCTAACTTGGCTTAACGACTGCTATCATAGACAGCAGCCGGGATCAACGGCTTAACATGCCTTCTAAAGCACGGGAGCGCTCAGTTAATAACAACTCAAAGCGGTCACCCATCCAATAACTGACCTAGGCCGACGTTGCTTAACTTCGAATACTGCTTTATTGTTTACCTCTACCATCGCAAAAACATTGCATAATAAAACAGAACTCCTCTCCTCACCTTATTAATCGCTTTTGGCACACTGCGATGTGTAAAACACCTTTATATTATTCTCACTGACAGTTACGTGTGCGACTAATGTAGCATTACGAGGGTTGCGTGGTCAAACCCGATAAGTCGCCTAAAAGGTTTTTTGAAAATAGAACTATGCGTAATGAATGTTGAGTTCTTATTTCAAAAAAGCAATTATCTCGATTTATCAGGTAACAAGTTCACTGGCACACCTGGGGAACATCTCTTCATCTCTTCTTTCTTCATTCTCTTATTATTATTATTTTTTATTTACTTATTGTCAAATCTGTGTACATTGTGGTGGTGGTCATAAAATTAATATAGATTCAACAGTTTGCCCATTTCGGACGTACAATATTATGGCATTGAATTTGTAAAAATTATGAAAAATAATCGCATTTTAAAATTATTCGTATATTATAAAAAGACATTAAAATGTAAAATTGATACCACTATTACGTTTGTATAAAAGAGAGGTAGAGCACAGCAAAATGTCATCTTGCTCGAATTTGGAGCAGCCCAACTGGGAAAGTACCGCCTTGCAGAAGACCACAGCCAGAATAACATTATCTGCTATAAAGTATGTAGTGTTGTGTTCCTGGAGGTGAGCAAGGTTGCCAGAGCTCCCGAGGATGCACTGTGTTGAGAGCGAGGGACCTAAAGTTGTCCCTTCTGCTGTCCAAACAATGCATCCTCAAATTTTATAAAGGGTCGGCAACGCGTACGTGACTCCTTTGGAGTTGCGGGCGCCAAAATGTCATTATTCCGACTACATTTTTTATACAACGCCGGTGGCAAACAAGCGTCCGATCCACCTGATGGTAAGCCACCGCAGTCTATAGACGCCCAAAACTCCAAAGGAGTCACGTGCGCGTTGTCGATCCTTTATAAAATTTGAGGATTCACTGTTTTGACTATACTGACATCACTGACCTGTTGCCATATAAATAAGAATTATATTATATAATTCGTAAAATATTTGCACGCCTTATATGGCTGAATACAAGGGACAAAAAAATGTAATACCTTATTTAGCTAGACTGTATTCTTAGCAAATAAATTGATAGGTCCGGTCTGTTCATGCTTGCTAGGACATAGTGACTACGTGAATACTAGTGTCTTTTTATAGGGGATTGACGAGAGACATCATCCTGTTGTGGATTCGTTTTTATTATCAGTGACTTAGAGACCATATACATCTCTAACAATATTGAATTAATTTTAATTTCGACGCTCAGAGACCATGTACATCTCTGGAATATTATATTAATTTCATTATACTCCTTGTTTAATCTTGAGACCTTATACATCTCTAACTTTACTGATGTTGTAATATTTGTAATAGATAACTTTGCAAGTTTATCTTCACTGTATGACATTAATTTTGTTATAATTGTAAACTCGAAATTATTATTCCTTCTTGAACTGTAAATTAATATTTTGACATGAAAAATGTATTACTTATTATAGTGAGACTTTCTTAAATTGTAAATTAATATTTTGACATGTAAAAGTGCCCTTGTGGCCTATTTGCAGAATAAATGTTTGATTTTTATTTTTTGATTTTGAGAAAAAAACATGTATGGCTTTAAAACACTAATAAATGTATCAATTATACCTATTTGACATTTTAACTTTATTTTTGACGCGTATCGTATACTAGTGACCCGCCCCGGCTTCGCACGGGTGCAATGCTGATACATGTATTATACATATAAACCTTCCCCTTGAGTCACTCTATCTATTAAAAAAACCGCATCAAAATCCGTTGCGTAGTTTTAAAGATTTAAGCATACATAGGGACATAGGGACAGAGAAAGCGACTTTGTTTTATACTATGTAGTGATAATTCATTGCAAATAAATGAATATGACTATCCTCTACATCATCCCTAACATTCTCATCCTCCTAACCTTTTCCCGGTTGTGGCCTAAAGAACCGCGAACCACAAAGTTTTCCCCCTCTGTCACCCTTACGTACAAGTTTGCAATTACGACAGAGAGGGAAAACCTCGCTTACGGTTTCCGGTAGGCCTTCAGGGGTCCGCATTGACACCTAATCTCAAGATTTGGCGTAGGAACTAGTTTTACGAAAGCTGTATCTGACCTTTCAACCCAAAAGAAAAACTAAAATATGTTGGGACTAGAACTATTACTTCACAATGTCCAATGTTTTCCTTCATCATAAAGGCACTCTTAAATCTGTTAGGTAAATGGGCCATTCTACTTTTCCATGTAGGTACATAATTTTCAGACACTTTTTTTTAAATGCAGATTTTGGTATACTTGGCCCTTACATCATATTTTGCATTGTTATTTAGAAAGAGGTTTAATTGCAGTATCACTTGCGATAGTTTAGGTAATTAATGAACCACAGCTAATATCCATAAATCGAGTAACTCAGTGGTCCTTGAACGTAGGTTTGTATGAAAAAATGATTTTTACCTCTGTGTTATCCACCTTTTACAGCAATATGTTAATATTTAAGTATTTTTACCAATAAATTACTTTTATTAGCTTCAGGTAGTATTTAGAAATCCCATTTTTTACACTAATTCAAGACATATCATAGATAAATAAATTTAGGTCGCAAGTTCGAATCGTGAATTTTTCAATTTTTCCTTTATTCTAAATTTGGGTATGGGATGGCGCATCGCAACTGACGATTCTCAATATGATTTGAGACGTTAATGCCGGAAGCATGAGTCTTCTGGTAGATGTCGCTGTACGCCTCCCTTAAGGCGTTTGTATAAAATATATCATAGATATTTTTTGGTAATAGAAAAATGGTAATGAAAAAGTAGAATGACCCAAATATCAAACGATATATTTAGTGTATAAGTTTTTTAAGTCCCAACATTCAAAAATAAATAAACAACGTGAGTAATCCCAAGTCACAGAAATGCATGGACTTGAAATAGTTTGTCACTAAAATTAGTCCCACCTACGATACTCCGAAAATAATACACGGATGTGCGTATTTCTCCAATATGCAGACGAGTGGGAGTGATATAAACAAAATCTATTGATTTAAGACCTTAAAATAGCTATCAATCAATGAACACATTAGACAGCACTGTGAGAAGAGCAGGGGGCCGATTTTTGAATTTCGAACGCTCGACTTTTCACTCGACATCTGTCAAATCATCGTTCGAAACTCAAAAATCGGCCCCCAGCTCTCAGACCAACAAAAAAGAGTGATGGGAAAGGAAATTACATATGAATAGGTACATTTTTGTCAAAAATGCCCCGCAAATTGAACCTTCGTCGCTAAATATTGGAAGCATAGTTTAAAGTCAGATCAAATTAAAAATAAAAAAACTTTGTACGCCGCCTAGAAACTTTTTAAAAAGTATAAAACCTGTCACAGACTGCAGGGGCCTGCAGTGGCGGCCTGCCGTCACTGTGACAATCAAGGCCGCGCAGGCGCGGATACAGGGGGGGGGGGGGGGGGCGGCAACAGGGGCAATTGCCCCCCCCTGAAGCCTGTGTCAGGGGAGGGCAATGGGGGCTATCGTTTTTGTGCTCACCAGTTGGCGCCACTGTCGACTAAGGTCCAGCTGTCAAAAATTGTTATTGGTTATTATGGACATGAGAACGAAGTTTACATTTAAATCATATTCAATACCTTAAAACCGTACCGTAAAAATATCGAATATACCGCATTGTAGCGTGGTCCCGTTTTGTTCGGAAAAAAGGAGGAAATAATTTTCCGAAAGACAAATCTGTCTCAAAGCCCTGACAGTCATTGACCCTTAATTCATATTTGCCATAATCAAGCTCAGGTATTGCAAAATAGTGACCATATTGTTCTAATTAGATATTAACCCGCGTAGCGCAACCAAAAAGAGTGACATTTGACGTTTCGGAGGACCCCACGCTGCACTAGCGCCTCTAGCGGCGAATTCATACGCGATAGCCCCCATTGCCTATGTCCTGACGTAGGAAATATGTTCTGACAACAGTTATCAAAAATCAGTTTTATTTTCGGAAAGTTCGAAAGTGTCCCCCCTTGAACAAAATCCTGGATCTGCGCCTGAGGCCGCGTGTGTCTGAATGAATGTTAGGATTATCATAGTGTGCAACAGACAGCCACCGTAGGCCGCTGCAGTGTGTGATAGGCTTAAACAGGCATATAAAAGACGGCACAGGTCCTATTCAGCCAATTCAACTCGTATTTTTCTACTGGTAACGCGATGTTTTTGTATGTGTCTCAAATAGTTTTCATTTTTCGTTGCAAAAATGCATTTGCTATTCTGTTAACAAAAAAGCACACAAAATCATAGTTTTAGACGTTTTAAGGTTATGTTTATATGAATCTAAATTTAGTCTTATTTCCCCCATCTTTCAGTAAAGCACTTGCAATTGCAGGCTTCGTATTATAATTAAACAGACTCTCACGCTCATCCGTTTAAACAAATACTCAGCCGGCAATTACCTCCTTTCCGGCCATGGCAATAATATACCATTTCTGTACTGAAAATTGCGTCAACATTTATTTTAATAAGACGGAAGAATAAAGGACAAATAAATAAAATAATTTGATGACGAAATTTTGCCAGCAAGAACTGGTTTTCTTAAACTTATACCTGACACTAGCAATAAGATAAATAATTAATTGATTAAGTACTAACAGCTATTGTACCTATGAGTCTTTGTGATACTCGAAATAAAATATTATTATTATTATTAAACATAACCTAGAATCTAGAATCAAATGACGCAGTGGTTAAGCAGTAGCACAGTAGTTAGTTATTTATTAATGCTATTGTTGTGAGCGGTGCGATACATTCGCGTCACGCATAAACCTTAAACAGGTTTCTGTGCGCTACTACTAAATAAGTTTTGTAATTTTTTCTCTTTTAATATGAATAATTTAAAAAAAAAGTAATTAATGAAAACATTAGTTTTATTTTAAGTGACAGTCGCTCAGTCAGATTCAGCCGCGCCAGTTGCAGGGGAAAGGTCAGCCAAAATGAATCATGACGTTATTTGCAGAAACTGAATCAACGCCGTTATAGATACTGATTGCAATTGTCATATTCTTAAGCCGTGGTCTCCCGGTGAAAAAAAAATAAACAATAGTATTGCCAACCATGGTTATCAAATACTCAAAACATTTGAGTATTTGATAACCATGGTTGGCAGTGATAGCGTCCCGCACAAGTAATCTAACACAGAAATATTTTGTCCTTAATATTAAAAAATATGTATGTATGTTTATATTGCAGCATTTGAATTCTGTAGTATTATGATACTGTTATTTTATATACATTGTATATTGTTTTGATAAAATGACACCTCGCCGAGTTTCTTACGCCGGTTCTTCTCGAGGCAGAGGTTTATTTTATGAACCGGTGGTAGTTTTTTGACATTCATAAGTGCATGTAACATGCCTAAATTGAAGAATAAATGATTTCATTTCATTTCATTTCATTATGGTGAAATGAAATTCCTTAAAGCAAAAGGTTCGCATCTGTACGATATCTAATTGTTGTATGAAAATGTAAGACTTGCGATTATTATCTAATGTAAAGTGAATTGTTGTCATGTTTTTTTTTTGTAAACATTTTGGAGGGTAGAATTGAAGAAAGAAGGGGTAGAGGTAGCCCCAGATTGACATACTTCAACCAAGTGAAGGAGAGTTTGGCGCGTCTTATGAGGAGGTCAAAAGACGGGCAGAGAACCGGGAAGACAAGAGTTCTTAAGTTTAATGATGATGAAGGTGTAAATATAACATCCATAATTATGTAATAATTTATTACATTTAATTAACTGTGCATTTTTATACAGCACCAACGTTTTACTGTTTTATTTAGAGTTAATATAATCCATCCAGCATCCGCATGCATCCAGATAGGTGGGCTAATGTAGCCACCAAGTGGGTGCCACATGATGGACGACGCAGACGGGGCAGGCCCAGACGGAGATGGCGGGATGATCTGGATGCATTTGTCAGGAATTGGGAGGAAGAAGCGCTCAATAGGGAGACCTGGAAAACATGGGGAGAGGCCTTTGCCCAGCAGTGGGACAGTCAATAGGCTATAAAGTAAGTAGTAATATAATCCATCAAAATTGTTTAGATTTGGAAGATAGCATTTGCTTCTTGGAAGGTAAGACAAAAGTCGCTTTCGTGTAACCCGCACCCCGAATCTTCGGATTAGATGTCTACTCGGATTCAGGCTTATAGAATACAACCGGGAAAACTAGAAGAATTATGTAGAAAGTATGTTTTTTTTGGGCAAACGAGCAGACGGATCGCCTGATGGTAAGCAATTACCGTCGCCCATAAGCACCTGCAACACCAGAGGAATCGCAAGTGCGTTGCCGGCCTTTCAGAAGGGAATACGCTCTTTTCTTGGGGTATGTGTTTGTTTAAGGAGCACTCGTGGCCCAGTGGCACCCTCGTACGGCGTGCGGTATCCGAAGTTAAGCAACGTCGGTCCAGGCCAGTTCTTGGATGGGTGACCGCTTTGAGTGGATAACTAATTGGAAGACACGTTAAGCCATTGATCGCGGCTGCTGTAGCTGCTATGATAGCAGTCGTTATCCTCCTAAGAACCCGCGTCCTATATAAAGGACAAATGGGCAATGGAAAATAAGTCAAATTTTGAAGTGACAGAGTTGCATTTGTTTTGGTTTGATTGATTTTAAATAAAATAAAATTCAACTTTATAATCAGAACTGTTAGGTTCAAATTCGATTTTATTTTTATTTGTATGGTCGGTCTCAGGAGGTTAAGTCAAGTTGGAGGCCTCCGGGCGGCTTGAGAACATAACAGTCAAGTTACCCTCTCACTTGACAAGGGGGATCGAAGTTGCAACACGTCCGTAGAGTACCCACCGTTACCCTACACGTGACTTGGGTGGTGCTAAAAGTTCAACAAAACTGGCAACCAACCTGTGTGAAATATTGTAATAGCAATCTGTGCCATAACACTGCCTCACTACGTGCAACTGAATAATAATTGCGTCATAATCTTATACTCGCTTTCCCGGTGTGAAATACACTGAACTTAATTATTTCGGTCGATCAACTTTTTCTTGTTGTTATTCTGTCCCGTCAGCGAGGAGATAACAGTAACCGAGTTTCTTAGAAAAATGATTGTAATATGAACTTCAAACACGGTCAAGAGATCACCCATGTCGAAATGGATTTATACTCATCGCTAAAACTCATGTTTGGTAGATTTAAACCCTATAAAATCACAGTTTTAAAGAGTGACTCAGGAGACGTAACCATGGTAACGAGCAACAAAAAATAGTTGATCCACCCATTTACCAATAATACTATTCATATGTGATGATTTATAACGTGTCTTCTCGAAGATCCCATGTTTCGAAATAATTGCCATACTATTTATAGTTATTTATAAAGAAGCATTTGTTTTGTTGTAAGTTATTTTAAAGGAAGCGTATATTCTATAAACATGATAATCATAATAAATCCGCCGATCCCAAGAGAAATTACGTTTTGTAAATAAACATATGTTTTGTATAATCGCTTTAGTTTAGTCTCGAGAGTCTCAATGGGATGTAAAAATAGTTGTTATGGCTGGAAGCTCATTCATGTTTGCATTATATATATTGCTTGTTACTGAGGCCTATCGATTGAGGCTGAATACATTTTTATTTATCGAGCTAGAAGGCATGCCCAATGGGCTATAGAATGGGACTCTTCAAAAAAGGCGTGAAAAGGTTTCTTACGGGTCGGCAACGCCTCTGGTGTTGCAGGCGTCTATAGGCGACGGTAACCCCTTACCATCAGGTTGACTGTCAGCTTGTTTGCCACCGACGTGGTATACAAAAGGAAGCAAGCGAAGCGTCTCCAATTCAGCTTGGGAACAAATGCTATCGTATGTCGCCCGATATCCGGCTCTTCTCTACAGGCCGCATTTCTCAACCGATTCTCGTGAAATTTAGTGAGCAGGAACTTTTTTTGATTAATTTTTTTTTCAAAATGGCAGTGCCATACACGTAATAATATTACACACGAGGTGTACAGTTCACGGAACCACTAGTAATTAGTGACTCCACAATAGGTACTTACAGGAAACCCATGAATTAATACTGATTACCAATCAAAGTGTAAGGTAAAACAGGCGATTCTGACAGTATCAGAAAGTAATTTTCATAATGCAATCTGTCTAATTAACTGTAAAATGAATGTATAAATAGAAAACAGCGATGTATCAATTAAAAGAAGTGATCGCCAAATGTCAGTGCACGGCGTACCAATCAGGTCCGCGTTCCGGTGTGTTTACACTATCACAAAATTATCTCTTCACATCGACAGTCCCTAATCAAAAAGCCATAAGGTCGAAACTCGGATGTTCCGATTTGCGAGAAAGCTTGTCGGAATTACAGGGCGCCAACATATGTAGGGCGTCGCCGTCAATCTTATCGAGAGGTTGGAAGGTCTATTTTTGATTGAACGGGATCGGAAGAAAGTTTGTTGGTGGACAAGCCGGGTAGGCCGGTCTAAAAGCGTCCTGGCACGCCAGTGGGACAAGGACGCCTAGCCTATGCAGTCCAGATTGATAGGTCGATTAATCTTCAGCTAAAAAGTCGACATTCAACTCAACTACTCTATAAATATATCCATGAAACCTTCGTTAACGAAAATCAGAAGTGGGATGAGTGTCTCGCTAGAAACCAATTTCCACTTGACATTCAAATATTCAGAACTGCATCAAACTCGCTAGTATGTTGTTTACACGCTCGCCAAGGCGTATCGTGGTTTAAAAGTAGATGTTTCTGTCATAATTTTTTAACACTATCACTGCACATGTTCACGTGTGGGGTTAGTTACGGGGTTCAATAGGTTGCGAGGTTACGAAATGGAGTTACGAAACTGTCTCGATCGATGTATTTCGGGCGCCGATGCGCGTGCTTCGCCGGCCGCCACGGCAGTATAACTGAAGCGCGGGAGTTTCGGCCGCTTCACTATTTTGATACGTGAATTTATGGGTTATAAAACCGATCATTGTGGTGCGGATTTTAGCGTTAGTTAGCGTATATACGATTATTTATCCATCCATCTCAATGTTAGTTGATATTGCTCTTGAATAGCTACTCATGGTTGCTGAAAAGTTTTTTCCTGAATCGAGAATATAATGTTTGTGTTAAATCGCTAACGGATTTGTTTGTTTCACCGTTTCAATGTTATGGTTTGTTTGGTATTTATGTAGCTACATGTTTCCATGAGTATTTATACTCAAAGTAGTTATTTATTGGTCGACTACGGAAATTTGAAATTATAGACTTCTGGCACACTTGATAAATAAAATATTCGACTCGGTACTCACTGAAGCCCATTTTTAATTCATAAACGGTGCAAGGAGGTCTATGGTATTGACAAATAATTATTTTATAATTGCAACAGATTATATTACTCTAACAAGTTCAATAGATCATCATCCATAAATCATTTATTTACAATAATAGTTTCAGCACTAATATAATTATATAATTTCGGTTTCACGGAACAGTTCCTTGCAATTTCGTATATTTAACCATTATTAACAGCTATAGCGGTAGCTGTGCCACCATGACTCTTCGCATTACTCACGGCAGAACCACCTTTAGCACATGAGCTGCATCCTTGTTTATCGGCACCACCAACAGCTTGCCCATTTTGTTGAAATTCAGCTCCAGAATTTTTCTTCTCATCTTTATGTGCAGGATTGTAACCACCAATTGCTTCAGCTTGCGCTGAAACTGCCGCACCAGCGTTGGAGCCCTTCTCTTGGGATCCACTTCTTGAATCTTGGTGATTGCCTCCATCCTTATACTTCTCGAAACCGCTAGCAACACCGCTCACAGCGTGCGCAGAAGCACTAGATTCAGCTTTGACTCCATTCTTTTGGAATCCACTTCCAATATTTGGCTGGTTTCCTGGATAATCGTTATTATTGTTATGTCTGTTAAAGCCGTTTACACCGCTCACAGCCTGTGCAGAAGCACTAGATTCAGCTTTGACTCCATTCTTTTGGAATCCACTTCCAGAATATGGCTGGTTCCCATTATTATTGTCATGCCTGTTAACGGTCACAGCCTGTGAAGAAGCACTAGACCCAGCGGTCAATCCGTTTTGGAAACCACCTCCAACTTGCTGGTTCCCTGAGAATCCACCTTTATGAGCAATTTTTTTATGGCCAGCCACTGCTTGTGCCGAGGCTGCGGATCCAGAATCTAACGTATTATCTTGGTATCCTCCTCGAATATGCTGTTTGCTCGTGAACCCAGCCTCTCTGAAGCTGCTAGCTTGGCTACTTGCTGAGTGAAGTTCAGGTGGTGAAGGAGGTCCTCTTATAAATGTTGGTGGAGGTGACGGTGGCGGATGTTCCGAGCACGTGTTACAGCCTGGACTACGTACAGTCCTCTTAAGTAGCGAATCTGGAAAGATACATATTGATTATGGACCATGATGATGATTTTCCACGTAAAAACAGCACGTCTGTATAGATGGATGGACAGACAGATGGCAGAGGATCAATAATTATCAAATGCACCACAAAATATTTTGAAATTCATATCCGTGTCAAAAATAAAACTGCTCTTCTTCTTAATCGTTCACTTATTGCTGACCGTGACTCCTTTTTAGATGACCAGTGGTCTGTCTCCTACTGATCCGGTCCGTTAAGATTTCGTAATAGTAACAACGGCCATAGTTGATCAGCATAAATTGCCGATACTACTATATTTTAATAAAAGATACCACCCACAGTTAAAGTAAATCGATTGGGCTAATAGTTTGAATAATATTTAAATTAGTTCACCTTGATTATTCAGCACGGCTCCATTAGCCGCTAGGGCGAAAAGAATACAAACAACAAATATAGACGCCATTTTGTTCCAAGCTACTAAACGTACTGCGGTGGCAACTGATCTGACTTCCAGTTTTATACTAGACTTTAGCCACATCGACTGTTTAACAAATCTTTTTATGGTAATACATTACAAATATTGTACGGGAAAATTTACACCTTGGTGTTAATATCGTTTCTAACTCAGTTTAAAACGGATATTTGATGGATAGTAATAGCAATGATGTAATTCTATTGAGATGGGTTTCGGGGAGTATTTTTAGGCGTTGATGGATGAATTGGCTTATTCCCCGAATTGGCGACACTACAAGTGTTAGATATTAGCCCGTGACTTTTTTATCTCTCTCCAATTCCACCAAAAAAGTTATTTGTTAATTAAATGTAGGCCTGCTGAGGAACGACGGTCGGTGTAATAATGAGTGGTGAGATTTTAGAGGTGCTTTGCATACGAGCGTGACACTGTACTTTTCATTCGATCATCTACTGGTGCTTAGAAAATGTGCAAATAATACGCTTTCTCCAAAGGAAGAGAAGAAGTCACGGGACCAAAAGGAAAGGGGTACCTTGCTATGGTAATAGTCAAGTAGTCCTCTGCCTGCACGCGCGAAGCATGTTGAGTCGATCCACGCGCACGGCGAGCACGCCACACGCGTGAGACAATTGTTACAATACGAGTTACAATACGCCAAAATGTCTCCGAGGTACAGTAACGTGAACCTGTGCAGAGACGTTAACTGTTAGACCAAATATTATCCAAACTAAACGGTTCTTCAAGTGGCTCACTGTCTTTCGTGAACACACTTTTTCACCCGTCACGAAATAATCAGCCACTGGAGCTGTGACCGGTTCAAAGAAACTGAACTACATGTTCACTTAATTTCCTACTATATCTCCCCCGATCTCCTCAAAGTTCTCCAAACCTTGCCGGTCTTCAAGAGGCCCGCTGACCATCGTGAACATCGTCGTTGGAGCTGTGATGTCTTTTAATCTTCGACGGGAACCTACAGACGACGTGCTCAATGATTCCTACTAATATCTTACCTGATGTCCTCACAAGTAAGTCTTCAGGATGCTCGCTAACCACCGTGAATACTATGTAGTAAATGGAACTATAACCGCTTTTGTTCTGCGACCGGAAGCTGACTACGTATTCAAGGATTCCTGCTATATCTTACACGATGTCCTCACAGTTATCCAAACCTTGCGGGTCTTCAAGAGGCCCGCTGACCATCGAGAACAGAATACAGTCGTTGGAATTCTGACCTCTTCTATTATCTGACCGGCAGCTGACCATATACTCGAGGACTCTCTTGTCCATCTCCGTTAAGCAATGATGTATGTAAATCCTATTAATAGTACATATTTAGATATTCGTTACTCATTCACGAAAAAACGGCTGAACTGATTATGACGAAATCTGGTATACGTGTTTTATAGCCTTGATTGACTTTAGCGATGGCTGAGATACACGTCATACTCGTGATCGGGTGCTGTTTGTGGAGTCCGGTCTCTTCATGCTTGCTAGGACATAGTGACTACGTTAATACTAGTGTCTTTTTATAGGGGATTGACGAGAGACATCATCCTGTTGTGGATTCGTTTTTATTATCCGTGACTTAGAGACCGTATATATCTCTAACAATATTAAATTAATTTTAATTTTGACGCTCAGAGACCATGTACATCTCTGGGATATTATATTAATTTCATTATACTCCTTGTTTAATCTTGAGACCTTATACATCTCTAACTTTACTGATGTTGTAATATTTGTAATAGATGACTTTGCAAGTTTATCTTCACTGTATGACATTAATTTTGTTATAATTGTAAACTCGAAATTATTATTCCTTCTTGAACAGTAAATTAATATTTTAACATGAAAAATGTATTACTTATTATAGTCAGACTTTCTTAAATTGTAAATTAATATTTTGACATGTAAAAGTGCCCTTGTGGCCTATTGGCAGAATAAATGTTTGATTTTGATTTTGATACTTTTTATTCCGGTAATCATCTCTCGAAGGAAAGACATAGCGAGTGGAAGTTTACGCGGACGAAGTTGCAGAAGCTAGTAAATATATAATTATATTCGTTACTTTCGATTCCATGTTTTACGTATCATTACTCAATTGCTTTGTGCTGAAACACTTTCTCACAATGACTAGCCTAAGCTTGCTATATGAGCCGTTAAACGATTTACTATGCATTACCAATATAATGGAAAACAAGCTGATGTTTTTTTGATTGTGTGATGTTTTCTATGATATCACTAATGTTTTTAGGGTTCCTTAGCCAAAATGGCGAAAAATACCCGTATATTTTCGTCATGTCTGTCCATCCGCTAGTCAAAGCCGATTTACTGCACTCCATACGTGTAACCGGGGATTAAAAAAATGCACACAGGCGTATCGGGTACCTTGTTATGGATAGGCATTTAAAAACGATTGAGTTTTCTTAAAAACTTTCCATTCAAGTCAACCGTTGGTGAGATATTAGCTGTCAGAGTCGTTAAAAGTACCCCCCGCCACCCCTAATTTACAAATTATGCTGTTTAAAATTCTAAAAAAAAGTTGTGGAGGTGTTCATACATTCATAAATAATATCAACCATTATTTGTGATAATCCACATCGATAGGGACCTTATGGCAGCAGGCGCTTACGTTGCAGCTATTCACTATTGTATTGGAACAGCGGCAATAAAGGCGTAAATGCCGGCCGCCATAAGGTTCCTTTCAATATGGATTATCACATTTGGTTTGAACGAGATAGGTCTAACGGATTATGAGCAATCGCTGAAAAACCTTCTTGCTCAAACAAAAGGACGTAAGTGTCATGAGTTTCCTATGAAGGTACAACCTTTTTTGATTCAATGTATTGGATAGTGGTTTTAAATGCGGACTAGCAGGCGTCGGTGCGGAACTCTTCATTTTGCGTGATCCAACACGCGCTTGACCGGTTTTTAAACTCTAAATAGGTCAGCATTTAACCATAAATCACCTGATGGTAAGCGATGTCGTTATCTAGGATGGAACGCGCTTGCCTAGTAAAAACCAGTTCCGTCTCGCCTTGAAGATTATAAGGTTGTAATTCACAGGGAACAAGGATTCTGGCAAGCAGTTCCACAACTTGGCTGTTCTCAAAATAAAAGTGTTGCGTTTCGTGTGAGTTTTCGGAACTGCCACCTTAAAACAGTGTCGCCTTGCCGTGTTCCTATATTTTTTCATATATTTCAATTATATACTATTCGGCCTTAGTCAACGGATTCATTTGAATTTCATTCCAGCTATGAAATTGTTTCTAAACCTCATATTTTTGAACTTCATGTTTCACCATTATTCTTGTAAATACTACAGACCCAACATCCACAGTATATACGACTGCGAAAATCCAAAACCACCATACATTAAACCAGCTCCGTACAGCCTCAATATTCAAATCTACAACGGAAGTAAAGGGTACAATCTCGTCGATTTAAATATGACAGTGCCGAATGATATATCACTAGTTGGCGAAGAAGCAGTTATTCAGGTTGGCGCAATGAAAAGGGATGGTCCCAAATGGTGGATGGTTGTCAAGAATCTCAACTGTACTAGCAAGTACAACGCCTTTGCTAACGCATTGGTGAATGTACTCAGGCCGTACATCCCAGTAAAAGGGTGCAAGATCAAGAAAGGAGAGTATATTGTGAAGGCTATTGATGTCGATGCCATGGATTCTTCTAATCCTTTAACGCTTCGGATATATGGAGATTACGTCATAAAGATAGCAATATTTTCTAATACGAATACGTTCGGTTGTTGGATGATGCATGTTAGTATTCGGCGTTTGATTTAATAATGGTATTGTAGTGCGTATACTCTTCGGACCGTTAATGTTTTATTTTAAAAGGTATATTTCAAGTAACTTTTAACAAAAAAACAGTTCTGTATTTATTTATTACGTTATATCCAGAAACATCAAACTTATACAATACAGATTCCTTGCACATAGTCAACACACAATTATTTTGTGACCCAGTTGTTTTTATTTTATCCGATATGAGCTGATTATGAGGAGTTTTAGTAAATAAACGGCTTAGAAGTTATGTACTAAGTAGAACCCTGTTTGTCGAGTTAAAAAGGCGGAAAGCAATAACTTTTTAACTTCATATATATGTCTTGTATGAAAATCAACAATGTTGGCGTACCACAGGGTAGTATCCTGGGACTCTTATTATTCTTATTGTATATGAATAATCTTACTGATATAATGGAATTGAATTGCAGGCTTTATGTGGACGATCTATCAGTTATAATACCATATAGTAATATTGGGACATATAATAAGGAAATGAATAAAACCATCCGTAAAATAGCAATCTGGTTACATAGTAATAATTTGAAAGTAAATATAAATAACGATACAGATACCATTTATAAGCAGAAATGGTAACAAGCTCCCTTTATCTTTGAATTGTAAAAAAGTTCAGTCAAACAGCATTTCTAGACTCTAGGTGACCGATGCTCATGAAAGGGATATATCGACAAATTAATTCCTTTGCGTATGTTCTCTGGCGTTTAACCAAAATCAGTACTAAAAAGATTCCTATGCAACCTTACCACGGCTACATAAGCTTCCTTCTCAGGTATGGTAAGTCCTGTGGGGTAACTCAACGATTGTACATAGAACATTAAAAGCGCAAAAGCAATGCATACGAGCCAACTGTAATATGTCCGCTGTAACATCCTGCAGGCCTCTATTCAGAGAACTAAAACTGCTCACAGTACCTTTTATATACCTATATTTACGAAATATGCCATTCCTTTATAATAAACACGGCCTTAGATGTTATAAAGAGATATGTAATTTTAATACGAGATTTCCTGATAAACTGGTAATGCCGAAAATACTGACAAAGTTATTTAGTAATAATACTTACTGCATGGCCATATTACTATTTATAATAGACTTGATAATGGCTTAAAAGACTTGTCGTTGAAAAAAATTTATTATACACTGCATTTTTATGCGGACTGTACAAATAAATCATTCAAAAACACGTTTCCTGTAATCACAAATAACAATGGCGTACCTATGCAAATTTTACTTACCTACGGTAATCACCAAATCCAAAATTATCATTACCACCAAATCCAAAACATACATTTTTACTAACGATTTTAAAATTGCTCCCCAATTGATATTCAATTAATTTCTTCATAATGTTCAAAATTCGAGCCGCTCAATTCAGTTTGCTCGCATCCACGAGTCTAGCTATGAAATCGTTTATAATCCTCATATTCTCGAACGTTTTGTTTTCTTATTCCATTTCCAAACAACACAGAGCCAGCGTCACGAAGATAGAAAAATGTGAAAATACAGAACTTCCATTTGTTGATCCAATACCTTATAACTTTCATGTTGGCATTTACCGTGGCCCTGATGGTTACAATCTCATGAGTATGAATATGACAGTGTACAAAGACATACCGGGGCACGACAAAGCGGGCTATTTCAAGATTGGTAAAAAGACAACCGCTGGTATCAAATGGCTGATAGTGACAAAGAATATGGATTGCTCGACCCCTATTGCTTATACTATATTTGAAATTATTGGTCTCCCAATATCAGGATGTAAGCTTAGGAAAGGAAACTATCAAATCGATGATATAGATTTTAATGTTTTGGAAACCGCATTTATAGATGAACCATCTATTTATGCAAACGGTTTGTATGTCATAAAAGTGGTTATATTCTCCAAAACACATACGTATGCGTGTCTCTCCATTTATTCCAGGATAGTACCCTCGAAAAAAACTAAGAAGCAATAGAAATCGTTAGACATTTCGGTTCGACGCGCTAACCAAATAGTAAAAATGGCGAAGGAGCACCAATTTGAGTATTATCCACCTACATATTAAGTATAGAGGTTTGATAATTAATTGAACAAATTATGTAGTTAAACTAAGTATTATTGGCACTGGTTTGAAAAATGGTTTTGTAATTTTAGGATATTACATTTGTATTTTTTATTTTGTGTGTTTTTAATTTATTTATGTCAACTGTGTATGGAAATAAATTAATAAATGTTTGTTACTTGGGATATTTTTTTCCACATCACTACATAGTATAAAACAAAGTCGCTTTCTTTGTCCCTATATCCCTATATCGCTATGTCCCTATGTATGCTTAAATCTATAAAACTACGCAACCAATTTTGATGCGGTTTTTTCTAATAGATAGAGTGATTGAAGAGGAAGGTTTATATGTATAATAACATCCATTAAATAGTGCACCCGTGCGAAGCCGGGGCGGGTCGCTAGTCTACTATAACTAGTAAAACCATCTAAAGTGTCTACTCGTATTTTTGTTTCTGAGTGTTTTTCTTGTTAAACAATTGTACCTATATATTTGCACAATCATGTAACGACCATGGATCTATACGAACATATTATAATTTTCTTTTTAGAAGTATTAATAGGGGAAATAAGGAAACTTTAATAAAAATATCTGATTCATCAATATGTTAGTATTTGTTGATAATTTATACCTAGTAATAAACATTATCCTTTGGTGGCTTCTCATTCCTGTGTTTTCCAATACTTTAAAAAAAACAGTATTTTTCTACTCAATGAGCTCTAAACAATGATAATTAACTCGATGCGGTAGCTCAAAAAAAATTTCGCGCTTCCCTTTGGCTGTATGGGATCTCCCCTTAATTATATTTAAAAATAAGTTTTGACAACTGGTACGGCTTGGGATCAATAAGATGCCGATAATGTGAAAATTTGATTGACCCAAGTATAGACTATATAAGTATACAAGTATTATGTACATATGAAAAATATTTTACTATTCAAATTATAGTAGTTTCGACCGGTTTAGCCTAGTGGGTAGTGCACCTGCCTGTGAAGCTGACGGTCCTGGGTTCGAATCCCGGTCAGGGCAAATATTTGTGTGATGAGCATGAATATTTGTTTCTGAGTCTTGGATGTTTTCTATGTATTTAAGTATTTATATCTATTAAATATATCGTCGTCTAGTACCCATAACACAAGCCTTCTTAAGCTTACTGTGGGGCTAGTTCGATTTGTGTAAGATTGTCCTCTAATATTTATTTTATTTATTTATTTATTGTTAGGATAGTTAGCGTTATGAATAGGCGAGTGTAAGGGTAGAACGAACAGTGCATTAAATGTATCGAACGCAAGCGCACGTCTTTCATTTATGACAGTGGCGACGACACGGATTTTTCGAAAACACGCGTATAAAAGCAGTTAAAATGAATTCGACGATCGGAAACTTACCCCTTTTCGAAGTAGGAGGCGACTGGAAAGTGTTCAAAGAGAGATTAAGCATCTGGCTTAGTGCGAATGCCATAGTCAAAACAGATCAAGCTGAGGGTGATCGTCAACGTGCTGTGTTGCTAAGTGCACTCAACGAGTCCGCGTATAAGTTGGTACGCGAACTAATTGCCCCGAAGACAGTAACAGAGCTGTCGTATGAAGAGATCGTGAAAGAAGTGGACAAACATTTACTGCCAAAAAAATCACTTTTTGCAGAAAGGCATAATTTTCATAGTGCTACACAACGAATGGACGAGGATTTGACACAGTGGGCGGCGAGAGTCCGTCAGTTATCAGAGGACTGCAAGTTTTGGCTCGGTACTAGATGACATGTTACGCGACCGTTTCGTGTTGGGAATGCAGTCGGGTCCCGAGAGAGACCGCTTATTTACAGAAGACGCGGGTACGCTCACGCTCGCACGAGCGCTAGAAATTGGCACGTCATTGCACAGCGCGAGGAACGCCGCACGGCAATCGGCCGTGTCGCGCAACCAGCTGACGCAGTCGGCTGAGGTTTTTAAGGTGTCCAGAAGTTCATCGTTTAATGGTGTGGAATGTGAAGTGTGCGGATACAGTAATCATAGTGTCGATAAGTGTCGGTTCAAAGGTTATAAATGCAAAAAGTGCGGCATTAAAGGCCATTTGAAACGTATGTGTAAACAAAGGAAATCTGTAAAAATGCTACAATCTGTCGAAGAGAGTAACGATGACGATGGTAAGATGCAGTCAAATATACTTACGGAGTCTGTATGTAACATTCGTAGTTATCATGGCGAAGCGATGACTGTGACCGTTGATGTATGCGGGCAGATGTTAAAGTTTGTTGTTGACAGCGGCTCATGTGCCACGGCCATTCCGATGCATATATACCAACAGTACTTTCAAAATGTTCGCTTAACGCCACCAAAAACAGTTTTAAAATCCTATTCAGGAGACATTTTGAATACGGCAGGAGTTATGCGAACATTAGTGAAATACAAAGGCGAAAGTAACTATATAAACATATATGTGGTCAAAGGTTGTGGCCCAGCATTGCTAGGAAGAGACTTTTTATCATTGTTCGAACTACAAATATCGAAGATATACTTTTGCGGGAACCAAACAGAAATCGGGTTTTATGCTGACAAATACCCGGAACTATTTAGCAGCGGTTTAGGTTGCTTAAATAAATTCAAGGTTAAGTTATCGCTTAAACCGGGTAGTCAACCAATTTTTTACCGAGCGCGTACAGTTCCGTTCGCTTTAAAGGAAAAAGTGGAGAAAGAGATAAATAGGCTAGTAGATACAGGGGTGCTCCAACCAGTAGACCATTCCGACTTTGCTAGTCCTATTGTACCTATTTTGAAGCACTCCGGTGAAATTCGGTTATGTGCTGATTATTCAGTAACCTTGAATAAAGTACTTCAAATAGATAAGTACCCCTTGCCCAGAACAGAGGAGCTTTTTGCCAAGTTGCACGGTGGGCAACAGTTTTCTCAGTTAGATTTAAGCCAGGCATATTTACAGTTATGTTTAGATGACGATTCCCAGCTACTGACAACGATTAACACTCACAAGGGATTATTTAAGTTTAGAAGACTCTGTTTTGGACTTTCCAATGCTCCCTCAATTTTTCAAAAAACAATGGAAAGTTTATTGCAAGGGATTGAAGGAGTATTGTGTCTGCTTGACGATGTTTTGGTTACCGGGGAAACCAAAGAAATACATTGTCAGAGGTTAGAACTAGTGTTTAGTCGGTTGCAGGACGCAGGGTTAGTACTGAACAAAGACAAATGTCACTTATTCAAGGACTCTGTTACATACTTAGGTTTTGTTATTGACAAACACGGTGTTCATAAATGTAGTACAAAAGTTCAGGCAATGATTTCTACAAAGCCCCCTACAAATGTTCACGAGTTAAAGTCATTTCTCGGCTTAGTGAATTATAATCGGCTGTTTGTACCAAATGCCGCATCGATTTTAAGCCCGTTAAATAGATTATTACAAAAAGAGGTTAAATGGGAATGGACTGAAGAACATAACAACGCGTTCAATAAAATTAAGGAAGAACTCGTTTCTGAAAAGGTTTTGGCACATTTTAATCCTAATCTTAAGTTGATACTTACTGTCGACGCGTCACCGTGGGGGTTAGGTGTAGTATTAGGTCAACTGGAGGGGGGAACCGAACGCCCCATTGCTTATGCTTCAAGGTCTCTAAACCGTGCTGAACGAAATTACAGCCAAATTGAAAAGGAGGCCACGGCTATAATTTTTGGTATAAGACGCTTCCACCAGTATTTATACGGGTTGGACACTCCATTTATTCTTCGAACCGACCATAAGCCTTTGATGTACATTTTTCATCCTCACAAAGGAGTCCCGGAAGTATCGGCGAATCGTCTCCAGCGCTACGCGTTGTTTTTAAACAGTTATAATTACGAAATTGAGTATGTCTCAAGCGTAAACAACTGTGCAGATTTTTTAAGTCGCGCGTCAGCTGAGAACTTGTCTAACGCTGATAAGACGATTACGTCATCCTCCGGCATTTCGCAGTGGCGGGCGCAAGGAGCGCACGCGCCGCAGCTGCCGCCGCGGCCGCTGGATCGAGCCACCTACGTGAATTTTGTTACGGACGGGGACTTGCCTATTTCCAAGGATGAATTAAAAAATGCCATCAACGCCGACCAATGCTTAAATAAGGTTAAACATTTCATAAACATTGGCTGGCCAAAGAAAAGTAAATGTACAGAGTTGAAACCTTATTTTGGTTGCCGGTTTGATTTATCTCTTGAACAAGATGTGTTAATGCGCGGACACAAAATTGTAATACCAACATCTTTACGAAAAAAAATTTTAGACGAACTACACAGGTGTCATTTAGGTATAAATAAAACAAAGTCGGAGGCTCGATCTAGATTCTGGTGGCCTAATATAGATAGGGACATAGAAGAGAGGATAGGCAGCTGCGAGGCATGTGTTCAAAACAAACCAAACCCGCCGCGCGCGCCGTTAACTCCGTGGAGGTACCCACCGGGAGTGTGGCATAGGGTTAATTTGGATTTTTTTGGGCCAATACAAAACATTATGTTTCTCGTTATGGTGGACGCATACTCGAAATGGGTTGAATGTTTTCCCCTCACCAACAACTATTCCAGTGCTACCGTAATCACAAAACTAGAAGAAGTGATGTCCCGATTTGGTATAATGCACACATTGGTTACAGACAACGGAACATCATTTACTTCTAAGTTGTTTGATGACTTTTGTAAATTAAACGGCATAACGCACATTACTTCTCCAACTTATTCACCGGCCAGTAATGGGCAGGTTGAAATATATGTCAAGATGTTAAAAAAACACATTAAGGGGTTGCTGGTGGAAGGGAAAACAATGAAGGAGATTACAAACAATCGATTGCTAGAATTTTTATTCCGATACAGGAATACCAGACATGCAACAACGGACACGTCACCGGCAGAGCTAATGATGGGCCGCCCGTTACGTAATCGGTTCGATTTGTTAAATGTAAACAACGATGCGTCATCCTCACTCTCGACAGACTTGCAAAAAAAAGTAGGAGGTAAACAGTGTTTGCAGGCTAAATATTATAGGGGAAACAGAAATATAGACTTTAATATTGATGAACATGTACTAATAAAACTAATTTGTAGTAGTAGTTAAACCGGGTAGTCAACCAATTTTTTACCGAGCGCGTACAGTTCCGTTCGCTTTAAAGGAAAAAGTGGAGAAAGAGATAAATAGGCTAGTAGATACAGGGGTGCTCCAACCAGTAGACCATTCCGACTTTGCTAGTCCTATTGTACCTATTTTGAAGCACTCCGGTGAAATTCGGTTATGTGCTGATTATTCAGTAACCTTGAATAAAGTACTTCAAATAGATAAGTACCCCTTGCCCAGAACAGAGGAGCTTTTTGCCAAGTTGCACGGTGGGCAACAGTTTTCTCAGTTAGATTTAAGCCAGGCATATTTACAGTTATGTTTAGATGACGATTCCCAGCTACTGACAACGATTAACACTCACAAGGGATTATTTAAGTTTAGAAGACTCTGTTTTGGACTTTCCAATGCTCCCTCAATTTTTCAAAAAACAATGGAAAGTTTATTGCAAGGGATTGAAGGAGTATTGTGTCTGCTTGACGATGTTTTGGTTACCGGGGAAACCAAAGAAATACATTGTCAGAGGTTAGAACTAGTGTTTAGTCGGTTGCAGGACGCAGGGTTAGTACTGAACAAAGACAAATGTCACTTATTCAAGGACTCTGTTACATACTTAGGTTTTGTTATTGACAAACACGGTGTTCATAAATGTAGTACAAAAGTTCAGGCAATGATTTCTACAAAGCCCCCTACAAATGTTCACGAGTTAAAGTCATTTCTCGGCTTAGTGAATTATAATCGGCTGTTTGTACCAAATGCCGCATCGATTTTAAGCCCGTTAAATAGATTATTACAAAAAGAGGTTAAATGGGAATGGACTGAAGAACATAACAACGCGTTCAATAAAATTAAGGAAGAACTCGTTTCTGAAAAGGTTTTGGCACATTTTAATCCTAATCTTAAGTTGATACTTACTGTCGACGCGTCACCGTGGGGGTTAGGTGTAGTATTAGGTCAACTGGAGGGGGGAACCGAACGCCCCATTGCTTATGCTTCAAGGTCTCTAAACCGTGCTGAACGAAATTACAGCCAAATTGAAAAGGAGGCCACGGCTATAATTTTTGGTATAAGACGCTTCCACCAGTATTTATACGGGTTGGACACTCCATTTATTCTTCGAACCGACCATAAGCCTTTGATGTACATTTTTCATCCTCACAAAGGAGTCCCGGAAGTATCGGCGAATCGTCTCCAGCGCTACGCGTTGTTTTTAAACAGTTATAATTACGAAATTGAGTATGTCTCAAGCGTAAACAACTGTGCAGATTTTTTAAGTCGCGCGTCAGCTGAGAACTTGTCTAACGCTGATAAGACGATTACGTCATCCTCCGGCATTTCGCAGTGGCGGGCGCAAGGAGCGCACGCGCCGCAGCTGCCGCCGCGGCCGCTGGATCGAGCCACCTACGTGAATTTTGTTACGGACGGGGACTTGCCTATTTCCAAGGATGAATTAAAAAATGCCATCAACGCCGACCAATGCTTAAATAAGGTTAAACATTTCATAAACATTGGCTGGCCAAAGAAAAGTAAATGTACAGAGTTGAAACCTTATTTTGGTTGCCGGTTTGATTTATCTCTTGAACAAGATGTGTTAATGCGCGGACACAAAATTGTAATACCAACATCTTTACGAAAAAAAATTTTAGACGAACTACACAGGTGTCATTTAGGTATAAATAAAACAAAGTCGGAGGCTCGATCTAGATTCTGGTGGCCTAATATAGATAGGGACATAGAAGAGAGGATAGGCAGCTGCGAGGCATGTGTTCAAAACAAACCAAACCCGCCGCGCGCGCCGTTAACTCCGTGGAGGTACCCACCGGGAGTGTGGCATAGGGTTAATTTGGATTTTTTTGGGCCAATACAAAACATTATGTTTCTCGTTATGGTGGACGCATACTCGAAATGGGTTGAATGTTTTCCCCTCACCAACAACTATTCCAGTGCTACCGTAATCACAAAACTAGAAGAAGTGATGTCCCGATTTGGTATAATGCACACATTGGTTACAGACAACGGAACATCATTTACTTCTAAGTTGTTTGATGACTTTTGTAAATTAAACGGCATAACGCACATTACTTCTCCAACTTATTCACCGGCCAGTAATGGGCAGGTTGAAATATATGTCAAGATGTTAAAAAAACACATTAAGGGGTTGCTGGTGGAAGGGAAAACAATGAAGGAGATTACAAACAATCGATTGCTAGAATTTTTATTCCGATACAGGAATACCAGACATGCAACAACGGACACGTCACCGGCAGAGCTAATGATGGGCCGCCCGTTACGTAATCGGTTCGATTTGTTAAATGTAAACAACGATGCGTCATCCTCACTCTCGACAGACTTGCAAAAAAAAGTAGGAGGTAAACAGTGTTTGCAGGCTAAATATTATAGGGGAAACAGAAATATAGACTTTAATATTGATGAACATGTACTAATAAAACTAATTTGTAACAATAAGTGGGTCAAAGGTGTTATTAAATGTAAGTTAGGGAAAAGTTTGTACCAAATATTTTTACCAGAAATTAACCAAATGGTGAAAAAACATAAAAATCAAATTTACAAATATACTGGTTACGCTGAAAGCCAGGAAGTAAGTCCGGCCGAGGATAACAACTTTGACTGGACAGTGATGTCGGCTCCTCCAGAACAGAACCTCACCAGGGAGGAAGAAGAAGAGGAATGGGCGGAAGCCGACACCGGACCAGGGGAGGCTCCCTCACCCGAAGACGGCGGCCAACAACAACAACAGCTGCTAGCGCCGCCAGAGCTGCGCGGTCTAGACGCCGTGGCCACGCCCTCAGGCAGTTTGGGCGCGCCACCAAGCGCCCCAGCTAGGCCATCATCAGCCGGCGCCCAATTTCCAAGGATGAATTAAAAAATGCCATCAACGCCGACCAATGCTTAAATAAGGTTAAACATTTCATAAACATTGGCTGGCCAAAGAAAAGTAAATGTACAGAGTTGAAACCTTATTTTGGTTGCCGGTTTGATTTATCTCTTGAACAAGATGTGTTAATGCGCGGACACAAAATTGTAATACCAACATCTTTACGAAAAAAAATTTTAGACGAACTACACAGGTGTCATTTAGGTATAAATAAAACAAAGTCGGAGGCTCGATCTAGATTCTGGTGGCCTAATATAGATAGGGACATAGAAGAGAGGATAGGCAGCTGCGAGGCATGTGTTCAAAACAAACCAAACCCGCCGCGCGCGCCGTTAACTCCGTGGAGGTACCCACCGGGAGTGTGGCATAGGGTTAATTTGGATTTTTTTGGGCCAATACAAAACATTATGTTTCTCGTTATGGTGGACGCATACTCGAAATGGGTTGAATGTTTTCCCCTCACCAACAACTATTCCAGTGCTACCGTAATCACAAAACTAGAAGAAGTGATGTCCCGATTTGGTATAATGCACACATTGGTTACAGACAACGGAACATCATTTACTTCTAAGTTGTTTGATGACTTTTGTAAATTAAACGGCATAACGCACATTACTTCTCCAACTTATTCACCGGCCAGTAATGGGCAGGTTGAAATATATGTCAAGATGTTAAAAAAACACATTAAGGGGTTGCTGGTGGAAGGGAAAACAATGAAGGAGATTACAAACAATCGATTGCTAGAATTTTTATTCCGATACAGGAATACCAGACATGCAACAACGGACACGTCACCGGCAGAGCTAATGATGGGCCGCCCGTTACGTAATCGGTTCGATTTGTTAAATGTAAACAACGATGCGTCATCCTCACTCTCGACAGACTTGCAAAAAAAAGTAGGAGGTAAACAGTGTTTGCAGGCTAAATATTATAGGGGAAACAGAAATATAGACTTTAATATTGATGAACATGTACTAATAAAACTAATTTGTAACAATAAGTGGGTCAAAGGTGTTATTAAATGTAAGTTAGGGAAAAGTTTGTACCAAATATTTTTACCAGAAATTAACCAAATGGTGAAAAAACATAAAAATCAAATTTACAAATATACTGGTTACGCTGAAAGCCAGGAAGTAAGTCCGGCCGAGGATAACAACTTTGACTGGACAGTGATGTCGGCTCCTCCAGAACAGAACCTCACCAGGGAGGAAGAAGAAGAGGAATGGGCGGAAGCCGACACCGGACCAGGGGAGGCTCCCTCACCCGAAGACGGCGGCCAACAACAACAACAGCTGCTAGCGCCGCCAGAGCTGCGCGGTCTAGACGCCGTGGCCACGCCCTCAGGCAGTTTGGGCGCGCCACCAAGCGCCCCAGCTAGGCCATCATCAGCCGGCGCCCCAGAGGCCCCGGCCACACCACCCGGCACCGACGACGCCCCGACCGCTGTCCACGCAGGCCGCGAGGGCCCGCGACCCGCCCGACTGAGAGACTTACCCCGAGTTATTTATAAGTAGTATTAAGGATTTATGGTGGAGGGATGTTAGGATAGTTAGCGTTATGAATAGGCGAGTGTAAGGGTAGAACGAACAGTGCATTAAATGTATCGAACGCAAGCGCACGTCTTTCATTTATGACATTTATTTAAGACTAAAAAAATGTTTTTTTACGTTTTAAATTCTGCGCCAAAACGAACAACCAGCGAGCCGCCATATTATGATGTCAGTAGGTTGTGTTCAAAAATGCAACTGTCATAAATAATTAATACTCTTAAGTAACGATAGCGACATTCAATGACATTTGGCAATAAAACTAGACGAAGTCCCATCACAGATACACGTTGCATATTTTTGTTTAAAGTCACGTGACACGTGTTTTAATATTGCGAAAATAAAATGTTCTTGGACGTATTATATTTTTCATCACACTTGCTCGTAAAGGGGTTATTACACGCAGGCGTATAGAGCAGATATAGCCGATAATCCTCCCACGGGAAATAATTTTTCATTACTTCCCTTGGGAAATATTCGTTTGTGTGTGATCTGATTGGTTTCGACAAATCTGGTTGCCCGCGAGCCACAAGAATTCTGCTCTGTGATTGGTTGAAAAAAATCTAGTTGGCCATGCGACCCGCCGCAAGAAAACTGCATTGCTCTGTGATTGGTTGAAATATTGCAGCTGCGCGCTCCACTCGCGCTGATTTGGAAGTGAAGTTGTCAATCTCGTAAATTTTTGATTGGTGTGGTTGCATGAAACAGATTTTTCTGTCTTTTGTAGTTATTTATTTCCTTGCAAATGTGATGAAAAACATTGTGTATAACACGGGCGTAAGAATATTGCATACTCGAGTCATCAAAAGCCCTCCACTTCCACTTACTCCCCTTGTTAAACAATCTACTATTATATCGATCACTGGAAAATAACCTATTACATGTGGTTACGTAATAGTATTGTGTATACGAGTGTGACACTGTACTTTTCATGCGATCATCTACCCATACGTTTGGCAGTGATAGCGTCCCGCACAAGTACTTAATCTAACACAGAAATATTTTGTCCCTAATATTAAAAAATATGTATGTATGTTTATGTTGTAGCATTTCAATTCTGTAGTATTATGATACTGTTATTTTATATACATTGTATATTGTTTTGAAAAAATGACACCTCGCCGAGTTTCTTACGCCGGTTCTTCTCGAGGCAGAGGTTTATTTAATGAACCGGTGGTAGTTTTTTGACATTCATAAGTGCGTGTAACGTGCCTAAATTGAAGAATAAATCATTTCATTTCATTTCATAAATGATTTCATTTCATTTCATAAATGATTTCATTTCATTTCAAACTTAGTTAACAAGCAAATTACACGCTCTCTTCAAAGGAAGGAGCATCAGAAATCAGAAGTCGCGGGCCCAAAAAGTTACCATAGTCAAGTGTTCCTCTGCATGCACGCGCGAAGCACGTCGAGTCCGTCCACGCGCACGGCGAGCACGCCGCACGCGTGCGACGGCCCGCGGGCGCCGCGCACGGGCAGCGCCTCCGTGAACGAGTTCCCGTGACAATACGCCAACATGTCTCCGAGATACAGGAAGGCGAACCTGTGCAGAGACGATAAATATTATAAACTGGCTTTTCCTTGCGAATTCGTCTGCGTAGAACTTAATTGTGATTTAATTCTATCAGACGAATATCTAGTCATCGCTGTTCCATACAAACTTCCACCCCCTTAAGGTCATCCCTTCCGGGATAAAAAGTATCCTATGTCCTTCCCTGGTACCTAAACTATCTCTATACCAAATTTCATCTAAATCAATTCAGCGGTTTAAGCGGGAAGAAGTAACAGATAAAAAGACAGACAGCAGACACACTTTCGCATTTATAATTTTACTAGCAGCGCCCTGCGGTGTTACCCGCGGATAAAAGGTAGCCTATGTCCTATTCTGATGTCTAAGCTACAATACTGGAAAGTTTCATAGAGATCCGTTCAGTAGTTTTTTAGATTAGGCGGAACGTACATCCATCCGCACAAACTTTCACGTTTATAATATTATAGGAAGTATGGAAGCGCGTGTCTGAGTTGGACGCCGTAAACGCAGCGTTCCATCTGTCGATGGACGCTGTGATTACGTCGTCCGTGTCCGTGAGTGTGTGCCCAGGACGCCGGACCGTACGGCCCCTAATCAGTGATCGACGAGTTACGATACGATAGAGGGCATATATAGTCAACTATTATCTAAACTATACTTGTCTTGATGTGGCTCACTGAGAACCGTGAATATCATTTAGCCATTGGAGCTCTGAACGCTTTTGTTCTGCTACCGGAAGCTGACGACGTGCTCTAAGAATCCTACTATATCTCACTCGATATCCTCACAGTTATCAAACCCACTTGGCTCAGACGCGGCTACTAAGAGGTGGTAAAACAGGGGCAAGTGACCCCCCTCACCTGACAGTGTCCTTTCCTGAACCAAATCCTGGAACCGCGCCTGAAGTGGGTCCTCAGAAGACTCGCAGACCACTGTGAATACTATGCAATCGTTGGGACTGCGACCACTTCTATTCTGCAACGTGCTCAATGATACTGTATGTTACCCCATGTCCTTACAGTGATCCAAACCAAGCGAGCTTTTAACAGGTTTGCTGAAGACAGTGAACACAATCCAGTCGTTCGAACTGTGACAACTTCTATTCTGCGACCAGAAGCTGAGTACGTGCGCGATAATTCCTACTATATCTTACCCGATGTCTTCACAGTTATCCAAACCAAGCGGGTCTTCAGGAGGCTCGCTGACCACCGTGAACACTATGCAGTCGTTGGAACTGTGACCGCTTCTATTCTGCGACCAGAAGCTGAGTACGTGCGCGGTAATTCCTACTATATCTTACCCGATGTCTTCACAGTTATCCAAACTAAGCGGGTCTTCAGGAGGCTCGCTGACCACCGTGAACACTATGCAGTCGTTGGAACTGTGACCGCTTCTATTCTGCGACCAGAAGCTGAGTATGTGCGCAATAATTCCTACTATATCTTACCCGATGTCTTCACAGTTATCCAAACCAAGCGGGTCTTCAGGAGGCTCGCTGACCACCATGAACACTATGCAGTCGTTGGAACTGTGACCGCTTCTATTCTGCGACCAGAAGCTGAGTACGTGCGCGATAATTCCTACTATATCTTACCCGATGTCTTCACAGTTATCCAAACCAAGCGGGTCTTCAGGAGGCTCGCTGACCACCGTGAACACTATGCAGTCGTTGGAACTGTGACCGCTTCTATTCTGCGACCGGCAGCTGACCATATGCTCGAGGACTCTCATGTCCATCTCGGTTAAGGTGAAGGCTGGAGACCAAATATTTACGTAAATAAAGGTACATTTTTATTCGTCACTTCCGATCCCAATTTCATTTTAAATTCAATATACATATTTGTGCAGTATGCATATCCGGCTGAAGTCAATGATGTATAAACACTTGCATCCAAAACCATGCAAAACCGAATGATGATGCAAGCTCTCATAGGCTCTTAATACATTTAAAACTAGTTTTTATCCGCGACTCATCGCCTTAGAGAAATAATTGTAATTAGGTATAGTACTTTGGGCGAAGGTTTCATTTAATTATAGCTCGATTGATTTCCGGGGACTATTCTACGATAAATCATTATCAAAGTATTCCCTCATCCTTGAAGTATCTCTTCGTCTCAAAGTATCCCCTCATCAAATGTCAAATTTCATCTAAATCCAGTAAGCGATAATAGACAAACAGACAAAGTTCCTATCGCATTTACACTATTAGTACGGATTGCTTGTTTTTCATTATATATAATTGTAATGCATATTAAATCGTTCTACGGCTCGTATAATCAGCTTAAGCTAGTAATTGTGGGACAGTGTGTCAGCCTAATTCGCAAAGCAAAAAAGACGACACACCAGCCATGATCACATTTCACCTCCAAATAACTTAAAATCTATTTGACCTACACTAGCAATTTCGCGTGTTTTGTAGGACCGTTTTATAGTTACTGAGTCCTCCGATAGTTGCCCGTGTGGTTGCCGGGTAAGAATTGCGCCACCCCATCTCTTCCCGTGGGTTTCGTAGGAGGCGAATAAGGGAAAATCGGAGGGTGGGCAGCAGCATCCTTCGATCATTACCACCATCAAACTGCGGTCGCCAACCCGCTTGCCAAGCGTGGCGACTATGGCAAATCCCCCCCAAGGGAAAAATATGGCGAGCCTTGGGGGAGGCCTATGTTCAGCAGTGGACGTCTTTCGGCTGAAATGATGATGATGATGATGATGAGTCCTCCGACTTTGGCGAAATTGATTTCCGAAAATCACTATTTATTCCACTGATTGACTGACTCACTTATCAAAATGTTTGACTACTTGAAGGTGTACCTAGAATGTTGATTTGGCATCTAGCATTGTGTGTAGGTACATATACGAAGGAACAAGACACTGTTTTTTTGCAAATTGTATTTATTTTCCGGCTCCTGGGTCATACACAGTTGAAAAAAAAAAGTCTCCTGTGATCAATAGTAAAAATGTTTCAGTTTTCAATACATAATTAGGATTGTTCATATTTTTTCAAAAGTGCTAATTCGAAATCCATTTCGAGTTTATGCAGGTTAATCCAATACAAAATTAAGCTTTGTAGGCCTTAACTTTTGATATGTCCATAGTAAAGACGCGATCCTAAATTCGTGTATGACCCGAGTAATACTTATCTACTGCTGAGTATTTTCAGAAATCTCTCTCATAATGTGGCATACAAATATATGGCCTGTCTAATATCGCAGTCTATCTTATCCTATGGTTATCTTATGTTTGATTTCAGGATTCGTTCGTGTTGGTGTGTGTTGTTGGATTAAAAGCTATGTCAATCAAAGTCGATCGCTCTCAACTCAGCACATTCTCTACGCATATAACAGCAAATACGGTAGGTACTTGCTATTAATATAACCTATGCCATTATTGAAAAAAATAAGAAATAAGAATAGAACGTCTAAAAATAATACTATGTCATTGTCATATTTGACATTCAGCGGATAAATAATGACGCCAGCATTAAATCAAAACAATTTAAATGAATTAGACAAACTGAACTTTAGAAAATAAAATTGATTGATGATTTTTATGATATCACTAATGATTTTATGATCACAAATCACCCGATGGTAAGCGATGTTGTGGTCTAGGACGGAACGCGTTTGGTTTATAAAAATCGGTGCACTCTCGCCTTGAAGATTACAAGTTGTTAATCACGGGGAACAAATGATTCCGTCAAGGAGTACCACAGTTCTCAAAATAGAAGTGTAGTATCTCGTGAGAGTTTGCGAAACTGTCACCATAAAACGGTGCCGCCTTGCCGTGTTTCTATATTTTTATATGTAAATTACTATCAATTATTTCTGTCTCAGTCAACGGACTAATTTTAACTTCGTTCCAGCTATGAAATCATTTCTAACCTTATTATTTTTGAACATTATGTTTTACCATTATTCTTGTAAAGTCTACATAGCTAAAATCGAAAGCATATACGACTGTAAGAATCCAGAACCACCATATATTAAACCAGCTCTCTACAGCCTCGAAATTCAAGTCTACAAAGGAAGTCAATGGTACAACCTGGTCGACCTAAACCTAACGGTGCCAAATGATATAACATTAGGAGTGGACAAAGAAGCAGTTGTTCAGTTTGGTGTAATGACAAGAGCTGGTCTCCAATGGGGGATGGCTCTTAAGAATTTGAATTGTACTAACAAGTACAACGCCCTCGCCAAAGCAATGATAAATTTACTCAGGCCGTACATCCCAGTAAAAGGGTGCAAGATCAAGAAAGGACAGTATATTGTGAATGCTTCAGATGTCGATGCTTTGGATTCCTCTTTTCCTTTAACAACGCGGATATACAGGGATTATATAACAAAGATAACAATATTTTCTAAAACGAATACGTTCGGCTGTTGGATCTATCATGTTAGTCTTCAGCATTTACCAAAACATTGATATTTTGACTGTGTGGATCTATCATGTTAGTCTTCAGCATTTACCAAAATATTGATATTTTGACTGTGTGGATCTATGTAGTTCGTATTTTACATTTAATAGTGGAATTAGGGTGCATAAAAGCATAGGACGGTGAATGTTTTATTTCAGGTGATATTTTTTTATTATTATTAAAATAGTGATTGCATCTAGCATCTAGCCCGGGGGCAAAGATGATATTTTCATTTTCAAGTAAATTTCATGTTAAAATATGTGTGAGAAGTAAAATATGTCGATTTTTACCTATTTATTATCATTCAACCTACAGCTACATAATACCTATTCTTTTCAGATGAAAATAATTTACACACTATTTTTTGTGTCTCAATTGTTTTTTTAATCCGACATTTTATTTAAGATTAATTAGTAACTTTATTGCACACATAAAATAAGTAGGAAGGAAACTTGCTAAGGTGGGTGAGAAAAATAAACTAAAAGCATAGTCGTATACTAAATATCAGCAAAACAATAAATATTTAGACAACCTAAACAAATTTACCAGGGACAATATGAATTTACCTATAGGTAAAAACTTAAGAAAATAACCTGTTGTATGTAGTTGTGACGTATTCGAATAGACAATATAATATTTAAATTTTATATCACAAATAAAACAAATGCCTGTTCGAACAATCCACTACTACATGTAAGAGAGGATTTACATTTAAAAATATGTTCCGTATGTACCAATCCATCTTTATCTCCTATCGAATCAGTGTATAGGATCACGTAAAATGAGTGTCTGGCGCATATTCTTGATTCGTCAATCTAGTTGTTTCTTGATAACCCTGGATTGCTGCCGCATTTTCGCAATAGAGTCGCGTAAAAAGAGTGATTTTACGCTAATAGGCGGAATTTCAAGAACTCTTTTCGCGAAAATACGGATTTCGCTGTCCTGCGCCGAAATATATGTAATAAGTTGGCTCTAGCGGCACTCGCCTAGGTCGCATAGTAATTTACGGATGATATTACTCGTGGCCCTGCGGCGCCCGCGTACTGCGTGCGGTATGCGAGGTTAAGCAACGTCGGCCCAGGTCAGTTATTGGATGGGTGACCGCTTTGAGTGGTTATTAACTGAGCGCTCCCGTGTTTTGGAAGGCACGTTAAGCCGTTGATCCTGGCTGCTGTCTATGATAGGAGTCGTTAAGCCAAGTTAGTGGCCTTCGGGCGGCTCGAGAACTTCTAACAGTCAAGTTGCCCACTCACTTGACAAGCCTAATTCCAATAAGGTCTGGTTTCCCCGCGTGTTGGAAGGTCAGATGGCAGTCGCTTCCTTAAAACTAGTACCTACGCCAAATCTTGGGATTAGGAAGCAGACCCTGGGCATCCTTCAGGATGCAACTGTACCGGGATAACGCTAGGATGATGATGATTACTCGTATGGTACAGTGAGCGCCAAAGTAGCTACGCCACAACTACCGCGGGCACCATGGTTTGATAATGGCGGCTCAAACCGCATAGACACTGTCCTTGCTATGAGGCTTCGTTGCGGACACATGCCATTGAACAAGTTTGCATATCTAATGGGCAAAGTTCCATCTCCAAATTGTGCCGAGTGTGATATCGAAGATGTCTATCATATTTTAACGGAATGTGTCCGCAACGAATCGGTCCGTAGAGAGATTATGGATGGGGCCTTTTTTGAAATGGGCGGATGTAATTATATTCTAGCTCACCCGGTGTCAGATTCTGCATATCTTATTTATAAGCTTGTAAAAGTAGGTTTAGGTAGAAGATAATCACTACATAGTATAAAACAAAGTCGCTTTCTCTGTCCCTATATCCCTATGTATGCTTAAATCTTTAAAACTACGCAACGGATTTTGATGCAGTTTTTTTAATAGATAGAGTGATTGAAGAGGAAGGTTTATATGTATAATAACATCCATTAAATAGTGTACCCGTGCGAAGACGGGGCGGGTCGCTAGTAATTTTATATATAAGGATGTATATACAGAGCGATATCGTCACTCATTGACAAAGCTCTTTAAATAAAGAAAAAAAATATTAGCTACGCAAATGGAGAAACCAAAAGTTCTTTTTCCCTTATAAAAGACTTAAAGAGAGACATAAAGAGTATTTATGCTGACTGTACAATTAAATTCTAATTCTAAGATAATCTCTGTTGTTCTAATTTTAAAATATCTATAAGTACTTAGCGCTACATATTAATCTATTAATCTGTGGACAATGTCGTTGGTTTCACAGTCTGTAATTTTACAACTTCTACACTTAAAGCATGTAACCTTGTGTGTAACTGTTTTTTGTCCTTAATAAATTAAAAAAAATCGTTGGATAACACGTTTCCTGTAATCACAAAATCAAATAAAAGTCAAATAACAATGGCAAACATACGCAAATTCGGTTTCGATAATGATCACATCAGCACAAAATGATTATATCGTCGGTTGATAACCAAAACTCACTATGAAATCTGTCACTACTCTTCGAAACCTCGTATCTCAGTACTGAAACGATGCTGAGATACGAGCTTTATTTTAAGGAGGTATTTGTTATTTAGTGAGTTTTGGTTGTCAACCGACGATATCTACATTTGGTTTTGGAAAAACTTTTTTCCTAATGTGTTTAAAATTGTTCTTTGATACTCAATTACGTTCTTTATAATGTGTAGGTGTCACTCAATTCCGTTTGTTCTCATCCACGGATCCAACTATTAAATCGTTTATAATCATATTCTCAAACGTTTTGTTTTACTACTGTAATTGCAAACAATACCGAGCCAGCATAATGAAGATAGAAAAATGTGAAAATACAGAACTTGATATTCAATTAATTTCTTCATAATGGTCAAAATTCGAGTGCCGCTCAATTCAGTTTGCTCGCATCCACGAGTCTAAATATGAAATCGTTTATATTCCTCATATTCTCGAACGTTTTGTTTTCTTATTCCATTTCCAAACAACACAGAGCCAGCGTCATGAAGATAGAAAAATGTGAAAATATAGAACTTCCATTCGTTAATCCAATTTCTTACAACTTTCGTATTGGCATTTACCGTGGCCCTGACGGTTACAATCTCATTAGTTTAAATTTGACAGTGCACAAAGACATAACGGGACACGACAAAGCCAACTCCCAGTAGCTCGATTCCACTCACACCTCAGATTCGGTTGAAACCGCTCAACCAATGTCACTGGAGCGCAAACTCTTAGAGTATTCCAGTGTTCCTAACCACACGCGTGGTCGTGCCGGAGGTTTTCCCCTGGATTTTCCCTAGGCTACTCTCCAACCGCGCACTCCTATCGCTTTATTGGGCCCGGCATATAAAGCCATAGTCAGGTTCAAAAAAAAAACGGATATTTCAAGATTGGTAAAAAGACAACCGCTGGTATCAAATGGCTGATGGTGTCAAATAATTTGGATTGCTCGACCGCTATTACTGATACTATATTTGAAATTATCCGTCTCCCGATTTGAGGATGTAAGTTGAAGAAAGGAAACTATCAAATAAATGATTTTGACGTTTTGGAAACCGCATTGCTATTTGAATGGATTCATGCAAACGGTGTGTATACTGTGTATGTCATAAAAGTGGTTATATATAAATAAAAAATAAATAAATATTTTTTGGACAATGTTACACAAATCAACCTAGTCCCAAACTAAGCAAAGCTTGTACTATGGGTACCAAGTGACTATATACATACTTATATAAATAGATACTTAAATACATAGAAAACATCCAAGACTCAGGAACAAATATCCGTGTTCATCACACAAATACATGCCCTGACCGGGATTCGAACCCGGGACCTCCAGCTTCGAAGGCAGGGTCACTACCAACCAGGGATCGGATACCGGTATTTTCTCCATAGAAAAATACCGGTATTATTACGGTCACCGGTTTATTATTTCGTTTTTAATGGGACAATCTAATAATACGACGTTGTTCCCTAAATACATGATTCAGCCCTACGTAAAGAGCAAAAAATAATCCAAAATATTGGGCTAATTCAGGGTTTCTCAAAAATACCGGTATCGGTCCCTGCTACCAACTAGGCTAAAACGGTCGTCACCAAAACACATACGTACGTGTGTCTCACCGTTTATTACAGAGTAGTACCTTCGAAAAAAATTAGGAAGCAATAGAATGCGGACTGCGTAAGCTCGGAGCCGGTGTAGTCAGAAATAGAATCAGTATATCGTTTATTTCGTAGTTCAATATGTTGACATAATGCCCCTGGTTCCATTCCGGTCACAGGAGTGTAACTGCTAGGTTAAGTCTACATGAGATCAGTTCAAGTGTGGTGTGTTCTGATTTATGTTAGTTACTTTATATAAAGACAACTATCATATTTTGTTCCTGGTTGTGCCGGCGCGTTACCTTATCTGGATCGTGCGATTAAAGAAGCGACAGGATTATCGATCTCACGCACATCTGCTCAGATAAGGTTGCGGAGATATAGCGTTAGTTAGCCTTAAGAGCCTTCCTATAAATACTGATGAATAAGAAATAAAGTTAGTTCTATTACATCAGATAACGGTGTTTTAACTCACTAACCCACATCTCCTAAACTGGTTGTAGTTTTAGATATCAATTAATTAAATTAACTTACAATCTATTTAGCCTAGGGGCTGATAGTCTTTTATTAAGTCGCCAGCGGTTTTTTAAAGACAAATCTGGCGAGAGATTAAGTGGCGTGCTCTTGAGTCGGGGGCCAAGACTCAACTTGGGTCGTGGTGCCAACCCAGTTAGACAGTTAGACATCTTTCGAAATTTCCGTTTGACGAACGATCCAAATTGTGAATAAGGCGGAGCAATAATTTCAGCATGATTTAAAATTGAGTTTTGATCAGTTATACAATCTGTTTGCCATTGGTTTTAAAAAACGGTGGTTTAATTGATTTTGTAGGTCATATATTTATTCTGTTTTTTTTTTCAAATATATGTTAAATTGTGTATTACAGAGTTTTTTATCTATTGAAATAAAATAATTGTTTGTTAGGTTAGGTTAGATTAGTAGTAGGTAGACGTGAAATCGATATTTTTTCTGAGTGTTTTACTTGTTAAACAAGTCTATATATTTGCAGAATATCGTAACGGCGATGGATTATAGTATTCTACTTGTAAACGTAAAAGATCTATACTGACATCATAACTTTCGTTTTAGAGGGTATTGTGTTGCTGGGTCCTTTTAAGACCAAAGTCCTACTAAAATTTTCCAAAGCAAATGAAAAACGTCTTACACTTTCTAAAATTAAAGATGCACTTGTCGGTATAATGCTGCGGCTTGGGCAGGCTGACCGGGGTTTCCAGCTCGGCTCCAGCCCGTCCCAGGAATGTGTAAGCCACGTACAGTTTTCGCCCTTCAGACATCGCGGCATCGCAGTTCTCGTTCAGGGTTAGCCAGAGTATCGTGATTTCTATAACCTGATCGTCTGGCACCTGTTAAGTATGAGAATCTTAGTTAGGTAGTTTAAGATTAGAAAAATTGTAATGTGGTAAACTTTCTTTGCATTGTGATTACTTTCAATACTTTAAGAATAAGAAAGAATTTATTGCCATTACACAAACAACATAATACAATTTATTGGCCATAAAGTGGCAATTACCGCACGCTCCGCGTGCGGAAAATCCCACTTCCTGGCCAGGGGGTGACATAAAATTTTGTACTTACCTCGGGCGGTAATTAAGAAAGCCTCAGATCGCATAATTATCGCCCTTGCCTTCGGCTCGGGCGTGAAATACCTGCGATCTGAGACATTCTTTGTTTTACCGCCCTTGGTAAGTAATGTACTATTCTGACACGGTTAAAAACCAGAACATAAAAAAAGGTTTAAGGTTTTTTTTTGAACCTGACTGTGGCTTTATAGGCCAGGCCCAATAAAGCGATAGGAGTGTGCGGGCGCGGAGAGTAGCCTGGGGAAAATCCAGGGGAAAACCTCCGGCACGACCACGCGTGTGGTTTGGAACACTGGAATACTCTAAGAGTTTGCGCTCCAGTGAGATTGGTTAAGCGGTTTCAACCGAATCTGAGGTGTAACTTTAAGGTTACTTTGTTGCTATTATGGGAAGAGCGGGATCTTCTGCCACAAGTACATGTAATACTTACTAGAAGATTCTAATCCTAATCTATGTACACATTTTTTGTAACCAAATAAATATTTTCATTTTCATTTTCAGGATTAAGACACGTCGTTATTTTTCACCGCTTACGATTACAGGTTTGGTGCAAGTCACCCAAAATGGCACCTTTGCTATACGGTGATTGGAGTTATTCGGTGACAGTACTGACAGTATAGTCTTATATCAGAGAAACATTACAAATTAAAAAAAAGGACCATACGCTATTATAATAAACGCAAGTGGCGCATTTTGAAAACCGGCCAAGTGCGTATCGGATTACGCACAATGAAGGGTTCCGTACTGACACCTACATAAGGTACCCAATACATTGAGTCAAAAAAGGTCGTATGTTTATCGTCGCCTAGTAACCATATTACTAGCTTTACATAGTTTGGGAAAATATTTTTGAAAACTTCTATATCATATTTCACGGACTATCCAGATATATCCCACACGCCTATATGTATTGACTTTTTTTTAATTAGATTTTCAATAAAATTGTATACCAATATACCACTCCGCCTATAGTGAACGTGACGTAGTCACACACACACGTACACAAAAGAAAAATAATTACAAATCATCTTGGGGAATGAGTTACTTACCTTAGAAAATCGTGATTTAGATCTCATCATGGTGGGTTGGTGGAGGCTGGTAGTGCCTGGAAACGGCAGATATTTTAAACTTATGATTATTTAAGTTGGCAGAGATGCGTCAATATAATCCATACAAAAAGAGACTTAATTTCGCATGCTTAACCTTTAAAATCCATAGTATTCTGAGAAATGATTGCTCACAAAGGGAATGTGGATGGAAAGGTCGAAAGCAGAAAGTTTGACTTCGGAATTTTGTTGGGACTAGTAAGGAAATCAACATACTAAAAGTTCCTATCCCTCGGAGGAATGCCCTAGGGTGGGGGGCACAAAGGTAGTCCAGTTTTTTCGGTTTTTGTTAATATTTTGAAAACGGTGCGTCTTAACACAAACCCAATAAAAACTGACCTTCTTTGTACTCCCCACCCTAAGCTAGGGTGGGGAGCACAATGAGAGTACAGTTTTTTCGGTTTTTGTTTAAATTTCGAAGTTTTTCAATACGTCTTAACAAAAACGCAAAATGGACTTTCTTTGTGCCCCCCACCCTAAGAAATGCCTCCGAGTGGTGAGAAATTTTAGTGTGTTTGTCTCCTAACTAGTAAAAATAACATCCCGAAGTCAAACTTTCTGCCTTCGACCGTTCCATCAACAATCATTCGTTGCCCACACTATAGCTATATCGTTACTAGCGCGATCGGTTATAGTCTGGCTAATGAAAGCTGAGACTGAGATTTATTTAAAACTTTTTAAATGGCAACTATAATATCTACGTCAAATGTGTCAAACGTCACTTAAATGCCATGACAATGGAGCCAAAAATCGCTTGATCCTTTACGGGTCAGGAACAGAATTCAGCAAATCGTGTCATAGTACATTATCCCGTTTGAATTGCTACTTCCATAACAGACTCGGAATATTTAAATATCATAAATCTTCTTTTTGGTAATGTTATCGCATAGTATGTACTGAACTATGTAGTGCGAACATATATTATTATTTTGTTGCCCAAGTATCATTATTGTTTTGGCACATTATACACCATGTGTGTTTTTTTTAATTTGGCGCTCTTTTCTAGTCTCAGCTTTCATTAGCCCTACTATATCGATTCTCGACACTTCGGTGGTGCGTTAGAGCCGAAGTCAACCGAAGCGACATAGACCTTCTTTACTTGAGATACTCCGTCGAATACACCCTATTGGCCAAATTGCCAAAATGTCCAAACAGTCATAATATCCAAGAGACAATTAGCAAGGGGCCATAATGTCCAGATGCTATCTTTTGTGCTGGCCGATATTTTATAAATCTTTTATTGGATATTGAATCTCCTATCATGCATCATTAATTCGCTTTTTGTATGTTAATAATGTAAGTATACGATCTTGTTTAATAAAGAACTTACTATTTCTCTGCGTGTGGTCTTTCTCATAGTATTGCAAAAGCGATATTTTCTAAAACAGAAAGAGAACTAGTTAAAGCGCTTAAAGAATAAACAAACAAAAACTATTGCAACAAAAAATGCGTGGAAACCACTACAACATACCATCTATATCTGTCACTCCCGACCAAAACGACCCCTTTTAGCACTGTCAGTAAAGGTGCTAATGCCGTTACAACGCAATAGGCTAGATGGCCCGTTTTCTATAGGATGCCATTCGAGCCCGTTTTTAAAGAGGGTCAAATTTTTGTATGGGACCATCTTCAATCAGAGTAAAAGGTCTGACAATCCGGATCGTGACACTAGTGACGTGACTGTCAACGACACACACTTACATTCGCATACCATCGATAGTCTGATGCTGTAAGTCGTGCCACCCACGCTACTAATCGATGTACCTGATTGCCATACCTGGCGCAGTATAATTATTGTACCGTGAACCGGATCGCCATACCTGGCGCAGTATAATTATTGTATCATGAATCGGATCGCCATACCTGGCGCAGTATAATTATTGTATCATGAACCGGATCGCCATACCTGGCTCAGTATAATTATTGTATCATGTACCGGATCGCCATACCTGGCGCAGTATAATTATTGTATCATGAACCGGATCGCCATACCTGGCGCAGTATAATTATTGTATCAACAACCGGATCGCCATACCTGGCGCAGTATAATTATTGTATCATGAACCGGAACGCCATCCCTGGCGCAGTATATTATTGGGTCATTTACCGGATTGCCATACCTGGTGCAGTACAACACAAAACATAAAAAATGAGGGTAAAAGTACAAACATAGGTACAGCGCACATAAAACGCTCTATACTAATTGAGACTCAAATTTGTGACGTCACAGAGTTGAGTAGCCCGTTATTTTTTATTGGAACATGAGAAATTATTTTGATTACATTCAATGTATTTTTGGACTATAAAACTATAAATAAAAACTTCCTTCTTGACATCGGCAAAAATGACACTTGTGTGTCGTTTTTTTTTAAGAATTATTTAATTTCCTTTCATTCTACTAATACTCACTTTTTCATGTGCGTTAGGTTCTTCGAATCCCACTTGATGTCTGCCCTGTAGTCGTAAATTAATAGTTATTATCATAATTATGTAAAATATCAAATATCGATAGCGCATTAATTTACCATTAAAGAAACTACCGCCTTTACTAGTTTGTAGTTTCAGGCCTAATTTTAAAATGTTCACTGATAGGACACTTAGCGGGCGCTGCTTCGTTCGGTGGCCTTGGTCGTAGTTTTAGGACATGCCCTGATCCAATTTTAAACATAGTTAGCAGATCTAAATGTCATCTAAAGCCCGACCAGAAATATATGAGCATGCGCCATGTTGAGGAAATTCATTGGAACTAATTTCTTACACTGGCAATAATTATAGGTTGTCAGACTTGTCAATCAATCAATCAAACATTTATTCTGTAAATAGGCCACAAGGGCACTTTTACATGTCAAAATATTAATTTACAATTTAAGAAAGTCTGACTATAATAAGTAATACATTTTTCATGTCAAAATATTAATTGACAGTTCAAGAAGGAATAATAATTACGCGTTTACAATTATAACAAAATTAATGTCATACAGTGAAGATAAACTTGCAAAGTTATCTATTACAAATATTACAACATCAGTAAAGTTAGAGATGTATAAGGTCTCAAGATTAAACAAGGAGTATAATTAAATTAATAAAGGAGTATAATGTCAGTATCACAGTTGCAGTAGTGTTTTTTTTTTATCAAAAATGGTATTGCTCGTGGCCAGCATCTAGCCAGGAGGCAAAGATGAGGCCGACGATGAAGCGAGCTCACCCAGAAGAGGCCTATTCACTCGTGCCTTAAAAAGGTCTAGGTTATATGAACTCGGAAATACAGACGCCGGCAGGGAATTCCAAACCTTAGCAGTGCGCATTATAAAAGACTAGCGACCCGCCCCGGCTTCGCACGGGTGCACTATTTAATGGATGTTATTATACATATAAACATTCCTCTTCAATCACTATCTATTAAAAAAAACCGCATCAAAATCCGTTGCGTAGTTTTAAAGATTTAAGCATACATAGGGATATAGGGACAGAGAAAGCGACTTTGTTTTATACTATGTAGTCATGATGAAAAGCGCTTGGTTGTGTTGAAAATTAAATGATAATTAACAAAAGATGCCCACAACCGTTCGTAGTCAAGAGCGGAACCTTATTAATAATATATTTAATAAACTGCTTATAAAAAACGACGTGAAATGAAACTATTTCGCTGCAAAACATTTCAAAATTGACGCCAGAGCTGACAGGTAAACAAAGTCAAAATGTCGTTTAGTTTGTTGCCATATAAATCAGAATATTAGCGCCCTCTTGACAAGGGTAATATATTTATGGTCGGGCTTTAAACCTAGCCAACATTACCACGATAAATTAACGTAAAACCTTCGTCCAACTCTGACACGACGCGTACACTTAGGCATTCCCGCCGGCGTGGACGTCCACCGCGCGATCGCGACAACACTGACACATATAGTCCATATTCGTCCCGGTACCGCCACACACCGGGTAGAGTCAGTACGACTCATGTCGGGCATAGCTGAGTGTCTCGCTGGACTCTTCTCAGCTAGGTTTAGTGAACCAGTGACAAAACTCCCAGTAGCTCGATTTCAGTCACACCTCAGATTCGGTTGAAACCGCTCAACCAATCTCACTGGAGCGCAAACTCTTAGAGTATTACAGTGTTCCAAACCACACGCGTGGTCGTGTCGGAGGTTTTCCCCTGGATTTTCCCCAGGCTACTCTCCAACCGCGCACTCCTATCGCTTTATTGGGCTCGGCCTATAAAGCCACAGTAAGGTTCAAAAAAAAATGTAAAACCATACTTACTTCTAAATTTATGATTGTATTCTCACTGTTTGAATTTTCGTCGCTTGGTACCGTGAAGTTTTGGCGCTGAAAGGAAGTCTGGAACCGTAAGTGTCTTTATTAAAAACTTAACCATATAAAAAAAAATTCAGACCAGTTCGATCCATATTGTGGTTAGTTGACTTAAGAATATTTTACAACTATGCACAAACTATACAAACAAATAATAAAAAACATAATACCCAAAATATATACGGCAGATAAAATCGAGAGCCACTTTAGCCTAGTTGGTAGTGACTGTCTACGAAGGAGACCCGGAGTCCCCAAATGTCCCGGGTTCGAATCCGCGTCAGGACATTTATTTGTGTTATGAACACGAATACTTGTTCCTATGTCTTAGATATATGTGTAAGTATCTATATACATATGTATATCGTAGCTTAGTACCCATAGTACATGCTTTGCTTATAGGTACGTAGTTTGGGACTAGGTCGATTTCTGTAAGATCGTCCACAAATATTTTATAATTATGACTTTACTGATCAAGGTTATTAACAAATAATTTTTCATCTCTCCTGTTAGGAAAGTTCGATTTACATGAGTAGGTAGATAGTCGGGTTGAAAGTCACTTTTCCGACCCTACGGTGGAAAGTATTGTTTTTAATAGTTCTATAGCCCGGGGCCGAGCCGCGGGGCGCGGCGGCGCCGGCTGCTGGCCGCAGCAGTGCCATTACCATGAGTTTACATGACCGTACTCGCTAGAGACTGCGTAATAATTTGTATGGGCAAAACAGCGCCACTGGCGGTTACGTAATAGAACTCAGAATCGGCATGCTAAATCGTTTACGCAGTCGCTAGCGAGTACGGTCACGCAAACTCATGGTAAAGGCACAGAGCATGTTCTTATTACTGCATCCCTATACGGATATCATTTAGTAATTACTTTTATTTCTTATTTATTTTTCTTATAGGCGAAATAAAAAGTAGTGTTTTTTAACTTGGTTGAAAGTACCCATTCACTCACTCCGTTCGAGGACCAATATATCTCGAGTGAAATGTGTCACTTTCAACCCTTAGTTAACAATATACTATATTCTTTGAAAAAATATCTTGGGTGAAATGTGTCACTTTCAAGCCTTGGTTAACAATATACTACATTCTTTGAAAAAATATCTCGGGTGAAATGTGTCACTTTCAAGCCTTGGTTAACAATATACTATATTCTTTGAAAAAATATCTCGGGTGAAATGTGTCACTTTCAACGCTTGGTTAACAATATACTATATTCTCTGAAAAAATATCTCGGGTGAAATGGGTCATTCTTTGAAAAGATTAATAGGTATGTTATGTTATTATTCTTACAATAGAAAATTGATGATTTACCTACTGCTAATGATAAATTGATGGATTTGGAATAAATGTATAAAGGCCACTGATCAGAATTTTTTATTGACGTGGATTGGAACGGACAATGGTTTTAGTTTATCTGCTTACTATCAGACAGGCTATAAGCCTGTTTGCCGACGACTTAAAAAAAAACATTATACATACCTTCCTTGCCTCAGGTTTCTGGTGTATACTATCGGTTTCTTTGTATGGATTATTTTCTATTGGCTGCTCGCCGTTGGACGGTTTTTTAAGGGTTTCAGTCGACTGGTAACAACCAATTCACATTCTATTATTGACGTAACTATTCCATTTCATAATTAAACAACAATAAAACTAGTTATCACTAAACAAAACTTAAGAAAACACTTGGAAAATATGCAACTTCAAAGTTAGGGAATGCAATAATAATAATAATAATGTGTATCCCGTGCTTTTAGATTATTTTTGTCTTAAAGGGGCCTCTGCGCTGTTGGCTTCAGCCCCACGCATGCCTTCCAAAGGTCCGGGACCGCACGGTCCCGAGATATGGAAAAGACATACAATAATAATAATAATAGTAGCCAGAATCATTCACCAGCAACTTGCTCTTCTATACGGTCTTGTGAACTTCAAAGTGCCGTACTATAAGTATACACCTGCGCCAGTTCTCGAAAACGGTCGTGCCACGCTCTATTGGGATCGATCTGTCATCACGGACAGGACTATTGTAGCTAATAAACCTGATATCGTGCTGACAGATCGATCGAAGCGCCAGGCAGTGCTCGTTGACATCACCACCCCCCATGACGAGAACCTCGTGAAGGCCGAGAAGGACAAAGTCAGCAAGTACCTAGACTTGGCACACGAGGTGACCGCCATGTGGGATGTTGATTCAACGATCATTGTCCCGATAGTCGTCTCTGCGAACGGTCTAATAGCGAAGAGTCTTGACCAACACCTCAAGAGACTCTCGCTAGATGGCTGGGTCAAGGGTCAGATACAGAAGGCGGTATTCCTGGACATGGCGCGGATAGTCAGGAGGTTCCTCTCTCTGTCGCCCTAACCACCGGTAGCTTAGGCCCCGCCTCGCTACCGCTACCTCCGGCGGCACACTAGGTTAGGATTTTATAATATTTTTTGTAAGTGTATTTTTATATTTTACTTTTTATAAAAATATTGTAAAAGCCTAGCCTAAGACGAAAAATAAATAAAGAGAATAAAAATCATTCTTTATTTCGGACGTTACGTCCATAGGATGGTAGTAAGGTACAGTACAAATAACTTATCAGCTAGGGTTAGTTACAAAGATAATAACAGAAATCGAGAAAGACAAGAAAGCCATTGCCAGTCTGATGCTCCATCTCCCGCCAGTATTCCCAATAGGGGTAAGCAAATCACATGCAATTGAATTGCAGTTCCACAGCAACTGTAGGTTTGTAAATGGAGAAGATGCGATACTGCAGTGATAGGTTGCTATCACAACACACTACAACCGGGTTGCCATAGTCGCCACAACATCGACTTGAAGAAAGGGGGGGTGCTATTCTAACCCAGAACTCCTCAAAAACTATCAGCATATCATTGGGGAAATAAATTATACTTTTTTAAGTTTTATTGATAGAACTATGTTTTTAAAGTATCAGGAACTATAGCGGGTCCTGTAGACAGGCATAATATCAATTTTTAGTCCAATTGGGGAATATTGATATGCTACATGTGTGAAGTTAGCATATCATTTGGTAGACTCCATATGTTTTATTTTTTCAAAAAAAACGGCAGAACTATTGCTGAAACGTATCAGGGACTATAGAACTATGCTGCATGCGAATAGAACACCAATTATTTTGTGATCTGCTGGAACTTGATATGCTAACTTCATAGATATTTCTAACCCGGCATCACACGGGGTAATTCTATAATTACCTGAGCATGAGTATGATTGGTGGCGGACATTTGTCTCTCTTCGCACAGCAGCATACACCACACGTCGACAACGCCGACATCCTCGCCGACATTGGTCGTGCTGGTGGCGTGGTCCGTCAGATACGGGCCGGCTTTCTGCGTCAGAAAATGGTGTTTCCTTGTACTGTTGCCATCAAATATATTTAAACTCCGAACTTCGTATCGTGCCGTCCCTTTCACGTATCCTACTAATATTTAAGTCTGGCTAATAAAGGTGAGACTAGAAAATGGCGGCAAATTTAAGTAATCTTCGTTTTGTTTATTTATTAGATTTTATTATTTTCATATTGACGTGTTATAGATATAGCTCAAAATATTTTATTATGATTCGTGTACTTACTTTATTACCTTTTATCATGACGCTTAGAGACCTTATACATCTCTAACAAATCTCGATTGTTATTAGTTTCTTAGTCTTATTTTTGACATGTAACACTAAATTTAATTAATGATACTTTGATTATTGTATTATTTTTATTTGATGTACCTATATAGATTTTGACTTGTAAAAGTGCCCTTGAGGCCTATTTGCAGAATAAATGTTTTGATTTTGATTTTGATTTTGATTTTGATTTGCAACACTGTGCGTAATGTGATAAAACAATTACGATACTTGGGCAGCAGAATACATTTTATATCTTATGGCAGTCGCTAGCGAGTACGGTCATGTAAGCTCATGGTAAAGGCACTGGAGTAGAAAAAGTTGATAACTAGATGGACTTACCAATGGCAAAGATAAGTCGATCCTGCTGTTGATGTTCAGCAACACTTGTCGCAACGGCAAAGTGCACGAAGCAAATTTTTTCTTGGCGTTGCCTATCTCGCTTATCACTATCGACAGGTCCTCCTGAAGTAAGTTTTAAATAAATAAATAATTTATCATGTTGTCTATTAACCTAACAAGCATATACTCGGGACCATTTGTAGTTTTAAGAGATTTAACACTTAAATACATGATTTTTTCTTTTTGGTAATTTCAAAAAACTCAATATTTGGTAATTTCAGGTGTACCTGAAAACGGGAAAAATAATATAAAAATTATGTTGTAAGTTTATGATACAAAATTTGCAAATATAAAAAATAAGATTTTTTCATACTGGGGCCGTTCAAGTATTACGTAAGCACTACAGGGGGGCGAAGGGTTTATGCTTTTGTTTATTTTTGATGACATGGGGGGTGGGGGGTCCAGATGGTGATTACGTCAGCAATAACTATTTATTTTTTTACACAAATGGCAACCCAGACGTTGTCAATACTTGAAAACGAAACGCATTTTCGGGGATTCTCACAAATAATATATAATTAAGTAAATTACTATTGTGTGCGTTATAGTCTTCTATCCTAAATCTTTTCTTATTTCTAGAATTAAAACTGCTGCTCATGTCTCAAAAAAATAGTAGATACCAATGTTTACGTAAGCATGGGGGGGGGGGGGGGGTAAGAGCTTTGCTTACTTTTGCTAACAAGGGGGGACGGGGGGTAAATAATTGTAATAAATCTGCTTACGTAATACTTGAACGGCCCCTACATCACACATGGAACGTTATTGTACCATATTTAAAGATGACGGATATAGCAGACAGCACAAAGCTGTGACAGCCATCTGTACTTCTATATAGACAGGTATAATAAAATGATTAAAGGTAAACCCTCTTCAAATAGTCCACGACTTCCTTGGTCATCTGCAGCTCGTGCTGCGTGGAGAAGTCGAAGTGGACGACGCGGCCGGCGCCCAGGGCTATGACCGTGGGCTTGTAGTCTGCGAACTGCCAGGACAGCATCAGACGCGCGTCGTGCGACCTCAGCACCGCCTGCAGTTAGAGCGAGACTTCTTCAATGCTTTTTTTTTTTTTTTTAACCTGACTGTGGCTTTATAGGCCGGGCCCAATAAAGCGATACGAGTGCGCGGTTGGTGAGTAGCCTGGGGAAAATCCAGGGGTAAACCTCCGGCACGACCACGCGTGTGGTTTGCAACACTGGAATACTCTAAGAGTTTGCGCTCCAGTGAGATTGGTTCAGCGGTTTCAACCGAATCTGAGGTGTGAGTGGAATCGAGCTACTGGGAGTTTTGTCGCTGGTTCACTAAACCTAGCCTAGCTGAGAAGAGTCCAGCAAGAAACTCAGCTAGGCCCGACCTAGGTCGGGCCTAGCTGAGTTTCTCGGTTCGGTCGGGAATGCCTAAGTGTACGCGTCGTGTCAGAGTTGGACGCCGCATGCGCAGCGTTCCATCTTTCGATAGACGCTGTGATTACGTCGTCCGGGTCCGTAAGTGTGTGCCTAGGACGCCGGACCGTGCGGCCCCTAATCAGTGATCGCCGAGTAACGACAGAGGGGATCAATGCCTTTATCATGCGCCTCTTTATAGAATGATTACATCATATAGCGGCATCAAGTCCGACATAGACATTTTCCACTGTTCCTTAGCCTCAGTAAAAACAAATTTAAAACGCTTCTCTAATGAATTAATTGTAGCTATTTTAATTCATTTTTCATAGTTTTGTTTAGCTGAACTTACTAAATTCAATTATAAATTAGTATAACCATTGTTTTGTAAACTTTGTAAACTATTACATATTTTGTTTTTGTAAAACCTGCACGCATATTCTATGCATGATGTGTCTACTTTTTTAGGATGTACAAGAGTGTAACTAGCCACTGTAATGTAATAGACCATGAGTGTTCAAAACTTGAAAAATCTAGTTTGCAGACCATAATAAAAAAAAAATGAGATTACATGACCGTACTCGCTAGCGACTGCATAAAAATGTTTGGGCAAAAGTACAGCGCCTCTGGTTACGCAATAGAACTAAGATTCGGTATACTAAATCGTTTACGCAGTCGCTAGCGATTACGGTAATGCAAACTCAAGTGGAGTTGGGCAGGACACCTTGCCAGGCAGAGTGATGGCAGGTGGACCAAAATAGTGTCAGACTGGTGGCCACTTAGTGGTAAAAGGAGCGTCGGGCGACCACCGGCTCGATGGGTCGACGATATTAGGAAGATCGCGGGTCACTCTTGGATGAGACTGGCTCAGGACCGGGACGAGTGGCGTACTCGAAGAGAGGCCTATACACAGCAATGGGCGATTACAGATGATGATGAAACTCATGGTAAAGGCACTGAAAACCGGACAAGTGCGAGTTGGACTTGCCCACCGAGGTTTAAGTACAAATTGATTTTATGATGATTTAATTACTAATGTATAGTTTTCAGATTTTTCCCTGTACTTGCAGTGTAAGATTGTATTATTTGCCAAATTTCATAGTTCTAGGTCAACGGAAAGTACCCTATAAATTTTGATTCCCTTGAGTGTCGGATACCCTACGATTATTGCGGCATAAACGGCCGCATTTTGTTTTTACGATAACGTGGTAATGTGTTTCGATTTTTTTTTCACAGCTTCAAGGGCCTGTAGATCTGAGAATAATAATGTGGTTTCAATTTCAACTCGATATCTCTACCCGTTCCCGAGATAAAGGGTAATGACAGACAGAAGGACAAAAAATGGTCCCATAAGGGACAAATGGTCATCCTTGAAGGAGGCCTTTACCCGCCCAGGGGTTCTCATACACCAGCATATTAATTAGTTATTATTCTTTGTATTTCAATATTGTGAGAAATAAAAGGCTTTTTATTTTATTTATTTATTTATCTCTACGCGTTCTCGAGATAAAGGGTAATGACAGACAGACGGACAAAAAATGGTCCCATAAGGAATCAGTTTTTGTTCTTTTTGAGGTGCAGATCCCTAAAAATCTATATGCATCGTTTTGGAACGCAGAGGCCCAGCAATGTCTATAATCCGGCCATGGAAAGGTCGAGGAACTTACTTCATCCGAAAACACCACAGAAACAACATGCATTACAAACAAGCAGGTAGGCACGGCGGTGCCATTGATCCGGGACTTGGCTACGGTTTTCCGGAGCGGCAGGGGTTCATGGTCGGGGCCGGTAGCAACGTCCTTCAGCTGTGAAAAGGAAGAACCAACTAAAGGTAGGTTGCATTGACGCTTTACTGGCCGGTAAACGTTATTCCGCAACTGTCGTCTCTTTGAGAACTGTCAAAGTTTAAACAAAATTTCTGTTTGTAATGATTGTTGTATTAAATTTACTAAATATAAAATAAAAGTAATGAATAACACCTCAGGTCAAGTGCACTCTTGGATCCCAAGATACAGGCTTTGCCTAATTTGGGGTCCGCCAGGTACTGTTTTGATTATAAAATTCTTTCTGTTCAATAAACGAATTTATTATTATTATTATTATTAACCAACGCTTTGAGACAACTGAGCTCAATGCCTCCATTGATTTCTTGTATGAAATGGTGCCTAAAGGTACAAAGTGAACCGTTTTGCCTAAATGAGACAAATATGGACTACGCTGTATCTTGTCACATTGATAATAAAGTGCAAAGCGCGCGGTCTTCGTTTTAACCATACAATCATCTATATGCTTTTTTTTATAAATGCCTAATTCGATTGTTAGCCTTTGTTACAGTGCCTTTACCATGGGTTTACATGACCGTACTCGCTAGCGACTGCGTAAAAATTTGTATGGGCAAAAGTACAGCGCCTCTGGCGGTTACGCAATAGAACTAAGAATCGGCATACCATCGCACATCGCGTATCGTTTACGCAGTCGCTAGCGAGTGCGGTCATGCAAATTTATGGTAAAGGCACAGATTAGGATAAGTATAGTTCGCACGAAACTCTTAAGGCCAAATTCTGTCAAGTCAAAAACGACTAAGTGCTCTGACTATAAGATAAGTTATAGCTTGCGTTCATTTGGCAGAATTTGAGACAGATTTAAACTCATTGAAATACTCGTAAGAATGATTAGGCAAGAAATCCCGAAATGTTTATAATGGAAATGTCAAGTAGTGGAAATTTTAACTTGCACCTAAAGATACTCTACCACTTTTGACTAGGAAAAAAACACTAATTACTATGCATGTGGTTTCTAAGTACTTTAGGTTACTAAAATAAAAGGATAATAAGGTCATAACTAAAAGGTAAAGGGTAGGGTAGATGACACTAAAATTAAACTATGATTTAAGAAACAATTTATTATTCGAGGAAGTGACAATGATTCTTAAATCTAAAATACATAAACACAAATTCGATAAACAGTCATAATTTTTAATACTATTTCAAATGAGAAAACTGCACAACATATTTATTTTAAAACAATGTAATAACGAAATTGATAATTTCAAATAACAAACTCAACAGAACTAAATGTAATCAACTGAACTTAGACAACAATAAATAGACTCAAGAGGGTAAAACACTATTTAATAGAGGTTTGATCAACTATTCTTTGTTGCTCGTTACCATGGTTACGTCTCCCGAGTCACTCTAAAACTGTGATTTTACAGGGTATTCATCTATTAAGTATGCTTGAAGTGCATATAATAAACATTTTTCGAAGAAGCTCAGTTACCGTTGTCTCCTCGCTGACGGGACAGAATGACAACGAAAAGAATTTGTTTGAACCGTTTAACAAACTAACGACCTATTCCATAGGAAATTAAAAAAAACGGAGAAGTCGTGGGGTTGAAAATTGGAACTACGTTCCAACAAACTATACCTCTCGAAGGTGCAAAGAACACCTTTCACCTTAAGATATTCTACCTGTTTCCTTTTTTTATATACCACGTCGGTGGCAAACAAGCGTACGGCCCGCCTGATGGTATGCGGTCACCGTAGCCTATGGACGCTTGCAACTCCTGGGGTGTCCTGGGGTTTCCTACAGGAAAAGTGTTTTACCCTCCTTATCGAAAAATACAGTTGGATCATTCTACTTTTTCATGACCAGTTTTCTATTACAAAAAAAAAACTATGAAATATATGGAATTAGTGTACAAAAATAGGATTTCGAAATAATACCTGAACCTAATAAAAGGATTGTAGATAAAATACTTAAATATTAACATATTGCTGTAAAAGGTGGATAAAACAGTGGTAAAAACCATTTTTTCATACAAATGGTGAGCCATCCAAGGACCACTGACTTACTCGATTTATGGATATTAGCTGTGGTTCGTTAATTACCAAAACTATCGGATGTGATACTGCAATTAAACCTATTTCTAAATAACAATACAAAAATATGAAGTGAGGGCCAAGTATTCCAAAATCTGCATTTAAAAAGAAAGTGTCTGAAAATTATGTACCTACATGAAAAAGTAGAATGGCCCTGAGTTACGTTACTATCAATGGATACGGTATACTACTCCCTTAGAGTCGGTTGCACCAACATACGATCACAGGCCGGTCATCGTCAAATATGGCGCCGGCAGCTGTCATCCCACAGAAACTTGTCAAACTTTACATACAATCAGATTTTAACGAGCACCGCTTACGATTACAGACGGTTTTGTGCAACCCATCCTTAATCCTCTAAAAAAACGAAGAAATCCCTTACAGGGATAAGCTCGCCTTTGCACATATATGTCAACTGTTCTTGTAACTTGTGTTTTACTCATGTACAGTAAATAATTTTACATACATAAATATTACATACTACTTCTTTGAAAATGGGACTAAGGGCATTTACCTTGTCAAACACAGAAAGCTGTCCCTCATACCCCATGACATGGGAATGTCAAATGGGAAGTTGGACCCTCAGAAATTCTTATAGGTTGGTATAGCACTTCACGCTGTGACGGATATATCCGTCGTTTGCGTTGAACCGACGGTGCGGATATATCCGTCGTTGGCGTTTAACCGGTCGTGCTGATATATCCGTCGTTGGCGTTAAATAGATGGTGCGGATATAACAGTCGTTGACATTGAACCGATGGTGCGGATGTATCAGTCGTTGGCGTTGAACCGACGGTGCGGATATACCCGTCGTTGGTGTTAAACTGATGGTGCGGATATAACCGTCGTTGGAATTGAACCGATGGTGCGGATATATACGTCCTTGGCGTTGAACCGACGGTGCGGATATATCCGTCGTTGGCGTTTAACCGGTCGTGCTGATATATCCGTCGTTGGCGTTGAACCGACGGTGCGGATATATCCGTCGTTGGTGTTAAACTGATGGTGCGGACATAACCGTCGTTGGCATTGAACCGATGGTGCAGTTATATCAGTCGTTGGCGTTGAACGGACGGTGCGGATATATCAGTCTTTGGCGTTGAACGGACGGTGCGGATATATCCGTCGTAAGCGTGTAAATAGTTAATTGAGTTGTTATTTCACCTCCGTGGGCCTCTGGCTCAGCAGCAGTGAGCGACAGCGAGCCAACTCCTGTGATATAGCGCGCAATGTGGCTTCCATCTTTTGGATTGGCGAATTCTCTGGCTCCCTGTCATATAAAAACTATATTAAAAACATGCTATATATGTATACAGTTTGTCCCTAAAACCAAGGTCAAATATGCTTAAATTGAAAGCTTATAAGCCTTTTTTTTTAACTTGACCGTGGCTTTATATATCGGGTTCAATAAAGCGATAGGAGTGCGCGGTTGGAGAGTAGCCTGGGGAAAATCCAGGGGTAAACCTCCGACACGACCACGCGGTCTAAAACATTGGAATACTCAGAGTTTGCGCTCCAGTGAGATTGGTTGAGCGGCTTCTACCAAATCTTGAGGTGTGAGTGGAATAAAGCTACTGAGAGTTTTGTCGCTGGTTCACTAAACCTAGCCTAGCTGATAAGAGTCCAGCAAGAAACTAGCTAGGTCCGACTTGGGTCGGACTAACTGTACCCGATATGTGGCGGTACCGAGAGTTAGACTTTTCTCGAAAAAGGATAAAATTGTTAATCAAATAGCGATAAAATTGTATAAGATTATTATAAGTAACCAGATTTTTAGAAACGTGCCTGCATGTGTAGAAAATGCTCATTGGCTGTCTAAAATGGTCATTGGCTGTCTAAAATGGTCATTGGTTGTCTAAAATGGCCATTGGCTGTCTAAAATGGTCATTGGCGGTCTAAAATGGCCGTTGGCTGTCTAAAATGATCATTGGCTATCTAAAATGGTCATCGGCTGTCTAAAATGATTATTGGCTGTCTAAAATGATCATTGGCTGTCTAAAATGGTCATCGGCTGTCTAAAATGGTCATCGGCTGTCTAAAATGGTTATTAGCTGTCTAAAATGATATTTGGCTGTCTAAAATGGTCATCGGCTGTCTAAAATGGTCATCGGCTGTCTAAAACGGTCATCGGTTATCTAAAAAACTGACGCTGTCATGCAAGATTTGTAGGAAACGTATTACATAAAACAATACCCATATGAAGCCAAGTCTAGCTGCTTCTCGTAGTCTGTCCGTCGCAGGCATTTAGACGACTTGCGGTCTTCATCTGAAAATGTTACAGTGTTTTACTGACAGCCAAATCAGTTTTTAGGATTCCGTACCAAAATGGTAAAAAAGGCACACTTATGGTTTCACTTTGTCTGTCTGTCTGTCATCGCTAAATATCTCAAGACTACTTACTTGTGCTATCGGTTTGAAATTTAGAACAGTTATAAAGAAGGGTAACCCAGATGCATAGACCATAATTTTTTTTCTGTGAAAAATGACAGATAAAAGGTGATTTCTTTTTTTTATCATAAAAGAACATTTCTATACTAAGTTTGTAATTTAATCACGTTTGCATTTTTATTTTATAGATTCCTACGTGATTACGCTGAAAGTACCTTCTTTCAAATAAACAAAAATATTTTGAATTCGGTTCACTCTAAATTATCATACGGAACCCTCGGTGCGCGAGGTGAATGTTGTTTTTTTTGTTTATTAACTAAAATGTAAATTGACGTTACCAACAAAATTCTCATGTTTCAATAAAAAATAAACTGTATGGCAACAGCGGTAGTATGGCTGCGTGTCAATCAGTATGGTGCTTTTTCAGGCCAGATATAGCTATACTTTACCTTTGGTTTTCGTCTTTTGTCTTGCTCTAATTGTAGTTGGTCCCATACAAACATTTGATCGTCTCTGAAAACTGGTTCAAATTTTGTCATCTAGTCTATTACTAAGGGGCACTTCGCCCTCGCTGAGTGTCATGAGCCCGTAGCGAAGCGAGCACGTGTCGATACTTACTGCTATCTGTCTCTAGTCTCTACTCGCCTCAGGATACTCTATCGTACGTATCTATTGACATAGTCCGAGTTTGCTTACAATTACTACGGGGACTTCGCCCTCACTGAGTGTCATGAGCCCGTAGCGAAGCGAGCACGTGTCGATACTTACTGCAATCTGTCTCTAGTCTCTACTCGCCTCAGGATACTCTATCGTACGTATCTATTGACATAGTCCGAGTTTACTTACAATTACTACGGGGCACTTCGCCCTCGCTGAGTGTCATGGGCCCGTAGTGAAGCGAGCACGTGTCGGTATTTGTTGCAGTCGGTCTCTAGTTTCTACTCGCCTGGGGATATTCTGTAGTACGTATCTATTGACCATAGTCCGAGTTTACTTACAATTACCAGGGGGCACTTCGTCCTCACTGAGTGTCGTGGGCCCGTAGTGAAGCGGGCACGTGCCGGTACTTGTTGCAGTCGGTCTCTAGGCTCTACTCGCCTGGGGATAATCTGTCGGACGTATCTACTGACATAATCCGAGTTTACTTACAATTACTAGGGGGCACTTCGCCCTCATTGAGTGTCGTGGGGCGTAGTGAAGCGGGCACGTGCCGGTACTTGCTGCAGTCGGTCTCTAGTCTCTACTCGCCTGGGGATAGTCTGTCGTACGTATCTATTGACATAGTCCAAGTATACTTACAATTACTAGGGGGCACTTCGCCCTCACTGAGTGTCATGGGCCCGTAGTGAAGCGAGCACGTGTCGGTACTTGTTTCAGTCGGTCTCTGCTCGCCCGGGGATAGCCTGTCGTACGTATCTATAAGAAAGATATAAATGATTTAAGTTTTAATGATAACTAAGTAAAATTACTTCGAAAGTTGAACAATTTCGTAAATTGTGATTCTCAGGCAAAACGGTACCACTTTATGTGCGATTCTCATCAAACGGCTGGAGTCGGCGCGCCTCTTAATAGAGTCAAAGGAATTTGAACCTTCTATGAATACGTTACAATTCATACTCAAATGGATTTTTCTCAATTTAAGTATGAAACCTAACATCTGTATAGAAGGTTCAAAATCCTTAGACTCCAGCAAGATGCGCGCCGACTCCAGCAGTTTGATGAGAATTATACACATTACATTATTGACAACCGACAAAAATACCTATTCGTATTTATGTTCTCTACAGTACACATTTATGTACCTACTGCTAATGCTAGCTATACTACACTGTTATTATTTCGAATCGAGTAATATTATAACTACAAGAAAATCCAAAGACGTCAAGCAGTCACACTCGAGGCTATAGCCAGGAGACAACTGTACTTGCAATGGATAAAACAGGTATGAAACTCTGTCGTCTTGCCAGTACTCACCATCTTTCTCCGAAGGCAAGTCAGTCATGACTGATATCTCGTTTTCCGTGTTCGCAGGGCTGTCAGCTCGGGATTTTCCAGAGTCTATTATATACGTGTGCGGTGAGGTTGGGCTAGCCCTGTCGGCTTTGGGCGTAGATGTGCCTATCGGTTTATCTTTTAGGCCTGGGGAGTTAAATGTAATGTCAAAAAGAGTTTATAATTTTTTTTTCTAGCCTATTTGAGTGTCCCACTGTTGGGCAAAAGTCTCCCCTCTTTCCCTCCATTCGGCCCTATTGTTAGTTTGTTCCCGCCAAGTTGATGATGAGGCATAATTTTTTTTTTCTAGCCTATTTGAGTGTCCCACTGTTGGGCAAAAGTCTCCCCTCTTTCCCTCCATTCGGCCCTATTGTTAGTTTGTTCCCGCCAAGTTGATGATGAGGCCGACCGGTTTCGGCCATGGCGACCACTTCGACTCCTAATCAGTGCCCCGGCGCTCATGCGCCCGAAGATGGCTAATGTAGCCTATTTTAATGGAAAATGCGTCCAGGTCGTCCCGTCATCTCCTTTATGGTCTGCCTCTGTTCCGGTAGCCATCTTGTGGGGTCCACTGCGTAATATATTGAAGGAATATTTTCTTGCAAAAGTAGTCATCACAATTTAAGCAACTAGTCTTTTCATGCACTAAGAAGACAAAAGAAAACAAAGGAAAACATAAGCAATGAAAAGGATGGTGGAATTGAAGCGTTTGGGGCAGATGTTAGGGTCCCATTTCAATCGATTAGGTATTTTATAGATTCATATATTTATTCGCATTACTAAGTACTGTGCCTTTACTATGAGTTTACATGACTGTACTCTCTACTGACTGCGTAAATAATAGTATGGGCAAAAAAAGTACAGCGCCTCTGGCGGTTACGCAATAAAACTAAGAATCGGCATACTAAATCATTTACGCAGTCGCTAGCGAGTACGGTCATGTAAACTCATGGTAAAGGCACTGATTTTACATTTTACTATCCTCGAAATTCTCTATTGGTTTTGGTGATTTAGAATTTGAATAATGGATTTTGAATTTGATTCCTTTGATTTCAATATGTACCTACTAGGATAAGCAGACAAGGAAATTTATAGACTTAAGCTTCATTGCACGGAAGTGAGCCTAAAATGTTGCGTGTAATTATAATAAAATCATGTGCGCTAATTGACCAAGGCAAGAGGACCAATGAAATCTATACGATCTCAACAGCGTCAATTATCTTCTTGACTTGGTCGAGTTGCAGGGATCCTACCGCAAATAGAGCGAGAGGGCTTCCCACTGCAGCTGCATCTCCTGAACCTGCCGCCGAGGGGCAGCGCGGCCAGCGTCTGGCTGCCGCTGCACGAGCGGAACAGCGTCAGCGACGGGCTCGGCTTCTCGGGACACGAGCAGATGATGGCGTGCTGCTGGCAGATATCTGTGACGGGTTGTCGGTGGGGCAACAATAAGCTTAAGAGAGGTAGGGCACAGCAAAATGTCATTTTGCTCGAATTTGGAGCAGCCCAACTGGGGAAGTACCTCCGCCTTGCAGAAGACCACAGCCATAATAACATTATCTACTATACAAGAATGTAGTGGTGTATTCCTGGAGTTGAGCAAGGTTACCATAGCTCCCGAGGATGCACGTGTTGAGAGCGAGGGACTTAAATTTGTCCCTTCTGTTGTCAACACAGCGCATCCTCAAATCTTATAAATAAAATATTATACGTGACTCCTTTGAAGTAGCGGGCGTCTATAGGCTGCGTAAAAATGATGTAAAACAGAAAGATTTTTTCGGCTAGTTTTAGTTTCCCGCAGTTTTTTTTTGAACCTGACTGTGGCTTTATAGGCCGGGCCTAATAAAACGATAGGAGTGCATAGTTGGAGGAAAATCCAGGGAAGAACCTCCGACACGACCACGCGTTTAGTTTGGAACACTGGAATACTCTAAGAGTTTGCGCTCCAGTGAGATTGGTTGAGCGGTTTCAACGGAATCTGAGGTTTTCCCGCAGTCTAGATTGCCCAACTATACCTTATTTAATTGCAAAAATACCAAAAATATGCTCTCTCTGCATATATTTGCGAAGTGGCCAGTTATTGGGGAGTGGCCAGTTATATGCAAATTACCCTATAGTTCCGCCAAACAGGGTGTGACTAGCGGAACAGCATCAGCGAGGGAGTGGGCTTCTCGAGACATGAGCTGATAGACGGTGGTGTGGTGCCGACAGATATGTGAGGCGTGAGATATACATACACAAGCACTACAAGCGGCAATAACGGTGGCTCCAACAAAAAACCATCGATAATAATAATATGAGACTTAGGGTCGGTTGCATCAACTTACGATCACAAGTCGGTTATCGTCAAATATGGCGCCGGCAGCTGTCATCCCATAGAAACTTGTCAAACTTCCCATACAATCAGATTTTAACGAACACCGATTATGATTATAGACGGTTTGGTACAACCCACCCTTAGTAGTTTAATTATACAATTAAAATGTAGCAGTTTTGGACTTCTGGGCCGTCAAGTGTACAAGTCAGTAATTTTTACTGTATAATGAAGACTTCATCGTCTAGATAATCCGTCAGGCAATTCTATTTGACGTTCACTCCAGCTCAACCGGTTAGAGTGAAGGGATACACCTGTATTTATTTTGAGATGAACTTTTTACCGATTCGAACAAATTAAAAGCAGATAAAAGAAATAATAGAAAATATCCATACTTACCAAATTCATTGATCCTCGTTATTCCATTTATCTTTGTAGCATTGCCCGATTGAAAACTTTCAGTCTTATAACGTCCATCTTTAAGTATATCTTTTGCTCCTTTATAATCAGTCATAACGTTAGACCGAACTTTGAGAGGAGTCCCGACTTCACTAAGTTTTTGTTGATTACGAATGAATAAATCATTTTCTTGGTCCTGTTTATGTCCTTCAGGATATTGGACTTCTATAACTAAGCCTTTATTCTTTCTTTCATCGTATACATCTTTGTCTTCTAATTGTGTCATCGAGACGTTATCTTTCATGTTGACATTTTCGCCTACATTGTTCTTTTCGTCTTGGTCATGAATTCGTTCTTTAGTCGTACCGATAGCTTTATCTTTATTCTGATCATCATATCTTGTGTTTCCATAGTATTCAGGCTTTTTATCGCTTAGGGAAACTTTCCGTTTGCCAGTGGATTCACCGCTTACTGGCAAAGGTCCTGGTATCTGCTGAAAGTTGCAGTTGTGAGCTTTGACCTTCGAAGTTCCAGGAGTAGATTCCTTTTGGACACTGTCTGGTGACGTCGGCCCTATTTCTTTTGATAGACGATTATCCCTAGAATATTTTAAATATCTATAAACAAGTACGAGTTGTAAGTTTCAATGAGAACAATGATGAAAATTTATCTAAAACATTAAAGAATTATTCCTTACCAATAATAATAAATGTAAAAGTTTTGAAATTGAAAATATGGCGCAACGGATTTTGATTACATTTAGCAAACACATTTCATAATTTGGATGGATTTTACGATTTGTTTCGGGAAGTAAACGCTAAGGCTCGGTTTTATAAAGATCCGTTAGACCTTACGTCGGTTTGATATGTCAAAAAATGTACTGAGTTACTGAAACTTGATCAGACATTTGGTCTTACGGATAAATTAGTATGAGGACGAAGTCGCAGATAACAGCTACAACTAAATAATACACAATGAAACAGTAATTATTTACTTACGTTCCACCATCAAATATTACTAGCGATGCTCGTTTACATTTCGTAGTGGACGATGTAACCGAATCGTTATCTCCATTATTTAACTTAGATTTTTCATTAGGCTTCTTACCTATACTTCCAGCTACATGCACCAAACTGATCGAAGTAGCCTCATCATGATCACTAATATCTCTTGACGAACATGAAATTAGATTATTATCATTGTCAACATTACGTTTCGCACATATCATAGAATGTTCTATGCATTCGCAATTTTTATCATGCTCGTCTCTATTTTCATCGTGACATTCACATGTTACGGAAGTATTTATTCCGGCAGCTTGTTTTTTGTCTGAAGTATCATTATCACCATAAAGATTACTCACGCTTAAATCAGAATCATTTTTTTCATATTTTTCTTTGCTAGGATATTCATCTTGCGAAGGTGTATAGATTTCGTTCTCACTTACTTTGCTTTTTCTTCTTTCATAAACAAGTTTATCTCGTTCAGTTATTAGTTCTTTCGATGGTCGAAATAATGACTCACTTATGGATATCTGTGTTCGTTTCGGCGGGACGTTTTCGTTATCTTTAATTTCTTGACTATGTTCCGATTGTACGTAATACTGATCAAATGTTTTAAAACCGTTACCTTTTTCACCCTAAGACCAACATAGAAATGTTTTTGTTAGAATAATATCCTCATCATCGTCAATATCAGCCTATAGAAGACCCAGTCCTGGAAAGGTGCCCTATTTCAGATTTTATGGACACTAGTCCTCACGCTACCACAGTGCGGGTTGCGACACACCTTTGAATTTATTCGCAGATATATGCAGATTTCTTCGCTAAGTTCAACTTTATCAACAAGCTAATGTGGTATTAGACAAAGACTACAATATTAAACTAAAGTAGTAGTCGATAGTGGATACAAATGAAAAAAGTATGCTTGCAAATGCTTACCGATATTGATTTCAGGGTGTCTAATTGTGCTTGCAGTTCCTCAATTTTTTTTATCAATTCTTGATTTGTCTGATTTTTATCCTGCAACATGACATTGAAAGTGAGACAATTTGTTAATCCTTACTTTATACATTTGGAATCAAAGTGAAAATGAAAATTATATCGTCACCGGGATTTGAACCTGCGATCTTTGTATTCCATACAGTGCTCTTGCCAACTGACCTATCATATGTCCCGGTTGAAGTGACGTATTTTTCAATAACTACATTATTGTAACTACGCTGATCTTATCTTATCTTATCCGGATGAGGGCCCTTGAGGATGCACTTCGACCCAGTGGGATCTTTTGTGCAATTGCCCCCTCCTTTATGCTTACTCCAAGCTGCTCTCCTACATTTCAACAAATCGGATGATGGAGCTCAGCGGGAACACTCTGAATTCCTTTGGTTCAGGGTACCCATTTCCATTCATTCTCCGTCTGGCAAGGGCTTGACATTCACACAATAAGTGTTGCATTGTCTCGTCATCCTCGCCAGACATCCTACGTTTTGGATTGTCCGATAGCCGCATCTAGGCCAAGCGTTCTTTGACCCCGAAGTGACCTCTAAACACCCCAGTTATGATCCTTAGCCGCTTTCTGCTGTACTTCCAAATTGTTTGGTCCAGTCACAGGATAATTTATAGTACTTATGTCCTATGGAACAAACCAATATTTCACAGCTAGATATAACCGAATCGTGTTATCCCGCTCTGCCGAACGTGCTTTATCGCCTAGTTCGAAGTCTCGTTTGTGCGTCAACAATGTCACTTAGGCCGGGTTTTATAAAAGTCCGTCAGACCAAATGTCAGATCAAATTTCAGTAACTTAGTACATTTTTTGACATAACAAACCGACATAAGGTCTAACGGATCTTTATAAATCGAGACTTAGTAACACGTTTTAACACAACCTGTTGAACGATCATGTCACTGTTCAGTGGTGTCAACCGCGTCAATTAACACCCCGGGGGTGTGTGAGAGCCGGTTCAGCCGAAGTGGCAGGAGGAACGGGGACGCACCTTATCGTCGATGTCAGTTTCTTGCCGGTGGTCGGCGTACCCGGAGTCGTCCGACTTCGACACTTTGTCATCGGGAACCGTCAACTGGTTTGCTGTTTTGGTTGGGATCGGAGGAGCTGAGGGCTGAAAAACATTTACTCTAATGTCCCCAATTTTGGGGTTATTAAGAATACCTAAATTTTATTTCTTAAAAACGAATAAAAATACCGTTTCATATAATTGTTATGTACGTATATGTATTTAATTGTGATAATCCATATTGAAAGGGACCTTATGGCGGCCGGCACTTACGCCTTTATTGCCGCTGTTCCAATACAGTAGTGAATAGGTGCAACGTAAGCGCCTGCCGCCATAAGGTCCCTTTCGATGTGGATTATCACAATTATTGAAATTTTATTACACTATAGGAAGCATGGTCTACCGTTGACCAGACGGCCGGAGCAAGCGGGGCGAGTCAAAGCGCCCCCCCCCCGTGTGCCACTCCTTAAAGGTTTCGTAGCCGAAATGAAAAAAAACGGCCAAGTGCGAGCTCCGCATTCAGGGTTACGAACCAACCTCAAAATTAGTTGGTTTTAATAGGAAAAATAAAGAAATTTCAATGAAAAAATCAGATTTATTAATATACTAGTATTTGATGGTACTCATATACCTACTCATCAATAAACATTATCACCAAATTTCAATAAGTTAAAAAATTCTACGGATTTTTTTTGTAAAGTCTGATTTTAGTGGCTTCTCATTCCTTTGCTTCCCGATACTTAAAAAAAATATTTATCTACTCAATGAGCCCTAAACAATGATACCCTAATGTTAATGTGTGCTCTTTAGCGATAAGATCGCCTGTTGTTTGCCTCTACTCATTGTAATTATGTACTGTACTGTTTTTTTTTGAGGTTATGCAATAAAGAGTATTTGTATTGTATTGTTAATAATAACCTAATTTTTTTTCGCGCCCCCCGCGCTTACTTTAAAAACATTTAAAAAATAAGTTTTGTCAATTTGTGTGGCTTTGGATCACCTGAAAGATGCTTATACTGTGAAAATTTGAAGACTGTATCCGACCGTCTATGTGTAAAACCTGAACGTGTACTCCGAACTTCGTATCGTGCCGTCCCTTTCACTCTCGTGTTATACACAGTACACTATATGGGTGAAAGGGACGGCATGATACGAAGTTCGGATTTCGAAGTTTGTAATAGCCCCTTTGTGTGATAAACGACGCACGGGTGGACGGACGCGTTCTTATCAATCAAACAATAGGGTTCCGTTTAGACCCTTCGGTTACGGAACCCTTATAGTTTCGTCATACAATACAATGAGTATTTCACCCATATCGACATATTTTACTTATCTTCCGCTAAATATAAACATGCCATCTTAAAAGCCTTAAATTAACCCATAATTAATCCTATTTTTTTTGTTATTTTCTTAAAATTAATTGTTAGCCGTACGTTACAACGCTTCGTAATGTGTTCACGACTCACAGTTAAACTACATTTATTTTCTGTAGACTAACTGTTTAGTGTTTTCCCTGTTTTCCATTCATATATTATGTATTTAAACTTAAAAATAGTCTCACTATGGCAACCTTAAATGTTAAAGTAATTTGTGGATAATGCTGTTGACCATTCACATTGTAACACGGAATCTACTGTAACTCTCGTTGTAAACTTAAGTGTATGGTTGTTTGTTATCCCTAAAATAAATAAAATAAAATAAAAATGTCCGTCTGTCTATCCGTATGTAATAGGCATTATACTTAAAAACTATATCGTGATGTAGAATAAATTGAATTTATTTACATAGTTAGCAGGCTTACCTGATGTGACACATCGCCAGTAACCACATAAGAACAAAAACTAGATCGTTCCGCACTCTTCTGACGTAGCTGCTTCTCTTCCTGCCAACACAAAGTAATCAAGTAAATATTACAACCTATAGTAAAAATTTTGGGCGACAGCTACGTTGGAGCGGCTCATTTGATGCAAATGATCACTTCCGGTCATGCGCAGCAAGCAACCTCTCATAACATGGGATCTCGGATGTCGAACGGAACACATAAATAATACAGTGGAATCCGGATAAAGCGACAGTCAAGGGACCGGTGATATTACGTCGCACTAACAGGACGTCGCACAAAACGGACCGATTTACTTTATTTGGGGCATCAACAGCAATACAATACAAAAATACCATACTTAAAGAACTAAAACAATAGCCAATGACAGATGTCCACAGAAATACTATTAACAAAGCCAACTTAGTGGTAACAAAAAAAAAAAAACTAAAATAATGAAACATTAAGTATATGCACAAAAAGTGTGTGAGTGGGGATGCGTGGGTGATAATGTATATTGTTTGAGAGTGTTTGTGAAGTTACGTATGTGTGTGTGTGCGTGACAGTAAGCGACAATTGGAGAAGTGGAAATAAATACATACTATGCTTCGTCACCGCTATGCGTTAATAATGACCTAATACGATTTTTTAACGTTGTTTTGGTGCAGTCAAACAAGTCGACATTGCTAAATTGCTTATTATACTGACGCAAAATACGACTAATTGGTGAATTTTGGGCATATTTAGTGTGAACCATAGGAAGACTGAAAGGGTTACGCTCAGCATGACGAGTTTAAAAGCGGTCAAATGTTATATGCGGAGTCGTAATAAGCGGATTTTACTGTACTATACTACTATAGCTATCTATGCCTTCGACTGTACCACAGATTTTATAATACTAGTACCCGCGCAATACATCCCAGAGGTGCAGCGCCATCTAGTGATTGTACTCAACAATACGTAGCAAGCTTGGAAGCTCATACGTGGGTCATTGTCAGTTGTAACAACAAAAGTTGTCCACCCGGTGGTCAATAGTTAACGGCTTATGTACATATAAGTCATGTTTTTATTACATGGATTTATAGTTATGGAAACACCATTTATGCGGGTTACTAGACCAATCCAAAATTAAGCTTTGTGGCCCTTAACTTTTTATATGTCCACCGAAAAGACGCGAACCTAAATCTGACAATGACCCACGTATGGTGGTGGTGGTTATTGAAAATTTTATTGAATTTAATAAAATTCAAAATTATACCTTATTTATGCATGTAGAATAATGTTTGTGACAAAAATAGGCTATGTTTAATTTATTAGGGTGTAAAAATGACTCAATCCTCAAGATTACTGTCTCTGATTACTGTCTTATGCTTTTGACTTTGTTTTTATATTATTATTATTGTAACTTAATATATTAAATATGCATGCTGCATGCTAAGCGCCATCCATACATTTGTACACCTACGCTAGTGGGTAAAACATAGAGAACTAACTTGTTACACACACCATCCTCATTGTACCTATGTTTCTACAAATAAAATTTCTGATTTCTGATTTCAGATGTTTCACGCAATACCTGTAACGCCATCTGGTTGTTGTTTTTTGGTATTATTTATTCGTTGTAGCAGATGGGAGGGCATGACTACATACCCGTCGACGAGCGGTGTTGAGGTGTTCCTCGACCGTGCGAGCGACCTGCTGGGACAGGTCGGCCGCCTTCAGGCGCATCTCTAAATCGGCTACTCTCTTCTTCTCCATCGATAGCCGTGTCTCTAGCTCCGCTGTAAACACAATCAATCTATTGATTATAAAAAAATGTCCACCACTGTAACTACTTATGTTTACAAATGAACACTTACTGAAACTCAACTCAAAATATTCTTTATTCAAATAGGCCTAGCAACAAGCACTTTTGAATCGTCAGTTATATATTACATAAATTGAATCTAATTATTCAGAGCAATTTATTGATGCATATGAAATTTTAAAAAAGACATGAATTACTGTAATGTATGTCAAAAGAGAGTATAACAAATTCACAAAAAGATCGTCAATATGTAAAATAAAAACATAAAAAATAGTATAATCAAGACAGTTTCTAGAATAAAATCTGAACGTCACTACTATACTTTATTAGGATAGCCTGCATACATAATTTATCTGGACGATGCGTATATTTTGCTTCAGTTTTGTGGGGAAAGACGAACACTGTAGCTTTAGTTTACTTTTTCGTTCAGATCTGTCACTTTTCTAAGCAACAGATGAGTTATCCGTTGGACCCCGCGTCAGCGTGAGACGCCGCGGACACGCGGAGGGCGTTTTATGAGCAATACTTGTCACGGTGCGGAATTCCGCTGCGTTTTTTTTCCGCCAGGTTCCTTCCAGCGTGAAGTTTATTTATTTATGTCACACCTGGCCATAAAGTGGCAATTACAATTCCACTTCCCGGCCAGGGGGTGACATAAAATTTTGTACTTACCTCGGGCGGTAATTAAGAAAGTCTCAAATCGCATAATTATCGCCCTTGTTTTCGGCTCGGGCGTCAAATACCTGCGATCTGAGACATTCTTTGTTTTACCGCCCTTGGTAAGTAATGTACTATTATTATACCTTTCTCGAGGTCAGCTTCCCGTAGGTCCCGCCGCGCGCGCTCTACCGCGCCGCGCTCGCTGCGCGCGCGCATCTCCGCCGCCTGCAGCTGCGACACCTGCCGGTTAAACTAATGTTACCTTATTGGGCCGCCTGATGAGGTAGCTGGCAGGACGAGGAATGTCGAGGCCTGTTATAAGACGAACGGTGATCCCGACTATCGGGTCCTATGTGTTAAAATGAAAGTACAACGATGAAACGTGATTTTCAGCCCAAACTGAATTCGAATTTGCTTCAGTTTCGGCCAAAACAAAAGCCAGATCTGTTGGCCGAAACTCGAAACCAAAAATTTTGGCCAAAACCAAAACTTTGATCGGATTCTAATGCAGATATAGAGAATAGACAAACATCTGCGCATATGTCTCGTGGATAATCACCCTAACGCTACAGCTGGCTGGTTAGGTCATAAACACGTTTAATTTGTTTCATACATATATCAGAGAAGAAATAAAAAAAAACAACCTGCGATTCCAGTTGTGTCATGCGGGTGGAATACTCAGTATGAGTTTTGGCAAGTTCCTGTTGAAAAAAAAAACATTAATAAATTGAGAAAGCTACCTAATACAGTATTTTATCTCAGAAACGCGGGTGAGTCATGGTTGTGTTGAGATATACATGCACGTTGTCTATGTGTGCTGATCAGCGTAGAAGATATGAGCGTAGCGAGGGATTCATGATCACATATGTTTACGCCCAAGACGGAAATAATTTTGCTACCGTGTGACACATACTGGTTTTCACATCGTCCAAGAGGCCCGCTGCTAAAAACATGAAATATCTTACAAATAATTTTTCTACCGAGTGGACATACTGCTTTTCACGCCTTTTATGAGGAAAAGAGTCTTTTCACACCTGCTATTCAGAAAAGAGTTATTGTTGCCCTCGCATGAGGGATCAAAGATGTACTTTTCTTCCCTCATTTGAGGGCAACAATGACTCTTTTCCTCATTGAAGGTTTTCACACCAGTATGTGACACTCTGTAGTAAAATCATTTGTAAGATATTTCATGTTTTTAGCAGCGGGCCTCATAGACGGTGTGAAAAGCACTATGTGTCACACGGTAGCAAAATTATTTTCGTCTTGGGCGTAAACACTTGAATCCCTCGCTACGCTCAAGATTCTACTTTAGAATCCCTCGCTACGCTCAGGATTCTATTGTAGAATCTTTCGCTTCACTCAGAATTCAATATACCGCCCTCGCCGTAAATATATCATTTTGCTCCTTTGAGACACAATCTACTATTGTTGCCCTTGACGACGGAAGAAATAGCAGGATCTGAATAGCAGGTGTGGAAATGGATACATAATACAGTCGATTGTGTAATTAGGATCTAAAGTAAGCCACATTACCACGAGACGATTATTTTTCAAAACGAAGTTAGGGAGAATAGTTAGAGGGGTGATATGGCTTTTAGACCAGAGGTCTACACTTTTCACTTCGATTACGGGAAAATAAATAAAATAATTTAATTTGTTTTTACTTTTAAGCCGTGGTCTCCCGGCGAAAAAATGTCAAAATAACTTTGTTTAAGTCATTTTGTCAAACCTTTTATAGGTGCAGCCTATGGGCTAATTATACTAAGAAGGCGTTCAATGCTCTGCGTATCCAATACAACAATGGGTTCAGGATGCTGTTGGGGCTACCACGCTTCTGTAGCGCATCAGGCATGTTCGCGGAGGCGCGCGTGGATAGTTTTATCGCGATAATACGCAAGAGAACTGCCTCCCTGATACGGCGCGTGCGTGAGAGTCCCAACAGCCTCCTGAAGTTATTGGTGGAGTTTCCGGCCAGCTCAATGTGGAAGCATTGGGACTCCATACACATGGAGTCTAGAGGGAGGAGTATCTATAATTTTTTTGTGAATGAGATGACAAACTAACATAGTAATTAAGGCTTTTTTACTAACATTTTTTATGGACATTGTCTGAAGTAAAATAAATTGAATTGAATTGAAAAAAAAAAAACAATAGCATTATTTTATAATGATCCCTGGGATCCCAGAGGGGCTATCGCGAGCGGAATTCGAATTTTTTCCTCTCTGTCGCACTTGCAAGTATGCACATAAGTGCGGCAGAGAGGAAAAAGTTTGTGGTTCGCGGTAGCACTCCAGGGACCGGTAGACGACCGGTTTAATTACCTCTTCTAAATCCCCTATCTTTTGTTTTAACTGTTCCATAGTAGTCCTACATCGGTTTTCGCTGCACACTTTGTCCACGTCCTCCCTGGAAACATTATTTCATATTTTAATCTTGTTTGAGTACTACACTATTTCTTTTTACTAGCCTATTTGAGTGTCCCACTGCTGGGCAAATGCCTCCCCTCTCTTCCTCCATTCGGCCCTATTGTTAGTTTGTTCCCGCCAACTTTTTTTCTTAATTTCATACCACGTCGGTGGCAAACGAACGCACGGCCCGCCTGATGGTAAGCGGTCACCGTAGCCTATGGGCGCTAAGTTAATTAAAATGCGTCCAGGCCCCTATTTCACCAAAGCGGACAATTGTCAAAAAACATTACAATTGTAGTTGGTGAAAATTGTCGATTTGTCAGCCTCATCATCATCATCATCATCATTTCAGCCGAAAGACGTCCACTGCTGAACATAGGCCTCCCCCAAGGCTCGCCATTTAGACCGGTCCTGTGCCGTTCGTTTCCACCGGATTCCCGCGACCTTCACCAGGTCATCACTCCACCTTGTCGGAGGCCTACCGACAGCTCGTCTTCCGGTGCGTGGACGCCACTCAAGCAGTTTCTGGCCCCATCGACCGTCAGTCCTCCGAGCAATGTGCCCTGCCCACTGCCACTTAAGTCTCGCAATTTTGAAGGCTATGTCGGTGACCCCAGTTCTGCTACGGACGGTTTGTCAGCCTACATATGTCAAATACATACATATGTCAACTTGGTGAAAGAGGGGCCAGGTCGTCCCGCCATCTCCTTTTTGGTCTGCCTCTGTTCCGGTAGCCACCTTGTGGGGTCCACTCTGTACTTATTTCCGGCCATCTTTCCGGATGCATACGGCAGACATTGCCGGTTGTCCGGTCCAGTCCCACTACACAGTACTGTAGTGATAGACCACCCACAGCGCCAGCTGATCAGCTGAGCTAAAATAATAAATGATTTTCTATTTTATAACTTCCCAGAACAGCGCCATTAACCTTGACATTCCAATACTGGATGGGAAATAATAACACTTTCCTTTGTTCACTATTGCGCAATACGCATTCCTTACATTCCAATCTTTCCTATAAAAGCAAATGTATTTTACTTAATAAATCAGTTCGTCAGTATCGTCTCGAGTTTCGACTTGTCATTTATAATTCCCTACGCCGCACACTTCATGGCGACCCTGCCAGTCGGGCTGCTCAAGGCAGCCTCAGCATAATCACCTACTGCGAACCATCTGCATAGGGTCGTACTCTTCATGGCGACCCTTCCAGACGGGCTGCTCAAGCCAGCCCTGATATAGTCACCTGGTATACTCCGCTGCAAGAATCACCGTATAGTCTCCAGCCAGCTCCACTGCGCCAACCAGCCAGCCAACCAACCAGAATGGAGCCTCCAACAACGCCAGTACGAAGCAAGTAGACAGCAACACAGCTGAATTATACATCACAACAGCTGTTCATAATCATCTGCATCATTTCTGCCTACGCCATATGGAAGAAGATATAAATGCCTAACAAGAAAAATCGAGCGACAAGCAGTAACGACGATGATGCGCAACACCAACAAAGCAGACCACCAACAGCGCGTCACCAGCACCAGGCCGCCGCCGCCGCATCCCATCGAGCCCTCCCGCCCCGCAACAGCGACCAAAAAATGGCTACAGGTACAATTACAACACAACCGCGCTAATTGAACTATAATTTTTGTGACTCATAACTTTGCGTACCACCTACTTTCGTAGTTCATATGAACATTAAATATATATAATAAGTGTAAGAAAATTATGGTCGAAATTATAAATTTATATGAGCAATTACAATCACTTCACGAGGACATAAGAAAACTAGGACCAAGACGCCGAAAAGAGGCTAATGGTCAAAAGAAACTCCAACAAGTGAAATTATTATACAATCAATACGAACAATATATAGAGCATTATAGTTCTAAGTTAGAAAAATCTGAAATTTCTGTACAGGACAGCGAGTTAATCCAGTCTTATTTAATAAAAATAGAGGAAAATTATACTAAAATCATAGCAACATACGAGCGCGACACAATGACGTCAAACGACAGCTTTGACCTGAAAACGGCAGTAGCATTGCTACCAGCCATGGACGGTTCAGAGGCCGTCACTAATCAACTTATAGACGCCATAGAGTTATACTCTATGATGTTAAAAGATTCAGACGCAAAATTATTAATAAATTTCATTATTAAGACCCGATTAACTCAAAGTGCTAAACTTTGAATATCAGAAAAACATACCAGTGTAAGCGATTTAGTTAATGAGATGAAACTCCATCTGTTACCGACCAAATCGGCAACCGCGATACAAACAAAATTATTAACGGCAAAACAGGGAAATAAGTCGATCGAGCGATATGCACAAGAGATAGAGGATCTATTCGTAAACCTCACTGTAACACAGGCCAATGGAAAACCAGAGGCATATAAAATATTACAACCATTAAATGAGAAAATGGCAATATCAAAATTCACCGAGGGTTTGCGAAATGACAACTAAGTATACACCATTCGAATTAGTATTCGGTAAGTTATGTAATATTCCAAGTAATATTGTTAATCATGTAGACCCAATGTATAATTTTGACTCATATCCAATAGAATTTAAGTATAGATTACAAAAATCCCAAGAGGATGCTAGAAATAATTTAATTAAGACAAAATTATCTAGGAAAATAAGTTACGATTTAAAAACAAATCCTATAAAGTATCGGATAGGAGATTTAATATTAATAAAAAAGGAAGATAGAAATAAAATGGACCCAGTGTATAAGGGACCTTACACGGTAATTCATGATCAAGGCACAAATGTAAAAATATTAGCACAAGGTCAGGAACACATTGTGCATAAAAATAGAACAAAACCTTACTACGAATAAATAAATCATAAAACTTAGCATCGTACAGTAATAAGAAACCTATAACAAATCCATCTGATCGCATACCACACAATAACACAACAACGTACCTACCGTATAAGGAAAGAAATGTAAACAAACGAAGTAGCATCAAGATACATTAAGAAACCATGTACTAGATATATAGACTTAACTTAATAAACTAACATTAAGAAACCATGTAAACAATAGACATAAGTAAATTAAATTTAAGTAAGCCAAAAATAGTACATGTAATTACTATTTTTGTCTCAAAAAAAACGGGAAAGCTGTAGTGATAGACCACCCACAGCGCCAGCTGATCAGCTGAGCTAAAATAATAAATGATTTTCTATTTTATAACTTCCCAGAACAGCGCCATTAACCTTGACATTCCAATACTGGATGGGAAATAATAACACTTTCCTTTGTTCACTATTGCGCAATACGCATTCCTTACATTCCAATCTTTCCTATAAAAGCAAATGTATTTTACTTAATAAATCAGTTCGTCAGTATCGTCTCGAGTTTCGACTTGTCATTTATAATTCCCTACGCCGCACACTTCAGTACTATACTATTAAATGAGCAATATTTGTAATTACCTCTCATCATTCTCCTCGTCCATGTATAAAGTGTTGGTTTCAGCAGTTCTTGTTGTAGGATGTTCTCTGCAAATATATATAAACATCTTGAGAAGCAAAACTCACTATCAATTCTGTCACTACTCTTCGAAACCTCGTATCTCAGTACTGAAACGATGCTTTTTTTTAAATTTATTTACCAAAAAAGTTAGATACAGTTTTACATTAATATCCGTTCGCCAAACACAACGTTTATTGGCGAGTAATGCACTCATGCTCTTAACAAATTAATGTACCTATCTACATTAAAACCTAAAATAAAATATGTATTTAGAGGGTATCTATTAGCAATTTATTCAATTTAGTTTTGAAGACGTGTTTGCTACTACAATCATGTTCCGGAAAGATGGTATTGAAAATGCGTGGTGTTAAGAGCGCGTTCACCAAAAGCGCTTGCTCAAATTCGGTATTTAGACAGCGATCGCGCGGCAAAGTGCGCTTGTGTGTGTAGACACGCTTCTACTTGACCCTACAAACACACTCACGCCTAGAGCCAAGCGCGCCATCCTCTTCTAACGTTCTAACATTAATATAGGTACAAAAGGGTTAGGGTGCACGGTAGGGTTGGAGTAGCGGTGGCGCACAGGAGAGTGAACGCGTTTGATACTTATATTACTTATGTCAATGAACACCAAACCAACAACATATTTTATTTACTTCGCTTAAGTAAGGCACTTATTATCTTATTTTAGTGCTCATATTTTCTTTCAATACTTTAATAGATAGTTTCTTCATTGTAATAATAATAAAAAGGTGGTTTTTGATAATAGACAGTAGCAAGGGGGTTTTCTGAGAGGTAATTACAGCCAATCAATACGATGCTTGACAATACTTTGAACAGAGTCTTACCTACATTGTTAATAATTGTTTTATTAGATTTATCCGAGACCAATTAAAGCCCAAAAGTATAATTTAAAATTTAAAAATTCACGAACTGTATATATAATAATTAATAATAATAAAAAGGAAGGTGGTTTATGATAATAGGCAGTAAGTAGCAAGGGGTTTTCTAGCAGTTGATTACAGCCAATTAACGCGCTGCTTGACAATACTTTGGACAGGTTCTTACATTGTTAATATTTTTTTATTAGATTTTTCAGAGACCAATTAAAGCCCAAAAGTATAATTTAAATTTAATTATTGACGAAATCTACGAAAACGCTTTCCACCATGATGGCAAAATTTAATTATTCACGAATTTAGCGAAAACGCTTTCCACCATGATGGTCTAGCTCTAGCTAGACCGTGACGTCACGCGGGGTGTAAGCAAACCGGGCAGAAATCGGAGACAATCATCATCATCATCCTAGCGTTATCCCGGTACAGTTGCATCCCGAAGGATGCCCGGGGTCAGCTACCTAATCCCAAGATTTAGCGTAGGCACTAGTTTTTACGAAAGTGACTGCCAACTGACCTTCCAACTCGAGGGCAAACCAGACCTTATTGGAATTGAGCTTGTCAAGTGAGTGGGCAACTTGATTGTTAGAAGTTCTCAAGCCGCCCGAAGGCCTCTAAGTTGGCTTAAAGACTGCTATCATAGACAGCAGCCGGGATCAATGGCTTAACGTGCCTTCCAAAGCACGGGAGCGCTCAGTTAATAACCACTCAAAGGTCACCCATGCAATAACTGACCTAGGCCGACGTTGCTTAACCTCGCATACCGCATGCGGTACGCGGGCGCCGCTGGGCCACGAGCGCTGCAGAAGTGGGAGACAATGTTATACCTATAATAGAACAGTCATATAGGTGGTGTATTCTGACATGTGAAAGACGTTGATTTACTTACAACTTGTATGACAAATGACAACACGGCATTCGCGATCATGGCGGGTAGCGTGTTTGTTGTTTGAAAATTAATAATTTTAGGGTTCCGTACCAAAATGGTAAAAAATGGACCCTTATGGTTTCACTTTGTCTGTCTGTCTGTCTATCTGTCTCTCTGTCCGTGTCTCTGTCCGTCACGTCACTAAATATCTCAAGAACTACATATGCTATCGATTTGAAATTTGGAATAGTTATAAAGAAGGCTTACCTTCATACATAGAACATGACTTTTTAATTATTCTTTTTTTTTCTGAAAAATGACAGATATTGATTGGTGTGATAGTGATTGGTGATTCAAAATTTGAAAGTCTAGTTAATATGTCAAGTGGGGTGTCATGAAAGGGCTTGGTTTGCACATTCTGAAACATAAATGTAAAAAAGACACCGCCCTCCCCCCCCCTTATCTCCGAAGTTTACCAAGGAAAAAATATAAAATTATTAAATAACATTGTTTTACAGAAAAAATATAAATGTAGCTATATCTAGTTTTTTTTTTTATCGTCAAAAAACATTTCTATACTAAGTTTGTAATTCAATCACCTTCGCATTTATTTATATTTTATAAATTCCTACGAGATTATCCTGAAAGTACCTTCTTTCAAATAAAGAAAAAAAATTAAAATCGGTTTACGTGATAAAGAATTATCCTTGAAAACCTACCATAAATACAAAGTTATTCAGGCGCTCAAATTTGTAACAAAAGTCGCCTATAGATGGCGCTCCCGTGGCGTCCAATTTCAACACCATGTTGTTAAGATTTTCCTAATTTAATAGGGTTGGAACCGATACACATTTGTATACGGAACCCTCGGTTGGCGAGTCCGACTCGCACGTGACCGGTTTTTAAATCCATCTTCTACTTCGAGATTTAAATGTGTGTATGTATTTGTAAGGCTACAATATACCAAGGGAAATAAAGATTTAGACTGAAATGTCTTTAAAATCCGAATAGCACAATAAATCTGTCAAATACATATTAATTATTTACGCCAATTTTACATAAGTTGGGTGTAACTTAACTTACCTTGCCTCTTTTAACCTTGAAGTATATTTTTTCTTCCTAACACAAGTATAAACAGACTGTTTGCGACTCATGCTAAAATCAACATGAAATAAGTAATTGGTAGTTTGCTGAAAATACATTATGATTCAGTCTATAAGAAAACTACTTAAATTTAAAAACCATACTTACCTACGATCAAATGTATGGTTGATCGCGGTATAATCACATTCAGAGCGTTCGCGCCACAAAAATGGCGGTTGGAACGAAATTGACACAGGTCCTGCCTTGACAAGCGCTCGCGCCGTACTGAGGATTCTTCCCGCGCGCAAACAAATATATACAACTTTTGAATCTTTTTTGACAGTATAATTTTTAGACTTATTATATATTTTTTTACTGAAATATATTTCCAAATACATGAGTTTTAATGTGTAATATAAATAATTGTAATAATCTTTCAATAATACTGAGAAAAACCGTGTGTTTTGAGCGTAATTTTGTTGAGAAATTAGCGTAAGAAATATTTTTGTGTAAGACTATTTATGGAAAATAATACAAAATTGAGGCCGCAGCGTAAATTAACAACATATTACGGCTGTAATACAATTTTTTAACAATTAGGTTGGCTAATAATATCATCACTCAAAACGTGATCAAACTTATACCTCCGCGCCCTTTTCAGAAATCGACTGTCGGTAATCGGGTAAATAAAACTAAAATATTGAGTTAAACTAAAATTTGAAGCCGCTGCGTAAAATATAAAGAATTGACCTCTCTAAATCCATTATTTGAATTTTGCTAAACCTTTCCGTTTCTTAGTAATATAGCGTCAAAAATCCAGTTTTGTTGTTTTTTCTCACACAAAATATGAATGGACTCTTAAGTAACTTCGAGTTCTTTTGCCATAATAGTTGTTAGCTGCGGGTTCTACGTAATTTCGGCGCGTCGTAACTCTCAGTTTGCGGGTATACACTCGAGGTGATTTAATGCTGATATACAAGCTTTATTTAAAGTAGGTATTTAACTGAAAATTTAAATAAACTTTAAAAAACAAATAAATATGACAAGTGACGGAATCTTACACTCATCATCATCATCATCATCACCATCCTAGCGTTATCCCGGTATAGTTGCATCCTGAAGGATGCCTAGGGTCCGCTTCCTAATCCCAAGATTTGGCGTAGGCACTATTTTTTACGGAAGCGACTGCCATCTGACCTTCCAACCCGAGGGGAAACCAGACCTTATTCGAGTTAGGCTTGTCAAGTGAGTGGGCAACTTGACTGTTAGATGTTCTCAAGCCCGAAGATCTCTAACTTGGCTTAACGACTGTTATCATAGACAGCAGCCGGGATCAACGGCTTAACGTGCCTTCCAAAGCACGGGAGCGCTCAGTTAATAACCACTCAAAGCGGTCACCTATCCAATAACTGACCTGGGCCGACGTTGCTTTACCTCGCATACACACGCGGTACGCGGGCGCCGCTGGGCCACGAGCGCTCTACTATATAATAACTTAAAAAATTACGTTAAGAGGCCTTATAAGTTTTAAAATGTTGGATTTTAAATTATGACAAAAGTATTGATAATACGATTAAAGTGATTAAAGGATACGATAATTTTATTAAAGTTATAGATAGTAACATGGCAATTTCTTGTTTTTATTGCCTGTATTAGAATTTAAGCGGAAAAACACTATTTTAAGCTTGAAAATGATCTATTTGGAGTGAGTTTGAAACGATATTTCTTAAAGTAAAATCCAAAAAAATACATTTAAAAATTGTGACAATAGGTCGCAATACTCCTTTTCTATATAGTAACACTAATAAATAATCAAGATATGTGTCAATTTAATCAGAAAATCGTCTAAATGGGTCATACTTAGTTGAAAACACAAATCCGTCCCACCTGTGGTCAATAGTTAACGGCCTATGTGCATGTTAGCTATGTTTTATTACAGGGATTTATAGAAACGGAGACACTGTTTATGCGGGTTACTGGTCCAATCCAAAATTAAGCTTTGTAGCCCTTAACTTTTGGTATGTCCACAGAAAAGACGCGAACCTAAATCCGCGTATGACCCAAATAGATGAGCGTTTTTTAACCGATAAGGGCCCTTAAGTATACCATATACATGTTTCGACTGTACCCAGTGTTACAATTTATTTGGTAACTTACTGGTCAAGTTGTATGGCTGACGCCGCTGCAGACTTCAAGTTCACGTTGGAGGACTTCTGTAAGGAGGTTGTGGACAAATTCCTGAAAAAAATAATTACAAACAATAAACGAAATTGCATCATTTTCAGTGCTTATAGCCTCCAAGTAAATCGGCTATGACATACGGACGGACGGACGGACAGACATGAGGAATCTATAAGGGTTCCGTTTTTGCCATTTTGGCTACGGAACCCTAAAAATGGAGATATGAAAAGTACTTTAGGAGATATTTCAAAAATAGTAAATACGGGTTCCGAGCCCTGATTGTATCCTACACAAGACAGCCACCCCCTTTTTACCCCCTCAGGGGATGAATTTTAAAAAATTATAGTCTATGTCCTATTCTGATGTCTAAGCTACAATACTGAAAAGTTTCATAGAGATCTGTTCAGTAGTTTTTGAGATTAAGCGGAACGTACATCCATCCGCACAAACTTTCACGTTTATAATATTACTAGCAGCGCCCTACGGTGTTACCCGCTAAAAGCTAGCCTATGTCCTATTCTGATGTCTAAGCTACAATACTGGAAAGTTTCATAGAGATCCGTTCAGTAGTTTTTGAGATTAAGCGGAACGTACATCCATCCGCACAAACTTTCACGTTTATAATATTACTAGCAGCGCCCTACGGTGTTACCCGCTAAAAGGTAGCCTATGTCCTATTCTGATATCTAAGCTACAATACTGGAAATTTTCATAGAGATCCGTTCAGTAGTTTTTGAGATTAAGCGGAACGTACATCCATCCGCACAAACTTTCACGTTTATAATATTACTAGCAGCGCCCTGCGGTGTTACCCGCTAAAAGGTAGCCTATGTCCTATTCTGATGTCTAAGCTACAATACTGGAAAGTTTCATAGAGATCCGGTCAGTAATTTTTGAGATTAAGCGGAACGTACATCCATCCGCACAAAATTTCACGTTTATAATATTATTAGTATATTAGTATTCTCTTTATTTATTTTTTTACTTAAGTTAGGTTTTATAATAATTATATAAAAAGTAAAATATAAAACAATATTCACAAAATACAAAATCATTATAAAAACCTAACCTAGTGTGCCGCCGGCAGCGAGGCGGGGCCTAAGCTGCCGGTGGTGTCGGGCGACAGAGAGAGGAACCTCCTGACTATCCGCGCCGTGTCCAGGAGTACCGCCGCGCTGTATCTGACCCTTGACCCAGCCATTTAGCGAGAGTCTCTTGAGATGTTGGTCAAGACTCTTCGCTATTAGTATATTAGTATTAGTATTATTAGTATTACTCACTTGACGGATGTAGACGTGTTGGAATAGCACTTGTGTCGACCACTGGGGTTCTGTTTGAGGAACTGCTTTGCCGTGCACAGCTGAGTGCTGAGCCTCCGGACCCTGTCTGCCAGGGCTTCGTTGGCCTTTGTCAAGTCTGCTAACCTGTTGTGAAAATTGCTTAAGTAGCATACTTACTGAAATTATTATATATTTATATGAAAGAAAACGTTTACAAGTACTCTTTATTGCACACCTCACATAATAAAATAGCACATAAAAAACAAAAAACATAGATACAGGGAGACAGAGGCAGAACAACAGGCGGTCTTATCGCTAAAGAGCGATCTCTTCCAGACAACCTTTGGGTAGTGGAGAAATGAAATATAAAGCTGAAAAGTAGGTGGTGCATAAACTATTACAATGAGAAAAAAAAAAAAAAAAGATTCCAAAACAACTATTCAATATAAATATACATACTTAAATAATATATAAATACATACATAAAAATATACATACATATAATATATAATTATATATATCACTGCCATAGAATAGTAAGAATAAAATAGTGTCAGCCATAATAATTATTTAAAAATTTTAAGGGAGAGACAAATAATATTTTTTAAGATGGGAATTAAAAATAGCAATCGATTTAGCACGTCTTAATTCAACTGGAAGGGAGTTCCAGAGACAGACAGCCCGGAATGTAAATGAACAATTACACTATTACATTATTTGACGTTTATTACTTAGTTACATGGCAGCTCAGCCTAGAACCTGCCAAACTGTCATACAGTTTATTGGCGGAGACACACTCGTGTAGAACTACTTTATCAAGCCCCCCTGTGTGGTGTCGGAATAGCACCACCTCCTTTCTTCCCGTAGGTGTTGTAAGACTTATTAAAGTGTATTAGAATTACGATTTGAAACGGGATATTTACCATGTATTTGTATTTGATGTGCGAAAAAAGCGAACCAGGAAGAGGGTAGATCGCTATGGTGTGTGGGTAGACTACAACTAAAACTCGCAGCACGTCAGTTAATCCTTGATAATGGCGCTTGCAACAGTGCCGAAATATCGGCAACTCAAAAATACAAATATACATGGTAAATATCCCGTTAAAATCGTAATTCTAATGAAAATGACCATGTAAGCCTGAAATCTTACATCATGTAAGTGTAGACTACGGGAACAGGGTTGAAGTGTGTTGTGGGCAATGGGCTAACAACCTATCAATGCAATATCACATTTTCTCCATCTTCAAATCTACAATTGCTAAAAGTAGCGGCACTAGTGGCAAACAAGCGTACAGCCCGCCTGATGGTAAGCGGTCACCGTAGCCTATGGACGCTTGCAACTCCTGGGGTGTCACATGCGACCCGACCGCCGACCCTTTAAAAATTTATACACTCCTTTCCTGAAGAACCCCATACTGTAGTCCCTCGGGAAAACCTCGGCAGGGAGCTCATTCCACAACCGGAGTGTCCGTGGGAGGAAATTCCTCTGAAACCGTACCACTGTACTGTGTAATTCATTTTTTTTAAATTTATTTATATCAAAAATATAAATTACAGTAGGCATATGTCTTTACCTTGCCAAACTGTATATACAGTTTGTTGGCGAGTGTTGCGCTCTCTCACTTACAGGTTCGGAACTTACACCTACTTCTTTCCTATAAACGAAATCATGCAATGCTAATGACAGACTAACAAATCTAACAATAACTACATGATGCTCATGTCCATGCATCATGTGCTCTGCCTACCCCTTTTGGGAATACAAGTGTGAGTTTATGTGTGTATGTATGTGTGTTAAAACATTTAAAGCTCACGCTGCTTTCTGCTCGTTGATAACCGCTTTCCCCGTAGCGCAGCAATCCTTGCCCATACCCATGTAGGTTTTAGTCTGCGCCGCAATTCTCTGCACTTTCGTTGACAGTATCCGGTTCTTCTCGTTGAGAGCGTTTATTGTTCGCTTCAGGTCTAAATTATTCTCCATGACTGAATAATACAAGTCTTCCAGCTCACGTCTACTTAGTTTTGAGGGGCATGTTGGGCGGTTATAATCTACAAAAAGAGTAAATATTTAGTATAATCAAAATCAAAATTAAACATTTATTCTGCAAACATACCACAAGGGCACTTTTACATGTCAAAATATTAATTTACAATTAATTATAAAAAAATTAATGTCATACAGTGAAGATAAACTTGCAAAGTTATCTATTACAAATAACTGTAGGTAAGGTTTTTAAAATATAACAATGTTAAAAAATAATACGGATTCTAAATTATCTGTCATGAAACAAACACGTATATATAAAAAAATTGTACGGATTCTAAATTTGAATCTGTTGTGAAACAAACACGTACATATATAAAAAAAATTAGTAAAGATTCTAAATTTAAATCTGTCATGAAACAAACATTTATATCACAAGCATATTACAAGATTAACAACTACATCATAGGGATGTTTGGTAGTGATAGCGTCCCGTACAGGTAAAGTAACACAGGAATGTTTTGTCCTAAATATAAAAAAAACTATCGTAGCATTGTAATTCTGTAGTATACATTGCATATTGTTTTGAAAAAATTACATATCAGCTAGTTTCTTATGCTGGTTCTTCTCGAGGCAGAGGTCTATTTTATGACCTGCAGTTGAATCACGTAACTTTATGTACTAACGGTAGATAGATTTTACTGTTAATTTTGAAGTATAAATGTATGAGCTAACAATTAGAATTTGACATTAAAATCTAGCTAAAGGTATTAAAAAAGTTACGTGATTACCCCGCTGGTGGTAGTTTTTTGACATTCATAAGTCTTGTGCATGTAATTATGCCAAAATTGAAGAATAAATAATTTCATTTTATTTCAGTACCAGCCTAGTAATAGCTTAGTTCGGGACTATGCTGTTTGAGATGATCTCCAATCCACCCTAGAGAAAATGTCAAATTGATTAATACTCATATTAACCACTTTTTGTAAGTGAGTGCCATTGGCCCACCCACCCACAGAAGAAACTCAGTGGATGTACGCTAAATCTTAAAAACATTGATATGAACAATATTTGTACATAATTAAAATAACTAACACAAATGACAAGAACACAACAATTAAGTGGAAATAACAAATAATTAATAAATAATTTGTGGACAATCCTACATTAGTATAGCCACAACTAAGCAAAGCTTGTACTATGGGTACTAAGTGTGGATATACATACCTAATAAATAGATACTTAAATACATAGCAAACGTCCAAGACTCAGGATCAATTCATGTTCATCTCACAAATAAATTCCCTGGGACCGGGATTCAAACAGATCCATAGATTGTTAGTTACACATATTATTGGGACCTCCAGCTTCGAAGGCAGTGTCACTACCAACTAGACTAAGTAAGGTAAGGTCGTTGTAAATCTTACCTTTATCAATGCGTGAAGTATGTTTTTTTAACAAATCGTTGTCATTCTGGTCTTTTTCTTTCGCAGACTTCGCTAAACTATTGGCAGACATTGTGAAAATGACACATTCAAAATAACAATAATACATACAAAGCAAACTAAATACACCTTAAATTTTACGTAAAGCATTCATCTTTAATTTACATTCTCACACACATAAAACACTAACGATGCATACTGATAATTAGTTTTCACATTGTTCTGATTTTGGTAAATTTTAGCCCTTTGTCGACGAACAATTTACGAAACTGCCGCCATAGCAACAGGCAAACTGTCAGTGTCAGTTGTCAATGTCAATGTAACGTCAAAAACCACAGGCAGCATGTTTGAGACACAGGTTAAAACGTGGAATGCTTTTGAAAAAAAGGTACGATTGATTGATACTGATATTTGTCTTTTTTTACAGTAAATTGTGTATCACTATCAGCATTTCGATAAATAATAAACTGAAGTAAAACATTACCTAGCCTAGGCCGATCATCTCTTTCTAGTAAATATGTAAGTGCGAGAGAGATGTAAGTTTCATTGTATTACAGATTGTTAGGGATCATTTTAGACAACTACACTTACTATATTACTCTTCTTGCTTCTAAGATATGCTCCATTTTATTTTGAAAGTTTGTACTCTTTTCCTCACAACCAATACAAACATAGAATGAAAAAATCTCTTTTAAAATTGTTCTCTTATGTTTTCTGGGGTGTGGTAATTTTACGTTAGGGAACATACCCATACTGCGTGACCAGTTTAGAGAGGAGTCTTAGGTCTTCGTCATTTAGTCAAATATCCTCTGGTGAAATCTCGCGCTTTTTCGAGCTACATTTAAATTAAGAGCGAAGCGGTTAACGCTTTTTATACTCACAGCACCCTTTCCGATGCCACAAAACCTTTTCCTTATTTAAAACCCAGGGTGGTCGTTGCTTTTTACTCTTTGTCCTTAAAATATGATTTTAAAATCATACCTATAAAAACTAAGTGAAAACTAGAAGGGGGGTCAAAAATACTACAAAATGAGTCACTTAGTACGGGTATGTTCCGGTAGAGACTAAGAGACGTCCCACGTGTTGGACGTCCAGTCCAATTAAAGAAACACTAAGTACATCAACAAATTTTATTAAAACAATAACACACTTAATGACTAAACTATCGATTATGACAGTAATCTACCTCTAACTAACATAAATGAGGAAACTAGCGCTGGGTGACATTGACATATAAGTAATTTTATCGACACTTCACTTAGTAGGTACGTAATAGCCATTCCTATGAACTGAGAGAGAAAAAGCTAAAACTCATTAGTCCGATCATCGGACTAGTTGCTGATACTAAGGAACTTGGGGTAAGATGGAACTTGAAGAAATTACAGAATTAGTGACTAATAATGGCTAAAGATCGGATCTAGAAGTTTTTAAATTTTTTTAATGTCCAACCTTGTATTGAACTATTCTGTCCTTTCATGAGATACAAACTATGTCCATCCCAAATTTAATCAAAATCTGCTAAGCGGTTTCAGCGCGAAGAGGTAGCAGACATACAGAGTTACTTTCACATTTATAATATAGTACCTATATAGATACTAAGGTGAAAATAGAGGACAATATGCAAGAAATACTTAACAATATTTGCATTAACAACTAAAAATCTAGTGCCACATTCATTTGCATATCAATTGCATGGTTTAACTAACATTAAAAAGTTTTCAATTTTATACATAATATGTATCTAATACATTGGGTAGTAAATATATTATTTCAATATAATGTTTGCAAAGTTATTGTCATATTTCACATTTAAAATCGGAATTATGGTTAGGTCCATACCTACATTATAATCTTTAAACGTACAGGTATTTTATTAATATTATATTATACACATCTTGCAACTTGCTTACTAAGATACAATATTGTTCATAACTGCCTAAATATACCATAAGGTTCAGAAACATGAAGTAAGGATAAGTATGGAGCCGGCAATATACACATCTACAGATATGAGAAAAAGATGTAAGCATAGACAATAACAAACGCGGGAACGAGATGCAATGTGTCCCTCACCGCGTATTATTTGTCACCGGCCTGTGTCACCGAAACATCATCAATGTATGCCTATTGGCTTAATTCAAATTTGGCGGTAATGCATATACAGCACGACTAATTATGAGATGTCAGAAATGTGCTAATGGATCTAATCAATCTTCTAATATATCTCAATTTAGTCAGGTTATCATAAGTTCGCCTCTTTTGGGTATTCGCTGTCTTTGTTCACAAAAATAGCTCAATTTGTTAATACAATGTAAATCTTTGTTAAAGGAAGGGTTTTCAGTAAAATCTTAGGTATTAGAACTGCTACTGAATATTCCCTGGTATGAAATGTAATAGCTATTTAGTTATATTAATAAATATAGCAGTTAGCTGGGGTAGGCCATTCAATAAAATATAATAATCGCTTTAAAGTAATCACAGAGTTTTTTTATGTTATAGAGGGCAAACCAGCAGACGGAACGCCTGATGGTAAGCGATTACCGTCACCCATAGACACCGTTATGTCATATGATAATTGACAACTTAACGAATCTAGAAGATATTTATTTACAGAATACACAAGCACATAAAAACATAACGTTTTTTGTAAAGAGGTATAGCTAATAGTAATACCTTTATATTTACTCTTTCTTCCTACTTACATATGCAACAAATACGTAAATAATTGGTTACTTAATAATACTGGAATATATTAAATTAAATATAAAAAAATACAAATTAAAACAGCCACAAGGTAGCGGTAATCACAATCCTTTTTTTATACATGAATTGAAAAAATTAAAAACAATATAAAAATTCATGTCAAAATTATAACGTCACGGCGTCGCCCAAATCTGGTTAAAATATGACATATAGATAGGTACTATCACTAAAATATTATTGAAGTAGGTACATTTGTAAAAATAAGACAAAATCCATTGTAACTATTGATTTTTTTAAATGTTTTTTTAGTTGCAATTTTTTATCAAATAAAGCCACGAAAAAAGTGACATGAACTTTTATTTAACATGCTACATTAATTATCTATGACATACATCTAATCTAACACCAAAATCACACGATATTAGAAACAACCTGTAATAGTTACCTACTCACTATTAATTAGGCCTTTTAGGCCGACCTAATATTTCATATCAATGTATTAATAATATCATTATGCTAAGGCTAAAATAAAATTATGCGTTTTGGTAATTTAATGTGTAGCTTGCCACGTAAATTCATATTATATTTTACTTCAAATTTAAAATATGTCATATTTACATCACATAGTCATCATATACATATCCATCAACACAGCCGGTATTTTCAACATTTAATTTGGCATATTTATTTTTAAATTTTGAGCCTAAATTATTATTTACTGCGGTTTTTTACTTCATTGCCATTTGCAAGAAATTGTGATGCTTACATATGTTCTTTAAAACAACGTTGTTTGAGCAAAAAGCTTCATACAGTTTTATTTCATATACACATTTGTATAAAATATAGATCAATTAAGCTGTACTTTCAGGTACGTAATTCAAAATCGGTTCGAGTACTCAAAGTCCAGGTAGGAACTTATTTTTTTTTATAAAGAATAGAGTGAATGCTAATCGGCTTTAGAGAAAAGATCGGCACATTCGGTGGTTTGAAGCCACTGGCAGTTCAATTTTGAAACATGTCGACATTACCTCCTACCTCGTCGTAATGCGTAATCGTAAATGCATATTATTATTGATAATAAAATAGTATTTTTATAAATATTGAAATACTTACTACAAACATCAAGATCAAGGTACATACTTTGGATCTACAAATGCGATATATCAATTTTAAAAACGTTTTGGCAAAATACTTCCTTTGGTCGCAGTCACACCTTTTATTGTCACAATTTCAACGTATCCAATACATTATATAATAATCTAGAAAGACGTTAAAATGCGTAATATAAATATATAGTTTTTAAATAATATCTTACTAATAAGTATAGATATCTTCTTGTATACTTTCCTGAACGAAAGGGCACCTAAATGCATATTTTTACAAAATGTTGCTGATATTCATAAGTATATAATCATTAACAATAAATAAACGACTGTTAATTGGTATGTAAAATCTACTTTAACTTAAATTCGATATAAATGCTTTCAAATTAAACTGCTACATTTATTTTTCTTTATTTGTATCTCTAACATGGCGAAGTATTTATTTAAATGTAGTGAAACTTTGATACTAAACGGAACTGCTGGTATTCCAGCCGGATTCATTCAAAATCATAAAAACGGAGACAAGAAATACAACAATCAATCTGATTTGCACACTTTTGTGGATTAAAGGGTTAATAATCCAAAGATCGAATACCGACCAAAATAATAAGACACTTTCATAAATAAATATCCGCAGTGTTATGAGGCAAGACCGCCTATGAGGCAAAACACCGTCGACTCGTAGACGGTACGGGGCACTGTGGACTATACGTTTTTGACAGTTTTCATGCACTATTAATTTTCCTGCACCGTTTTTAAGTGTCTTATTATACTCTAAGAGTCTGCAGCAGTGAGATTGGTTGAGCGGTTTCAACCGAATCTGAGGTGTGAGTGGAATCGAGCTACCGGGAGTTTTGTTTTAAGTGTCTCTGTTTGGCCCTGTAGTTGTCTGGTAAACAATGCCATTTGGTATTAAGTCCGTCATTATGACACTGTATTTTTTTGGAATAACGTTTAAATTAACGTTTAACGTTTGTAAGTGCTTTGATGTCATGCACTGTAAACTTATAATGTATTGACTGAATAAATAAATAAATACGTAAATAAATAGTAGGTAAAATCGTCATTTCCACCGCACCGGAAGACGAGCTGTCGGTAGGCCTCCGACAAGGTGGAGTGATGACCTGGTGAAGGTCGCGGGAATCCGGTGGAAACGAACGGCACAGGACCGGTCTAAATGGCGAGCCTTGGGGGAGGCCTATGTTCAGCAGTGGACGTCTTTCGGCTGAAATGATGATGATGAAAATCGTCATTTTGGTTTCTCTTATGACTATCCAAATTGAATTTGAAAAGAATTGTCGGACTTCTTGATGTTAACATTACAATGAGATTGAAATAGTTAATAAAAATATGTTTAAAAACAAATGTTACTAACCAGTCTGTAATAAACAACATTGAAATAAAATAGATAATTAAAAAAACGAATAATTTTTGGCGTTATTTCACTATAAATCTCCACAATTATTCACGAAATCAACATATAAATCAAACGCTCTAACTCCGTCGCAAAATAATCAATTCCAGTGAGCGACTCAATCATGCCTCTATTCCTTATTAAACCTTATTCCAACTACAACAAAGTTTACTTCTTCTGTTCAGCGGCTTGCCGCCGCAGGTCCGAGCCTATGGCCGCCGTGATGGCCGTGCCCAGGGCGAGGAGCGCGCATAGAGTCAGGTTGGACCAGCGAGTGCCGACTGCCTTCAGCATCCACTCGTAGAGGAGGGTCAGGACGATGCCGAATATCTGGAGTCCATGTAAAAATAGGGTGAGATTGCGACACTGGGGTAAGAGGGATTTTTGTCACAACGTACTTTATTCGGTTTATAGATATTTATTACTCATAAGAACACAATAGTTCACTTAAATGAGATACAAAATTAGCTTGAGGTAACATGTTCCAACACATCTTAATAAATATTATCATATATATATATGATTTTAACTTAGTTTTAAATAGTATTCCTGATTTACATTCCTTTACTTCTTTCGGCAACTTGTTGTACATTTGTGCACCCTCAGATAAAATATTTTTCTTTCCATATCCTGTTCTATGTCTAAATAATTTTATTTTATTTGTGTTTCTTAAATTATGCCTAAATGTTCTTTGTGTGAACGTTAATTGTGAGTGTATTTTATGTGTCAGTATCTTTTTGATGAGCATGCATGTTGAGTAGGTGTAAAGTTGTTTAAGGTTAAATAGTTTCGTTTTTGTGTAAAGTAATTTCGTCCTAGTTAGGTGATGGTATTTAAATAAACTTTTAATTAATTTATTTTGTGATGTCTGCAACTTTTGAAGATTATTTATTCTGTAAAAAGTCTATCTAGTCCAATGCCCAAAAACACTCCTTACCCCTAATGAAAAATCAAAGCAGTGTTGGGTGCCACAGACTACTACAAATACTATGTTTAGTAGTCATTCTTTGGTGCGTTCAAGTGAAACTTTAATAATTAAAATCAGTGCTGCCAACTTAACGCAGCTTTGCTGTAATTTTTATGTATTAATTAATGCATAATGTATTATTTACTAATATAAATATATACATACATTTATCATCTTTTTTGTGTTGTTTAACAAGTTTTATCTATTTTCGGACATATTTATGAAAACGACACAGTTAAGATTCGATCCGGATTTGAATTCAGTTTAGGTCAGATGCCAAGTGTAGCAAACTAAAAAAAAAACAAACCATAAACAAATTGTCATATTTTTGATTTCCCACCAAATTCCTAATTGAAAACGAAAACATTCAAGGTGGTAGCTGGGGTTCCGGGTTCGAATCCCGGTCAGGGCGTTTATTAGTGTGATGAACACGAATTTGTTCCTGAGTCTTGGATGTTTTGTATGTATTTAAGTATATATTTATGTATATAAGTACATATATCGTCGCCTAGTACCCATAGTACAAGCTTTGCTTAGTTTGGGACTAGGTCGATTTGTGTAAGATTGTCCACAAATGATTATATTATTTAAATAACTAAGTATGACCCAGAACCCCATGCATTCGCCACATACGTATAATCATCCAGGTGCTCGTGAAAATATCACACTCCGGTGCTCAAGCGAAAAGCGCTTTTTTTTTTAACCTGACTGTTGCTTTATAGGCCGGGCCCAATAAAGCGATAGGAGTGCGCGGTTGGAGAGTAGCCTCGGGAAAATTCAGGGGAAAACCTCCGGCATGACCACGCGTGTGGTTTGAATCACTGGAATACTCTACGAGTTTGCGCTCCAGTGAGATTGGTTGAGCGGTTTCAACCGAATCTGAGGTGTGAGTGGAATCGAGCTACTGGGAGTTTTGTCGCTGGTTCTCTAAACCTAGCCTAGCTGAGAAGAGTCCAGCAAGAAACTCAGCTAGTCCCGACCTGGGTCGGACTGACTCTACCCGGTGTGCGGCGGTACCGGGACGAATAGGGACTATATGTGTCACTGATGTCGCGATCGCGAGGTGGACGAGAGAAGCGCACTGATTAGAGTGCACAAGCGGAGGAATTAAATGAGCCAAATACCTGCACCACAGCGTTGAGGATCCCAGAGGTGGTTCCTTCAGGCTCAGGGTAAGTGATCTCAGATGCGAACTCGAAGCCAACCGGCAGGTAACCGTTCATGAAGAAACTGAAACATAAATAAGTAAATTTTAAGTTTAAAAAAAAATGTCAAACTTTGTTTTTAAAATCCGTCTTCTTCTTGTTCATGTTAATCGTTTTTTATTTATTATTTTATCGCTTAAGTTAGGTTTTTACAATATCTTTATAAAAAGTAAAACATAAAAATACACTTACAAAACATAAAATCATTATAAAAACCTAACCTAGTGTGCCGCCGGCAGCGAGACGGGGCCTAAGCTGCCGGTGGTGTCGGGCGACAGAGAGAGGAACCTCCTGACTATCCGCGCCGTGTCCAGGAGTACCGCCTTCTGTATCTGACCCTTGACCCAGCCATCCAGCGAGAGTCTCTTGAGGTGTTGGTCGAGACTCTTCGCTATTAGACCGTTATTAATATTATTATTATTTTATGTTCGTACAGTTACACACCGTGAAATCACTCGACGGTCCCATCGGAAGACCAGCGCTGGCGATTGCCCGCATTATGCTGAGACGGTACCGTTTCGAGATAACACAACTTTTTTGTTTATTTTTATATTCTATTTTTGCTGTATTAATTGTTGTCTTTGTCTCGAAGTCACATTACCGACCAATGAGCCGAATCGAAAGCTTAACAAAGGGGTCGATTTTTGAATGTCGAACGATTGATTTTTCACTCGACATCATCATCAGTTTTTTGACAGATCTCGAGTGAAAAGTCGAGCATTCGACACTCAAAAATCGGCTCCAAAATCAATATGGTGTCTTCAGGTAATTCCGAATGTCGAGTAATTCCGAAAATAACAGATTTCTGTCTAACTAAGTGAATTTGTTGCACTACCCAAACATCAACAAAAAATTTAACATTTCTGTTTGATGGTGATGATGATGAGATGCAATAAAATAGCTTAGTAAGACTGAAATTTGTTATTTTCGAAATTACCCGACATGCGAAATTACCCGAAGACACTTTACACAGTAATTCTCGGTCGATTTCAAAGGTGATATAGGTTTTTTTATTTTGCATCTTACTCTTCTGTAATAGGACAAACAATGAATTGCATGTCAATCGCAAATTATAGATACTATTTCAATACATTATTATTGGAAAACGGGACTTAATCGCGTACAATACTAATTTAATTACATTTTTCAAGGTTTGCTCTACGTTTCGAATGTATCACAACATCCGCGGTCGCGAACTGACTGCGAAGATGTTGATACCCGCTCACGCCTGTCAGCTCGCGACAACATCAACCATTTGGGTCAATCAACTTTTTCTTGTTGTTATTTTGTCCCGTCAGCGAGGAGACAACAGTAACCGAGTTTCTTAGAAAAATGTTTATGATATGGACATCAAGCATGCTCAAGGGATGACCCATGTCCAAACGAATCTTTGCTCATGGCTAAAACTCATGATTGATAGATTTAAACCCTTTAAAATCACAGTTTTAAAGAGTGATCAGGAGATGTAACCATGGTAACGGGCAACAATAGTAGATTGTGTCTCAAGGGAGCAAAATGATATATTTACGGCGAGGGCGGTATATTGAATCCTGAGTGAAGCGAAAGATTCTACAATAGAATCCTGAGCGTAGCGAGGGATTCTAAAGTAGAATCTTGAGCGTAGCGAGGGATTCAAGTGTTTACGCCCAAGACGGAAATAATTTTGCTACCGTGTGACACATACTGCTTTTCACACCGTCTATGAGGCTCGCTGCTAAAAACATGAAATATCTCACAAATGATTTTACTACAGAGTGTCACATACTGCTTTTCACACCTTCTATGAGGAAAAGAGTCATTGTTGCCCTCAAATGAGGGAAGAAAAGTACATCTTTGATCCCTCACTCAAGGGCAGCAATAACTCTTTTCTGAATAGCGGGTGTGAAAAGAATAGTTGATCCACCCATTTTCAAAAATAAGAATATTTCGTTCCACATGGTAGGAATGAAACTAGCTACTGAAACGGCTACGTTCGCAAACGACGGTACGGAGCCGATCGCATGCGTGGACATCCTGCCGGACGCAATCGGCTGTTGTATCCTTTCCGATCCGATGCGATGCAAGCCGTTCGGTGGTAATCATTTGGTTGTCGCCGCATCGGTTAGTATCTTTTCCAATCCGATGCTAGCCGTTTGATGGAAATCAACCTTAAATGGTTCTGACGACCGGTTTAGCCTAGTGGGTAGTGCACCTGCCTGTGAAGCTGACGGTCCTGGGTTCGAATCCCGGTTAGGGCAAATATTTGTGTGATGAGCATGAATATTTGTTTCTGAGTCTTGGATGTTTAATAATAATATTTTTTAATATTTTTTGGACAATCTTACACAAATCAACCTAGTCCCAAACTAAGCAAAGCTTGTACTATGGGTACCAAGAGACGATATACATATTTATATAGATAAATAGATACTTAAATATAGAAAACATCCAAGACTCAGGAACAAATATTCGTGTTCATCACACAAATACATGCCCTGACCGGGATTCGAACCCGGGACCTCCAGCTTCAAAGGCAGGGTCACTACCAACTAGGCTAAAACGGTCGTTTACTATGTATTTAAGTATTTATATCTATTAAATATATCGTCGTCTAGTACCCATAACACAAGCCTTCTTGAGCTTAATGTGGGGCTAGTTCGATTTGTGTAAGATTGTCCTCTAATATTTATTTATTTATTTGTGATAATCCATATCGAAAGGGACCTTATGGCGGCAGGCGCTTACGTTACATCTATTCACTATTGCATTGGAACAGCGGTAATAAAGGCGTAAGTGCCGACCGCCATAAGGTTCCTTTCGATGTGGATTATCACATTTATTTATTTAAATGGTATAAAGGCACCAATGATAACTCACCCAAGGATGATAGCGCTCATGTAAACCACCCAAATATGGCCGCAGTCCAGCGTGAAGGTGAATATGACCATGCCGATGACGGAGGCAGCGTAGACGGCCAGGGTGGTCTCCTTGAACCTGTGGGTCTTGTCGAGGATCAGGCCGCAGATGACGGAGCCCACCATCCCGGCCACGACGATCATCAGCCCGATGCGGCCGGCATCTTCGTTGGCATCCTGAAATGTAATATTACAAATCATCATCATCATCATCATCATTTCAGCCGAAAGATGTCCACTGCTGAACATAGGCCTCCCCCAAGGCTCGCCATTTAGACCGGTCCGGGACCGGTCGGGATATTACAAATGATATATGATAATCACTGCATAGTATAAAACAAAGTCGCTTTCTCTGTCCCTATATCCCTATGTATGTTTAATTCTTTAAAACTACGCAACGAATTTTGATGCGGTTTTTTTTAATAGATAGAGTGATTGAAGAGGAAGGTTTATATGTATAATAACATCCATTAAATAGTGCACCCGTGCGGAGCCGGGGCGGGTCGCTAGTATTTAGTATTACAATAATTGAGACTAAAAAATATTTTAATGAAAACAATTGTTCAAAGTGACACCTTCAAAAAGTATAGGAGCAAACACTTTGACGTGCGAGAGGTAATAATTAGTATAAGGGGTATTTTTTAAATTAAAAAATACACAATACTCCCAGCTTTTAATGAATAAAAGATAAATAATTTAAATCTACGATTGATGGACTATAAAATAAACTTTAAATTAAGTTTGTACTCTGCAGTTTTTGACAGAGCACGCGTCCATACTAATTTGGACTGTACACCCATGGATGTAGTGAATTTGCCCGTCAACAGATTTAAGTGTCACGTTAAAAGTCACTTGGTAAGCAAGGCGTATTATTCCGTCAATGATTTTTTAAACGATCAAGAAGCTTTTAAGCCAGTTGTATAATTTACTAGAATTAGTAATGGTTTATAATGTAGACATGTATAACTACAATTTTAGTCTGGACTTTTACTGTTCTAAATCATTTCATGTACATTTGAGCACATCATGAGGTATCTCATTGTATTCGATATTTTATTATTAAGTACTACTTTGATTATAAATGTCCTGCAGCCTGAATATGTCATGCTCGCCTAAAGGTCTTTGCTTACGGTGGCGTCGTTGATCGGGTCGCAACCTTCCCTAACATATGGTCGAGGGAGGCGATGGCTGAGATACGCGTCATACTCGTGAACGGGTGCTGTTTGTGGGGTCCGGTCTGTTCATGTTTGCAAGGACTAGTAACTTCGTACTAGTGTTCAGTGGAATTGACATGATGAGAGACTTCACTGTTCTCATTTGATTTTATTTTTTAGACTGACGCTCAGAGACCTTATACATCTCTGAGGATATTTATTTATTAGATTTTATTATTTTCATGTTGACGTGTTATAGATATAGCTCAAAATATTTTATTATGATTAGTGTACTTACTTTATTACCTTTTATCTTGACGCTTAGAGACCTTATACATCTCTAACAAATCTCGATTGTTATTAGTTTCTTAGTCTTATTTTTGACATGTAACACTACATTTAATTAATGATACTTTGATTATTGTATTATTTTTATTTGATGTACCTAGATAGATTTTGACTTGTAAAAGTGCCCTTGAGGCCTATTTTCAGAATAAATGTTTTGATTTTGATATTGGACATTGTCCTTTATGTAAAGATTATTTTTAGGGTTGCGTAGCTCAATAGGGAAAAAAACGGAAATCTAATAGGATCACTTTGTTGCCCGCCTGTCTGTAAAGACCCTTTCTCTCGGGAACTCGTTGAGTAATCGAGTGGAAATTGAAACCGTATACTCAGATCTACAGTCCCTAGAAGTTGTAAAAAAATTAAACTTCTAAGTTAACTTACAAAAACGATACGGCCGATTATGCCGCAAGAAACGTATATTTCGACATTCTCTAGGGAATCAATATTTATAGGGAACTAGAATATGAAATTTGGCAAGTAATATCGTCTTATACTATAAGTACAGGGAAAAATCTGAATGTACATTTGTAATTAAATCATGAAAAATATAATCAATACCTACAATGTAGGTACGAAACCCTCGAGTTGGTGGGCGAGTCAGACTCGCACTTTTTTTTAGATTAAAAAAACTGATACAACTCCATAGAGTATTCCAATAAATGTACAAAATTTGCAGGAAATTAGGATATTAAATTGAAAGATGAAATTATTCTGTCTCAAAGAGACTTACGCGAGAGGTATATGAAAAACTATTTAGCTACGGTTAGTAAAAAAGATTTGATGAGGTGTGTACCAACAGTAGCTTAGCGCTTATATGCAAAATTTGTTACTAAAACGGAAAAAACTCAACACAACTTCGTCGAGCAGAGTCGAGATAGTGTACACGTAGCCATTGAGACCGTAGGAGACGAGCAGGGGACTAACAGTTGGCTAAGGAAGTTTAGTGTAAATAACACTAGTACTCACAGGGAAGAAAGTACACAACTTCGTTGAGCAGAGTCAATATAGCATAGAAAATGCTTACGTTGAGACCGTGGGAAACGAGTAGGGAACTAATAGTTGCCTAATGATGTTTAGTGTATATAACACTACAGTACTCACAGGGAAGAAAGTCAACACGACTTCGTTGAGCAGAGTCGATATAGCGTAGAAAACGCCTACGTTGAGACCGTAGGAAACGAGTAGGGAACTAATAGTTGCCTAATGATGTTTAGTGTAAATAACACTGCAGTACTCACAGGGAAGAAAGTCAACACGACTTCGTTGAGCAGAGTCGATATAGCGTAGAAAACTCCAACGTTGAGACCGTAGGAGACGAGCAGCAGATTGTAGTTGCGGTTGGTGAAGAGCTGCTTGATGGAGTGGAAGAAGTTGGAGTCCAGACTGGCACCGAGGTCGGCGGCGGCAGACGGAGGTGTTGCTGGTGCACTCTTGAAGACTGAAAGTAGGATTAACCAATATCATCATCATCCTAGCGCTATCCCAATATAGTTTTAAGAGAGGTAGGGCACAGCAAAATGTCATCTTGCTCGAATTTGGAGCAGCCCAACTGGGGAAGTACCTCCGCCTTGCAGAAGACCACAGCCATAATAACATTATTAATACAAGTATGTAGTGTTGTGTTCCTGGAGGTGAGCAAGGTTGCCAGAGCTCCCGAGGATGCACTGTGTTGAGAGCGAGGGACCTAAATGCGTTCCTTCCGCTGTTAACACAGTGCATCCTCAAATCTTATAAAGGGTCGGCAACGCGTACGTGACTCCTTTGGAGTTGCGGGCGTCTATAGGCTACGGTGGCCGCTTACCATCAGATGGACCGTACGCTTGTTTGCCACCGGCGTTGTATAAAAAAAAAGTTGCTAGTAACATACTTAGTCGATTATTGCCGGCAAAGTAGCCGGCCGTTGCCAGCAATTTTCCAATGTTACATACATTGTGTGTAAGTTTTTAGCATTTCATTTTTAGTCACCCGTATTTCCATATTATTTATAGGCGATACCACGACTAGAAGGTAGGTAGGTAACTAAAAAAGGCAAAAGAAAACATAACTAAGAAAACATCCCAATAGATCCATTATGAATTGCAATGTATCTAGCGGTAAAAAAAAATCTCATTAGATACACAGTGGATCTACTGAATGGATCTAATGAGATAGATTCTTCCTTCTGCTGTCAACACAGTGCATCCTCAAATCTAATAAAGGGTCGGCAACGCGCACGTGACTCTTTTACAGTTGCGGGCGTCTATAGGCTGCGGTGGCCGCTTACCATCAGGTGGACCGTACGCTTGTTTGCCACCAGCGTTGTATAAAAAAAAGTTGTATCCTGAAGGATGCCCGGGGTCCGCTACCTAATCCCAATATTTGGCGTAGGCACTAGTTTTTACGGAAGCGGCTGCCATCTGACCTTCCAACCCAAGAGGAAACCAGACCTTATTGGAATTGAGACACACTTGGGCAACTTGACTGTTAGAACTTCTAACTTAGAAGTTCTCAAACCGCCCGAAGGCCTCTAACTTGGCTTAACGACTGCTATCATAGACAGCAGCCGGGATCAACGGCTTAACGTGCCTTCCAAAGCACGGGAGCGCTCAGTTAATGATCACTCAAAGCGGTCACCCATCCAATAACTGACCTGGGCCGACGTTGCTTAACATCGCATACCGCACGCGGTAGCGCGCGCTAGGATTAACCAATGTATTACGAGTGTATCAAGACAGGAAATGGATCGATCGATCGCGACATCAGTGACACATATAGTCCCTATTCGTCCCGGTACCGCCGCACACCGGGTAGAGTCAGTCCGACCCAGGTCGGGCCTAGCTGAGTTTCTTGCTGGACTCTTCTCAGCTAGGCTAGGTTTAGTGAACGAGCGACAAAACTCCCAGTAGCTCGATTCCACTCACACCTCAGATTCGGTTGAAACCGCTCAACCAATCTCACTGGAGCGCAAACTCTTAGAGTATTCCAGTGTTCCAAACCACACGCGTGGTCGTGCCGGAGGTTTTCCCCTGGATTTTCCCCAGGCTACTCTCCAACTGCGCACTCCTATCGCTTTATTGGGCCCGGCTTATAAAGCCACAGTCAGGTTCAAAAAAAAAACAGGTAATGGAATAAGTCAGCCCATAAATCATGCTCATCTTCTTTTTACTTTGTGGTTGGTAAATATGACGATTTTGCTCAAAGTTACTCAGAGACGACCTGGGGGCGATTTTTGAGTGTCCCCGCCCTACTTTTCACTCGACATCGACGATGAGGGCCCTTGCGGATGCACTTCGACCCAGTGGGATCTTTTGTGCAATTGCCCCCTCCTTTATGCCTACTCCAAGCTGCTCTCCAGCATTTCCACAAACTGAATGATGGAGTTCAGAGCAGGGATCGGATACCGGTATTTTCTCCATAGAAAAATACCGGTATTATTACGGTCATCGGTTCATTATTTCGTTTTTAATGGGACAATCTAATAATACGACGTTGTTACCTAAATACATGATTCAGCCCTACGTAAAGAGCAAAAAATAATCCAAAATATCGGGCTAATTCAGGGTTTTTTAAAAATACCGGTATCGGTCCCTGGTTCAGAGGGAGTACTCTAAATTCCTTTGGTTCAGAGTAACCATTGCCAAAGTCATTCATTCTCTGTCTGGCAAGGGCGTGACAGAGAATCTGCCAAATCATCATAGTTTTTAGACAGATCTCGAGTGAAAAGTCGACGCTGTAAAATCGGCCCCCAGATCATCAAGCTAATGTTAGGAAAAGAACCGGTTACGGTTATTATCGCCCTTTACTTGGCACTATCAACGTTTATCCTCAATGTAAGTCAGGCTAAGTTTTTATAATTTTTCCTTATACCTACTTAAGAGCCCTTATCAGTTAAAAAACGCTCATCTATTTACGCCATTTTCTGTTTGAATAGACACATATCTTGACATTTTCTCAATGTTACTATCTAGAACAGGATTATTGCGACCTTATGTCATAAACTTTAAATGTATTTTTTGGATTTTTCATTAAGAAATATCGTTTCAAAAATGACTCCAAATCGACCATTTTCAAGCTAAAAATTTGTTTTTTCCGCTTAAATTCTACTACACACAATAAAATCAAAAAATGGCTATGTTACTATTTAAAACTGCATATCATAAAATCATAAAATCATAAAATCATCGTATCCTTTAATACATTTATTGGTATTATCAATGTTTTTGTCATAATTTGAAATCAAAACATTTTAAAACTTATAAGGCCTCTTAATATTTCTTGTATCTGGTCATTTTATAATCTAAAGAACATTAAGGCTCGGTTTTATAAAGATCCGTTAGACGTCATGTCGGTCTGTTATGTCAAAAATTGTACTGAGTTACTAAAATTTGATCAGACATTTAGTCTAACGGATCTTTATAAAACCCGGCCTAAGTAATTTTCCTTAGTTTTGCAGTTACATATTCACGAACATAAATAGCAATACTGTTCTTTTCTAAGGTCTATGTTTACAATTTGAATGAATGACTCAAATGGACAACTTTTGGACCATTCTACTTTTTCATGTACATAATTTTCAGACATTTTTTTAAAATGCAGGTTTTGGAACACTTAGCCCTCACTTCATATTTTTTTGTTATTTAGAAAGAGGTTTAATTGCAGTATCACTTCTGATAATTTTGGTAATTAACGAACCACAGCTAATATTCATAAATCGAGTAACTCAGTGGTCCTTGGATGTCTCACCATTTGTACGAAAAAATGGTTTTTACCTCTGTGTTAACCACCTTTTACAGCATTATGTTAAATATAAAGTATTTTTACCTATATTAGGTTCTCCTATTATATAGGACCTACTATATATAGTATATTAGGTTCCTCCTTTTATTAGGTTCAGGTACGATTTAGAAATCCTACTTTTGTACACTAATTCAATACATATTATAGATTTTTTTTGTAATAGAAAACTGGTTATGAAAAAGTAGAATGAACTATCAAAACACTCTGTTAGTATGAAGTTTGTAAGAAAATACAAAACAAAAATCTCAATTTTTGATCGTCAAACAGCGCCTATTTTATCAAATTTATCTTCTTCATTTTTCCATAATTAAAAAGAAGTTGAAATGTGTATATTTTCGTGTCTTGTTTATTGGTACAGCGGTTCGTTAATATGTGTAATAAGGTTCGTTAGTATGTGTGTGTGTGTTTATAATAAGGTTCAAAAATATGTATATATTAGTGATCCCGACTATAATGCAAAAATAGTTTATTTTTACTGATGACATCTACAGTACCTTTGTGTTTTCATTGCAAACTTCATGTAGCATCAATGCCAACAAGGCGCAGGCCATGCTGGCGGTCATAACATACATTTTTGGACTCTATTGGTACTGATTTAGAGTCCAAAAGTGGCATACATTCAATTTCCTCGGCTGTACAAACGGCGGATATTATTGTGACGGCCATGGTCGGTGGGGCAATGACACGTAATGCAGTTCGTGCAAAGTAAAATGACACAACTATACAGAGCGCTACCGCGAACAGCAAACGAAGTTTTCCCTCTCTGTCGCACTTGCAAGTTTGCACATAAGTAAGACAGGGAGGGAAAACTTCGTTTGTGGTTCGCGGTAGCCCCACAGGTTAATTTTTAACCCGGATTCATAAGGTCAGAAACCGGGCGACTTTAAAACACGTACTTTTTTTTATTTAAGGAAAAAAGGGGCTTGTCGCCAGGCGAACATACTGCCCCGTAGAGGCAGCAGAATATGTACAAAAAACTAAAAAGAAACTTAAACTCTAGATTTTAAACCTACTTCTACTAAATTGTATAAAAACTCGGCTTCGTCCGAAATAGGAAGCGACAAAAAACTATTTACATATCCTGTGTCAAACAGTTTCGAATCGGACCAAGCTGCTCTCACAGCTTCGGTCCGGACACACTCCATCAATACATGTGTTACATCCTCAACAGTTCCACACTCATTGCAATTTGGGGAGGGGACTCTTCTCAAAAACACGTACTTAAGTTTAAAACCTATCGTGCTAACTGGGACCGTATATTCGTGCATGGCGTGAATAAGTTGATAAGTCGTAGTGAAAAATATGGAAGAAATGTCTTAATCTGTCACTATGACATTTGTCTTTGTGAGAGAGTGACAACACACATTTTAGTCCCGGTACCGCCGCACACCGGGTAGAGTCAGTCCGACCCAGGTCGGGCCTAGCTGAGTTTCTTGCTGGACTCTTCTCAGCTAGGCTAGGTTTAGTGAACCTGCGACAAAACTCCCAGTAGCTCAATTCCACTCACACCTCAGATTCGGTTGAAACTGCTCAACCAATCTCACTGGAGCGCAAACTCTTAGAGTATTCCAGTGTTCCAAACCATACGCGTGGTCGTGCCGGAGGTTTTCCCCTGGATTTTCCCCAGGTTACTCTCCAACCGCGCACTCCTATCGCTTTATTGGGCCCGCCTATAAAGCCACAGTCAGGTTAAAAAAAAACACGTTTTAGTTAGCTGAGGTTTATACATTTTTATGACTGACGGGGTAAGGAACCCTTGTAAAGCACATCGTCTTCGCTGGCTTGGCCACCTCGAGAAGATAGGAAAAGATCGATGGTGAAGAGTGCTTGGGCCAACCGAGCGGACTACGTCCTGTGCCCCAAGTATCATCATCATCATCATCATCATTTCAGCCGAAAGACGTCCACTGCTGAACATAGGCCTCCCCCAAGGCTCGCCATTTAGACCGGTCCTGTGCCGTTCGTTTCCACCGGATTCCCGCGACCTTCACCAGGTCAGCTATCCCCAAGTATCGCTGGAAGGATTTTGTGGACGCGGACCTGCGTGAGCGCAGAGGCGGTGCAAGCTGACTAGAAATTGCGCAGGACCGAGCAGTCATGTGCTTTTGTGTCGGAGGCCATTCACTTTGGGTCGACGTGTCATCTCAGTTACTTAGGGTCGGTCGCACCAATATACGATCACAGGTCATCATCAAATATGGCGCCGACAGCTGTCATTCCATAGAAACTTGTCAAACTTTCCATACAATCAGACTTTATTTATTTATTTATTTATTTATTTAAACTTTATTGCATAAAAAGAATATAAGTACAAAGGGCGGACTTAATGCCATGAGGCATTCTCTACCAGTCGACCATAGGACCAAACAGAAACTAGCAAATATGGGTGCAATGACTTTAACGAATAACAGTTACGATTAAAGACGGTTTGGTGCAACCCACCCAAACTATGGACTGAACTGTCGCCTGCGGTATTTCCGGACCGATATGACCTTCAAACCTTCAAAAGAGCGTATCCCCTTCTGAAAGGCCGGCAACGCACTTGCGGCTCCTCTGGTGTTGCAGGTGTTTATGGGCGATGTTAATTGCTTACCATCAGGCGACCCGTCTGCTCGTTTGCCCTCTATATTCGAAATTGTAAGTCTATTGCCTCCTTCAAACACAATCTCAAAAAATAATTAACAGAAAAGCAAATTGCCAATACCTAAGCAGATGTTTAGTGTTATCTTTTATAGTGTTTAGATAGCTTCATGTAAATTCTGTATTATAATGAACGATTTAGCTTGTATGTGCAGGTACAAAATATTATTCTGTATGGCTACACATTTCCCACATTGTCAATGTCATGTTGTATGTTAAGGACAGCTCTCTCTCATGTTTATTGTTTTGTAATTTCATGTTGTTTCCTGGTTGCCCTGAAAATCAGCGTCATGATTTTCATGACACTATGCTGAGCGTCACCCATTTTGGTACTAAATAGGTACCTATTTACTATATCCTAGAATGTGCAAACAACTTGTATCAAATAAATATTTATTTCTTTCTTTCTTTCTTTCTATAAAATAAAAAAGTAACTCAGTTTAAGAGTAAGTACTTACACAGCACAATGAACACGAACAGCACGCTGGTGATCCCGGCGACCAGATAGAACATGAACTGGAAGTCGGCTCCGATCTCCTCGACGGTGCCGCGGGCCCCCACCAGCATGGGCGGCAGCACGAAGCCGAGGGCCACGCCGAGCTGACGACAAAATAATAATAATAATATACTTTATTGTGCACTATACAAAATGGAAATGTTAAAAACAAATTTTAACACTGACAATAATGCAAACAACAGGCGGTCTTATCGCTAAAAAGCGATCTCTTCCAGACAACCTTTGGGTAGCAGGAAATTCAGCATATGAAAGTTAACAGGTAGTGCATATTTAGCAGAGAGATAGATATACAATGATCTATACTATATAATAAATTAATACAACTAATAACTATATATATACAAATACAATAGATACATACATATATAAATATTTATATACATACATATATTATACACAAATACATATATAAATCCAAAGGCGACCTGGCGGGCCTGACGACCGCTTTAGCCTAGTTGGTAGTGACCCTGCCTTCGAAGCTGGAGGTCCCGGGTTCGAATCCCGGTCAGGGCATGTATTTGTGATGAACACGAATATTTGTTCCTGAGTCATGGATGTTTTCTATGTATTTAAGTATCTATTTATCTATTAGCTCAAGAAAATTAGATTCAAATGTATGGAAAATTTGGCAAAATTAATGGAGAACTTTTATCTATCAGGATATGTAGGTTATAGGACAAAGTTCAATTTTATCTACTCTCCCCCCCCCTCCGGGGCGAGCGTCACCCCCCCCCACCCGTGAAAGTGTCCCGGAGCGCGGTATTTTCCATTTTAAAAGAAAACCGTACACGATACATAAAAAGTGTACAGGAACGAAATAATCCTTGATAAATTAGCTATAAACCTCTACTACATACAAAAGCGATATCACTCATAGTTTCAGCGCAATCTGCCACCAAATACGAACGTTTTCAAAAAATTATCGATATTTTTTGCTGTAAGTTTAGATTTCTCAAAAACTTCACACATTACCGCCAAAATATGTATGACTAAAGTAAAGAATAGAATATGCTCTTTATAAAAAGGTATAATTCATTTCTAAGCACTTTCATTTACCGTTGCTGTGCTTCTTTTTTAAATTTAATTCATTCGGCCATACAGCGAAATATAAATATTCATACTAGTTCAACGGTGGTACTAAAATACCATATTCTTCTTATATATTTTCCTGTAATCTGTAGGTATAGGACTATTTTCTGTATTTTTTATATATTTTTATGGCCAGTACTTTAGGAGATAAGAGGGGGGCGGAGAAATGGTCAATTTTCGCCTATTTTCTTAAATAACTTCAAAAATGTTTATTTTAAAATTATGAAAAAAATATATTTGATATCCTTATAATGAACCCTTTCATTTGATATGTCACACAATATAGTTCGCAATATATATATATTTTTTATATTATTTACACCCCACAAGTACCTCCCATGTTTAAAAATTTATTTATTTACGTAACACATCCGTATTTGGGACACCGATTTACATATGTGTGCCAAATTTCAACTCAATCAGTCCAGTAGTTTTGGAGAAAATTGACTGTGATAAACGGACGGATACACACAGTCGAATTAGTCGAGTCCGTTTATTACAGTCAATTTTCTCCAAAACTACTGGACTGATTGAGTTGAAAATTGGCAAACATATGTAAATCGGTGTCCCAAATACAGATGTGTTACGTAAATAAATAAATTTTTAAACGTGGGAGGTACTTGTGGGGTGTAAATAATATTTAAAATATATATATATTGCGAACTATATTGTGTGACATATCAAATGAAAGGGTTCATTATAAGGATATCAAATATATTTTATTCATAATTTTAAAATAAACATTTTTGAAGTTATTTAAGAAAATAGGCGAAAATTGACCATTTCTCCGCCCCCCTCTTATCTCCTAAAGTACTGGCCATAAAAATATATAAAAAATACAGAAAATAGTCCTATACCTACAGATTACAGGAAAATATATAAGAAGAATATGGTATTTTAGTACCACCGTTGAACTAGTATGAATATTTATATTTCGCTGTATGGCCGAATGAATTAAATTTAAAAAAGAAGCACAGCAACGGTAAATGAAAGTGCTTAGAAATGAATTATACCTTTTTATAAAGAGCATATTCTATTCTTTACTTTAGTCATACATATTTTGGCGGTAATGTGTGAAGTTTTTGAGAAAACTAAACTTACAGCAAAAAATATCGATAATTTTTTGAAAACGTTCGTATTTGGTGGCAGATTGCGCTGAAACTATGAGTGATATCGCTTTTGTATGTAGTAGAGGTTTATAGCTAATTTATCAAGGATTATTTCGTTCCTGTACACTTTTTATGTATGGTGTACGGTTTTCTTTTAAAATGGAAAATACCGCGCTCCGGGACACTTTCACGGGTGGGGGGGGGTGACGCTCGCCCCGGAGGGGAGGGGAGAGTAGATAAAATTGAACTTTGTCCTATAACCTACATATCCTGATAGATAAAAGTTCTCCATTAATTTTGCCAAATTTTCAGCTAATTTCACTGAACTATATATAAATATGTATATCGTCACTTGGTACCCATAGTACAAGCTTTGCTTAGTTTGGGACTAGGTTGATTTGTGTAAGATTGTCCAAAAATATTAAAAAAAAAAATATTTATTTAAATAAATCAATACCTACACACACAGCCACACACACGCACACACACACACTCATGTACACGCCCACATATACACACTAAACACATACTTACTCTCAATTCGTAGATTCTATGCTTGTTTCCATTTTTATATCTAGTATATGTTAGTAATAATAATTATATTGTATTGTCATCTTTTCTGACTTTTCGCGCACATATTGTTAATCCATTTTTGAATTGGCTACCTACGGGACAGGCTTAGCTTAGTGTAGGGGCCAGTCGAACCGCATAACGAAAAATCCACTCTGTACATTACTTATAAATGATGATATGTTCAACTATACCTGTAAATTTTTATGTACGAATAAACTTCTTATGAATCAGAATCAGAATCAGAAATTTTATTGGTAAAATGGCATTTTACATGTCAAAAATGTATGTGAATTAAAATTATGTATATAATTTAAAATTAATCATTTAGTTCTGAAATACTATGTCATAAGTCATAATATCTTATTTTATACATTTGGATCAGAAACATTTATTCTCAGTTATATTCATTAAATAAATTATCTATACCAAGGACCATATACAATTGTATATGGTCCTTGTCTATACTTTTATGTCTTATGTCTTATGTCTTATGTCGTCTATCTCCCAGATACCCCCTACGGAGCAACAAGCACGGAGATAGGCTGGTGGCGGAGCGGCACAGCCTCGCGAAATCAGCTAAGTCTGTCTACAATCTCGGACCATCAATTTATAACCGGTTACCCGAGACCATAAGAAATGCAGCTTCTACCGCAACTTTCAAATACAGACTGAAAAAGTGGCTATTGGTTAACATGTTTTATGATTATGTTGAGTTTTTCAACATGCCACTAACATTATGACATGCCAAACCACCACTTAATTTAAGACATGTATACATCATCATCATCATCATCATTTCAACCGAAAGACGTCCACTGCTGAACATAGGCCTCCCCCAAGGCTCGCCATTTAGACCGGTCCTGTGCCGTTCGTTTCCACCGGATTCCCGCGACCTTCACCAGGTCATCACTCCACCTTGTCGGAGGCCTACCGACAGCTCGTCTTCCGGTGCGTGGACGCCACTCAAGCAGTTTCTGGCCCCATCGACCGTCAGTCCTGCGAGCAATGTGCCCTGCCCACTGCCACTTAAGTCTCGCAATTTTGAAGGCTATGTCGGTGACCCAAGTTCTGCTACGGATAGCTTCATTCCTAAATCTATGTATACAAAATTATTTTATTGCAATTTGACTTGTAACAATTGTTATCAATAAAAATCATTTTCATTTTCCAGGTATTGGTGGACCGGCGCCGTCGGATCAGACCTGCGCGAGCTCCAAATCGTGAACTGGAGGGAGGTTATTTATTTATCATAATATATGGCAATTATTCCGAACCGTGAGACCTTGGAGAAGACAGTAAGGTTGCCAGTTTTTGCTGCACTTTTAGCACCAAGGGGTCACGTGTTGGGTAGCGGTGGGTACTCCGTGGGAAGAGGACGAACTGGGAATGTTGACGAAGTAGGAATATGGACGAAATGGGAGTATTGACGAAGTGAGAATGTGGACGAAGTGGGAAGATGACGAAGTGGGAATGTGGACGAAGTGGGAAGAGGACAAAGTGGGAATATGGACGAAATGGCAATGTTGACTAAGTGGGATTTTGGACGAAGTAGGAATGTGAACGAAATGGGTCTGTGGATGAAGTGAACCTAAACGTCCCTACGGACGTGATGCAACTTCGACCCCCCTCGTCAAGTGGGTGGGCACAACTTGACTGTTAGAAGTTCTCAAGCCGTCCGAAGGCTAAGGTTGGAGAACGGTGGCGCAAGAATTCGGGCTAACTGGCGACAAATATTGTCGGAGGTCAAGACTCACTTCGGTTCGGTGAACCATAGTAGTTAGTTAAATAATAAATAAATATTAGTAAGTAAGCTCAAGAAGGCTTGTGTTATGGGTACTAGACGACGATATATTTAATAGATATAAATACTTAAATACATAGAAAACATCCAAGACTCAGAAACAAATATTCATGATCATCACACAAATATTTGCCCTGACCGGGATTCGAACCCAGGACCGTCAGCTTCACAGGCAGGTGCACTACCCACTAGGCTAAACCGGTCGGTAGTTAAATGTCCATGTGCTCGACACTGACCCAATACGATTAACGTAATAAATATATGTACGTTATCAAAACGACAATAATATCTGTCCGCTCTTCCGCTGTTGTCATTAAGACAGGGATCGTTACCGGTATTCTTACTACCGTTTTGAAATAAGGTAATATAACCGGTTATAATTGCATTTCGCTATTTATATCGCTAAAGCTCTGATTAGCGGTATAATCAAAACCGGTATTCAAATATATTAGCGGTTTCGCCAATTGACAACAATACCTCTATTTGACACTACCCATAAAAACCATTACCGGTAATAGCTGTCAGTGTCAACATACTCGATTATTTGTTTCTGCAAACTGGCGTATTTTAAAAAGTAGGTATTTACACCTATTTGTTGCGTTTTAGTAGTAATGTTTAATTGACATCTTACCTTTCAAGTGCAATGAATAGCGGTATTGAATACAGGTATTTAATATCGTAAATAGTCTATACATAGAGGTATAGATAAAAGCGGAATGACAACAATACCTCTAATTAGAATATAAGTATTTTATTAGCGGTAATAGTTTGTCAATTTTTGTATAGGTATTAAATAAAACCGGTTTTACAGATCTATGTTCGCATATTTTTTATACTTAGTGCACATCGATATTTTTGATATGGACTTGTACATGGTACTTTTAATCTTATGTCATGATGACAGAGATGATAAATTCTTAGGTGTCATCTATTGGGGGCAAGGTGTGGAACAGTGCCTTTACCATGAGTTTACATGACGGTACTCGCTAGCGACTGCGTAAAACTTTGTATGGCCAAAAGTACAACGCCTCTGGCAGTTAATTAATAGAACTAAGAATCGGAATACTAAATCGTTTACGCAGTCGTTCGCGTGTACAGTCACGCAAACTCATGGTAAAGGCACAGAAGAAACATATGGACCGTACACATGGTACACACACGTAAACACAATATACGCACACTGTAATATTCATTTTATTCTAACATAAGTTATTTTAAAGGTTGTGAATGTCGGGGTAGGAATACCTAAAAGTGTTAGTTAAAGGTGTCGTGTCCACAGCGCCAGCGACACCTATATGTGTTAATATATAAAATATCACAGCAATCTACATGATATCAAATAAGGTCTATTTTCGCTCCTCCGCAAAAAAGGTTTGGCGTATGTGTGTACACGGCTGACTGACAGAAGGCGTTCAAGGGTTAAGACAAAATTTTTGATAAGAAACCCTTAAAACGGTGTTTGTTAATTTAATATTGACACGCTAAACAATAGTTCAAGTATTGTTTTCTATTTATATGGTTCGTGTTATCAATATCCTACGATAACATACAGCAAGAACAATAGAAAATAGAGGTTAATAGACTATTGAAATGATACCCCGTTACTATTAAGTAAAGGATTAATTACTCGGTTCAACCATCGTTAGATTTATTAACAAAGATACTGTACATTAAAACTAATAGGGTATTTTACTGATACTTAAATCAGCAACATGATTCATCAAAATGAGCGCTATCGCGTAGGAATTCGCCGCTAGAGGCGCTAGTGTAGCGTGAAGTCTCCGAAATGTCAAATGTCACTCTTTGTGGTTGCGCTACGCGGGTTAATTTCTAATTGGAACAATATGGTGAGTATTTTGCAGTACCTGAGCATGATTATAGCCAATATGAGTTAAGGGTCAATGACTGTCAGGGCTTTGAGACAGTTTTGTCTTTCGGAAACTTATTTCCTCCTTTTTTCCGAACAAAACGGGGCCGCGCTACAATGCGGTATGTTCGATATTTTTACGGTACGGTTTTAAGGTATTGAATATGATTTAAATGTAAACTTCGTTCTCATGTCCATAATAATCAATAACAAATTTTGACAGCTGGACCTTACTCGACAGTGGCGCCAACCGGTGAGCACAAAAACGATAGCCCCCATTAAATGCCCTGACGTGCAGGCGAAATCACGTAACTTTATGTACTAACGGTAGATATATTTTACTGACAATTTTGAAGTATAAATGTATGAGTTGACAATTAAAACTCGACATTAAAATCTACCTAACGGTAGTAAAATAGTTACGTGATTACCCCGCGGGATTCGAACCCCGGAACTTACATATACCACACACAGATTAACAAGATTAGCACAAGATTAGCAATATTTAACTTACAAATATTATAAACTAGCTTATTCCCGCGATTACGTTGGCATGAAAATTGTTTATATCATATCTCCATACAAAATTATACCTCCCGCGAGATAGGAATGTCCCTCCCAGGCTCTCACACTATCTCCATACCAAATTTCATCCCAATCGGTTTAGCAGTGTAAGCGTGAAGAGGTAACAAACCGATAGAGTTACTTTCGCAGTATAGATTTGGATTAGGGTCATACTTAGTTGAAAAAACAAAAGTCGTCCCTCCTGTGGTCAATAGTTAACGGCTTATGTGCATGTAAGCTATGTTTTTATTACAGGGATTTTTAGAAACGGAGACACTGTTTATGCGGGTTACTGGTGCAATCCAAAATTAAGCTTTGTAGCCCTTAACTTTTGGTATGTCCACAGAAAAGACGCGAACCTAAATCCGTGTATGACCCTTAATCAGAAATGAATACTAGTTGATTCGACTCCCGTGCTTACGATTGTTAAAAATTAGGTACCCGATTACTTTTTTGTCTTTTTTTGTCTTAAATTAGGAAAATTTTGTTATCACTATCTTGCTGGGGATTTTGTTTTTATTGTTTTAGTTTAGTTCAATGTATAACTATTCACCTTTTAGTCTTAATGGTAATTCAATAATTTTATATAAGTAGTTTTCTTTTTAAATTGTTACCGTTTTCCGATGTAGCCGCTAAATAGACATAGTTTAACAAATCGTAAGATCTCCCCCACGGGACAGGCCATGCCTAGTGTGGGGGTCAGTATTAATCTACCAGAGCATGTTTATTATCTGTAAATAAACTATTTGTATTTGTATTTGTACTTTAATTTTTCCAGCTGAAGTCGCAACAGAACTCCTTTTCGCCATTGACAAAATTGGACCACAATAGCGAGTTCTGTGGAGCTTAAGCGAACTTCTGGAGCTTTGTTGTAAGTTAGGTAAAGCTTTTCATTTCAGGTTCAATGGTCTGTCGTGCTCGGTTAGGCTTTTGTTCGATAGACAGCTAAGCGTAAAGGCTTATTTTGTGTTATGTATGTTTTTTATAAACATGACGGGAGGCGAAAAGCTTACGGCCTGACCCTTTATTAACTTGAAAATTCAAGACTATTGTAAACGTATCAAGCGGGTTAAGAACAGGCATATCGGAATTTTTTTTCGGTTTCGCCCGTTGGGATCTTGTGCCCGCGTCGTGCGATTGAGTGACTCGTCGCCGTCGGCCGTTCGGGACCTATTTTGTCGTAGAATTAGTGCTTCGGGCGGCAACGATTTTCACCCCTTAAACATTTCTCAAATAAGACTATATTGACCTTGATCGATTCCTTACATCCTTAACTACGTTTATACGTAATACGTTTTGGTATTTGTTTCTAATTTATGAAATAATAGCAAAAACCACGGAGGAAGAAAAAAAAGAAAAGAGCGTATTCCCTTCTGAAAGGTCGGCAAATACTAGCGATTTTAGTATTTTCGGCAACAAATCGAACATTTACATTCAGAAATTATTAGCATTTGGTGTACAGGAATTTATTGAGAAGACCATAAATGGTTATCCAAAACTCCAAGTGTTTCATGGTCAGCGCTAAGATATTTCGATCAAGATACTGAAGCGACTATGACGAAGCCAATTTAAATGATCCTGATGTAATGTTACTATCAACCTGGTCTGGTAATTGAAGCCGGAAGGTAGACAATGAAACTCCGTAATAAAACGGTGTAGCTCAACCGTGTTTTAGCTTATTGGAATTGTCATGAGATGAACTCTGGTAATGACTAATAAAAAGTGTGACTGAAATATAAAATAATAATAAGAAATAAAAACCGACTCCAAAAAATGGTTTTTCGGTGTTTTCTGCTCTCGGAGTGTTTTGGCAAAGTATTAAATTGAAGTCGGTTTTTCTTTTCAAGTGAAAGAGATTATCACTTGTAAGCAATTTTTCCAAAAAAACAAAACGCATGAACCAAGCACTTAATGACATCTACAACATTTTCAAAAATGATTCAAATCTGTTTAGCATTGGGGGGTTGGTTGAAAACGTTGCCGCTTTTGTATGGAAAATTCTGCTACGCAATCTTCTTAATGTTTTTTTTTTTAAACCTGACTGCGGCTTTATAGGCCGGGCCCAAAAAGCTATAGGAGTGCGCGGTTGGAGAGTAGCCTGGGGAAAATGCAGGGGAAAACCTCTGACACGACCACGCGTGTGGTTTGGAACTCCCAGTGTTTTAAGAGTTTGCGCTCTAAGAGTTTGCGCTCCAGTGAGATAGGTTGAGCGGTTTCAACCGAATCTGAGGTGTGAGTGAAATCGACCTCTTTATGTGTTGACAGCTAGAGACATATTTAAGCAGGTCCTTCACTCTCACCACAGCCTACCCTCAGGAGCTCTGAGAACCACACTCACTACCAGAAACACAAGACATACTTAAAGCGCTAGTAAGGTAGTGATTTTATGTCCGCGGTATTCTGGTATATAAGGTCTAGTTTCTCTTCGGTTAGGAAAGTCAGATGGCAGTCGCTTCCGTAGAAACAGGTACATACGCCAAATCCTAGGATTAGATAGCGGACCCCGGGCATCCTTCAGGATGCAACTGGGATAATGATAGTACGACGGTGATCAAGTTAGACACCGAAATAACATTCAGGATTACTTAAGACTCATTTTATAATTATTTGCAGCAATTCATGAATATATAATCTTAGCCTTGTATTGTATTATTGTCCTCCATAAACGTAGCACGGTAATGACAGACAACAACACCGATTTAACCATTACAATCTTCTATTTCCTGCACGATAGCAATTTGTTACCAAGACTACATCACGTATGCGTGTAGGTATTAATAATAAGAGGCCTTACAAATGTTAAACTGTTTTGAACTTAAAGGCCTAGTAAAAAGAGGAAAATAAAGATTCAACTTTGGATTTTTTTCTATAGAGAAAATTTTAAGGAATCATGTTTCGGCTATTGTCAGAAACATAGTCAGATAGTCAAGAATCACATATCTGAAAATCAATCCTTATTGTTTCGTTTGGGAAAGAACGCGATGTTTCTTATTGCACGGCCTTAAGTATGCGAAAAGTATTGATAGCTGCAATTAAAAAAAGCTTACTTTATAACCTATATGTATAGGTACCTGCATAAACTTGCCACTTACTTAAATTAATAAAAATATTATAAATAAATTATTATATTTAATAAAAACTTCAATAAATTGATACAGCATGCCTTTATTAAAGTTTTACATTTAACAGAGCATTTTTTTGCTTCTATTGTGTGTAACTAAAAGCACCGTACTCGTATCTTTAATTAAATCAGTTTATCGGAATTGTCGATACTTAGGGCATAATTTGAGTTCAAAACATTTTAATTCTTAAGAGGGCTTATAAGTTTTAAAATGTTTTGAGTTTAAATTACGACAAAAGTATTTATAATACCATTAAAGTGATTAACGGATACTATAATTTTATTAAAGTTATAGATAGCTATTATTTTATTAGTTATGGCTATTTTTTGATTATATTGTGTGTATTAGAAGTTAAGCCTAAAAACACAGTTTTTAGCCTGAAATTGGTCGATTTGGAGTGATGCTTGAAACGATATTTCTTAAAGAAAAATCCAAAAAATACATTTTAAAATTTATAACATTAGATCGAAATAGTCCTTTTCTAGATAGTAACACTGTGAAAATGTCAAGATACGTCTTAATTCAATCAGAAAATCGTCTAAATAGATGAGCGTGTTTTAACTGGTGATTCTCATTCCAAAATTTAACATTTTCTTAATTTGTCCTTACCGGGCCCGTATTTTTAACGACTCGTGAGTGACTATTTCTGACTTTAACAATTTTATCAGTTAGGGATCCGGGTAAAAAGTGAACTGGAGTCATCAATAAGTTTAAATTGCACTCTGATTTCCTTAACTTTCACTTAACGTTCGGACCGGTAAGGACATCAATTAACTTTAACGATGAGAATCACCCCCTTAAGGCCGCTTGAAAAAAAAAAAATTAACTGTTTATTTCTAAAAAAACATATAAATTATATTTGACAGGATTAGGCATGCAATCTTATTTTTTTAATTACCTAACGGTTAATTATTATTTAATATGATAATAATATGAAAAAATATGAAAAATTCAGGAATGTGTTAGTGTAATCTACTTATCAACATATCCTTATAATTTTTAACCACATGTTTTCTTGACTTGTTACATATTTGTTCATATGAATTCTATTCAAAGCACATGGCAGGACATAATTCCATATTCTCCTTCCATAACAGTTATTAGTAGCGGGTAAGACAAAAGGAGAGAGGTGTTTTAACTTTCGCATGTTTTCTGCTCCATGTCTAATTTATAATTCAGGTATCTTATAACTGGGTTATGATTATTTCGTCTAAAACGCAACTAGTACAAGCGGTAACAGGTCTAAAACGCTGCTAGTCTAAAACGCATCTCGTCTAAACTGCAACTGGTCTAAGTAGCTACCAGTCTACGTCGCTACTGGTCTAAACAGTAAGCGGTCTAAAACACAGCTGGCCTAAGAGTACGTGGTCTAAGCCTTAGCTGGTCTAAGTAGTAAAGTGTCTAAGCCACAACTGACCTAAGTAGTGTCTCGTCTAAAATGTAGTTGGTTTAAGTAGTCATTGAGTAACAATAGATCAACCTTATAATGGAAACGTAAACGGCAGCCGACCCTTAAGGCCTCTCGAACGGTAGCCCTATACCAACTCGGCTGACCAGACTTGACTGATCTCTGTAGGCTGACCAGACAAGGACACTTCGACCCATATACAAGATGGCATTTCCGATTGAGTCGGTGTATCGTCACGCCCCTCCGCTAGTTCCAATTGGATAATCGGTGGAATCAGACGGTTTCAATTGCTCACGTCTGTGATTTACTGCCAATTGTTCCGAGTGTGAGCAGGATGCCGATAAACTGATTTTTCCATGTGAAAACTTGTGTGTGACTTGTTTGACTGCACCAAAACAACGTTAAAAAATTGTATTAGTCTCTCACTTGTCGCTTACTGTTACGCACACACACACACATACGTAACTTCACAAACACTCTCAAACAATATACATTATCACCCACGCATCCCCACTCACACACTTTTTGTGCATATACTTAATGTTTCATTATTTTAGTTTGTTTTTTTTTTTTGTTACCACTAAGTTGGTTTTGTTAATAGTATTTCTGTGGACATCTGTCGTTGGCTATTGTTTTAGTTCTTTAAGTATGGTATTTTTGTATTGTATTGCTGTTGATGCCCCAAATAAAAATAAATAAATAAATAAAACGTAAACTGCAACTGATTATTACACTGTAGTTGTCAAAATCTTCCTAGCGTTAGCTTAGAGTTCTGTTGGGTACGGAATTCTAAAAGGGAAGCAGAAAAACTCTGCCACCCAACTCGATGTCTATAACTACAGTAGGTCCATACATACAATGGCGGACACAGAAAATCCCCCTGAATGTTATATTAATGTATAAAATATATACTTAATGTATACTATAAACCAAGTAGTATAGTGTATTGGGTTTAAGTTTATATTAAGGAGACAATAAAAAGGTGGTAAGTTTGAAGTGAAGGTAAGCATGCTTCTTCTATGGCTAATAAAATTTACAAAAATACAAAAACAAATACAAAAAGGTTGATTTCTCAAAATTTTACAATGTTCAATCTATAATAAGTATGGGTATTAAAAATAAGACGTTGAAAAATCGGTGTGAGCCCAGCACACAATTTATATTTTTATACGACGTCGGTGGCAAACAAGCGTACGGCCCGCCTCATGGTAAGCGGTCACCGTAGCCTATGGACGCTTGCAACTTCTGGGGTGTCATATGCGCATTGCCGACCCTTTAAAAAATTATACACCCCTTTCTTGAAGAACCCCATACTGAACCATGAATTATGTATTTCCAAGAATTTTTCAATACACTGGCTACATTCGAATTTCATAGCATATTTCTCTTAAATGTTTAAAGGAGCGCTCGTGGCCAGCGGCGCCCTCGTACCGCGTGCAGTGTACGAGGTTAAGCAACGTCGGCCTTGGTCAGTTATTGGATGGGTGACCGCTTTGAGTGGTTATTAACTGAGCGCTCCCGTGCTTTGGAAGGCACGGTAAGCGGTTGATACCGGCTGCTGTCTATGACAGCAGTCGTTAAGCCAATTTAGAGGCCTTCGGGCGGCTTGAGAACTTCTAACAGTCAAGTTGCCCACTTACTTGACGAGCCCAATTCCAATAAGGTCTGGTTTTCCCTCGGGTTGGAAGGTCAGATGGCCGTCGCTTACTTAAAAACTAGTGCCTACGCCAAATCTTGGGATTAGGTAGCGGACCCCGGGGATTGATGATGATGATGATGATTTCTCTTAAATGTTTACAAATAACGTTTCAAATCGCCTAATATATGAGTTCCTAGACTAGAGTCTCTAAATATTGACAACTGAGATTCATGGTATAACAGGTTTTCCCTATCTATCTTGTCGTTCGCTACGCGTCATACTCGTGAACGGGTGCTGTTTGTGGGGTCCGGTCTGTTCATGTTTGCAAGGACTAGTAACTTCGTACTAATGTTCAGTGGAATTGACATGATGAGAGACTTCGCTCTGTTCTCATTCGATTTTATTTTTAGACTGACGCTCAGAGACCTTATACATCTCTGAGGATATTTATTTATTAGATTTTATTATTTTCATGTTGACGTGTTATAGATATAGCTCAAATTATTTTATTATGATTAGTGTACCTACTTTATTACCTTTTATCTTGACGCTTAGAGACCTTATACATCTCTAACAAATCTCGATTGTTATTAGTTTCTTAGTCTTATTTTTGACATGTAACACTACATTTAATTAATGATACTTTGATTATTGTATTATTTTTATTTGATGTACCTAGATAGATTTTGACTAGTAAAAGTGCCCTTGAGGCCTATTTGCAGAATAAATGTTTTGATTTTGATTTTGTTCATTACTCAATGCTGAGTGCCTATCTATCTACCTATTTTTTTAAGGCTACTCATAGAACGGAGACCCAGCAGAAAATAAATTACTATAAATCAACGAAAAGCGTTCCCAATTACCTAAAATGGGCCATCATTCCTCAGATATTAATGTTACACAGGAAAAACGAAATTGCCCAGCCGTTTTAGCTAATAAATACCAATTCCAATAAGGTCTGGTTTCCCCTCGGGTTGGAAGGTCAGATGGCAGTCGCTTACTTAAAAACTAGTGCCTACGCCAAATCTTGGGATTAGGTAGCGGACCCCGGGCATTCCGTATGCAACTGCACCGGGATAACGCTAGGATGATGATGATGATGATTTCTCTTAAATGTTTACAGATAACGTTTCAAATCGCATATTATATGAGTTCCTAGACTAGAGTCTCTAAATATTGACGACTGAGATTCATGGTATAACAGGTTTTCCCTATCTATCTTGTCGTTCGCTACGCGTCATAACTCGTGAACGGGTGCTGTTTGTGGGGTCCGGTCTGTTCATGCTTGCAAGGACTAGTAACTTCGTACTAGTGTTCAGTGGAATTGACATGACGAGAGACTTCGCTCTGTTCTCATTTGATTTTATTTTTAGACTGACGCTCAGAGACCTTATACATCTCTGAGGATATTTATTTATTAGATTTTATTATTTTCATGTTAGCATTATATAGATATAGCTCAAAATATTTTATTATGATTAGTGTACCTACTTTATTACCTTTTATCTTGACGCTTAGAGACCTTATACATCTCTAACAAATCTCGATTGTTATTAGTTTCTTAGTCTTATTTTTGACATGTAACACTACATTTAATTAATGATACTTTGATTATTGTATTACTTTTATTTGATGTACCTAGATAGATTTTAACTTGTAAAAGTGCCCTTGAGGCCTATTTGCAGAATAAATGTTTTGATTTTGATTTTGATTTTGTTCATTACTCAATGCTGAGTGCCTATCTATCTACCTATTTTTTTAAGGCTACTCATAGAACGGTCACCCAGCAGAAAGTAAATTACTATAAATCAAGGAAAAGCGTTTCCAATTACTTGAAATGGGCCATCATTCCTCAGATATTAATGTTATACAGGAAAAACGAAATAGCCTAGCCGTTTTAGCTAATAAATATCTATGATGGATTCCGGATAAGAACACATACAATCTTCCGAAACAGGCAGAGAATAAAAATCCCAACGGAACAATGTTAGGTCCACTTTCAGTGTATTCTAGCTATTAAGCATATAGGCTTAGAGACTGTAATGGTGTGTAGGCTCTTATCAGAGTGTAGCAGGACTTGGTCAACGAATACTTAAGTAATTGGAGTTTTCCTTGAGGATGTTGCGTGACGCAAATCTCTATTGGAGTTTCCCTCTGATGAGGCCATGATTGCACGGAAGTAGACCATAAACTTGAGAAAGGTTTGTTTATGTTAGCACTTAAGTAAGGTTTATCTGAAATAGTTTGAGATATTTCGGGTGGTGGTAGTCCGATCCTATGCTAATAAATAAATAAATAAATAAATATTTTTTTGGATAATCTTACTCAAATCAACCTAGTCCCAAACTAAGCAAAGCTTGTACTATGGGTACCAAGTGACGATATACATACTTATATAGTTAAATAGATACTTAAATATATAGAAAACATCCAAGACTCGGGACAAATATTCGTGTTCATCACACAAATACATGCCCTGACCGGGATTCGAACCCGGGACCTCCAGCTTCGAAGGCAAGGTCACTACCAACTAGGCTAAAGCGGTCGTCACAATGCTAATCTAATACGAGTATCAATAATTTTATGTCACACCTGGCCATAAAGTGGTAGTTAAGAAAGCCTCAGATCGCATAATTATCGCCCTTGCCTTCGGCTCGGGCGTCAAATACCTGCGATCTGAGACATTCTTTGTTTTACCGCCCTTGGTAAGTAATGTACTATTAATGCACTCGCTTCGACTAGTGCTGACTAACGTGTTAGATGTTCAGCGGTGGAGTGTGGCGCTGGTTATTAGTACGGAATATTTGGAGATATAATACCTAAAGGCTTGTTCACTGAAGACTTGTATATTAATTATGAATTGCATTCTTAAAGTTTTAATATTTCTGTCCGGTATATAACCAAGTGTGTTAAGTTAAAGACCCGTATGTATTATGAAACTATATAAATAAAGAACACATGTTCAAAGCCAAGATTTCTAGAAGCGTAAGGAAACGATTTATTAAGACCTACATCTGGAGCATAGCGTTGTATGGAAGCGAGATTTGGACATTAACTCAGCGAGATAAAGAGAGACTAAGTGCCTTCGAGATGTAGTGTTGGAGGCGAATGGAAGCTATAAGATGGACAGAAAGGAAAACAAACACAGAGGTCCTGGATTTGATAGGAGAGAAGAGACCACTTTTGAGGAAGATCGAGAACAGAAGAGGAAACATGTTGGGGCACCTGATACGACATGACAATTACATAAAAACTGTAATCGAAGGAAGCATAGAGGGGAAGAGAGGCAGGGGAAGACCGAGACGTGCGTTTATAGATCAAGCAAAAGAGAAGGCCAATGTAATGTCATATCAGGAGCTCAAAGCGTTGGCGGAGAACCGAACAGAATGGCGATTACTCCACCGACAAGAGCTAGGCTAGGATCTTAAATATATGATGATGATGATAAATAAAGAAGTCAATTAAATGATTTTGGCAAAATACCTCATCATAGACTCCTATCCATTTTTTTTGAACCTGACTGTGGCTTTATAGGCCGGGCCCAATAAAGCGATAGGAGTGCGCGGTTGGAGAGTAGCCTGGGGAAAATCCAGGGGAAAACCTCCGGCACGACCACGCGTGTGGTTTGGAACACTGGAATACTCTAGGAGTTTGCGCTCCAGTGAGATTGGTTGAGCGGTTTCAACCGAATATGAGGTGTGAGTGGAATCGAGCTACTACTCCTATCCAGTTCATCCTTTCATAATCAAGAGAAATTCCTAGACTGTCACCTAATACGGCGATAGCTTAAGATTTGTCCGTAATTGTTGCGAATAGGGTTTAACTAATTACTGATGAAAGTTGACTATCTCAACTCCTAAGCAATAGGGGTCATAACGGCTCTAAGATTAAACTTTAATACCACCCGATAAATGCGGTAAAGGACAGATTTTTCACTTGACCATAGCAAAAATTGTCACTTCAAAGCTTAATATCACGCCAACCGATTCTTGAATCAAAAATGCTTTTAGAAACCTTATAATATTTTTGAAATTTTCCGATAACCCACACGGGGTTTGGAAGAAAAAAAAAATTGCACCACCACTTTACATGTAGGGGAGGTACCTTAAAAATTTTTTTTTATGATTTTATTCTACTGTTTTGTCGGCGTCATTGATATGTATACTCATGCCAAATTACATCTTTCTAGTAACGGTTACTGAGAAAAGCGGGGGACGGACGGACGGACATGGCGAAATTATAAGGGTTCCTTGTTTACTACGGAACCCTAAAAACGATAGCCCTCACTCCTACTTCGTAGATATGTACCTACACAAGAGGCACCTTTGTGCTTTGTAGCTTTATCGACACGTTTCAACTGTTATACATGTTAGCGCCTTGTCACAATACTAGGTAAATGTACTGATTTCACCATCTAATTGTATATTGGCCATGATTTACATGTTGTCGAATCAAATTGATTTAAGTCAAATGTTGTTAACTACCCACTAATTTATCGATTACGTATTTTAATGATCGTTCGACCCAGAGTGCAGGTGTCAATGCAGGTGTTGTTTACAGTGCCTTATAAAAGGCTGTGACATCGACCAACCGGGCACTCTTGGTCAGACGCTCGACGATGAAGGTCTGTCAAATACACTGCGATTTATTGATTTGGTTGTTTTATTTAATCACCATGAACTTCCCGCCAACATACATATATTAAATTTCCAACTTATGAGTTCGTATATTTCTATATTGATTATAACCAGCCCAGTACACTCCACGGTTAGAGCCAATATGACATAAACTTGTGTGAATGTTGTGTGGTCGATCCATTTTCTCCGCGGCCACTCTAAAAGTTTTGACATGTTTCGCGTTAGTTTATCATACATTGTGTGATCTGTGACTTTACCATGAGTTTCCATGACCGTACTCGCTAGCGACTATGTAAACGATTTAGTATGTCGATTTAAGATTTCAAGCTTACATGGTCATTTACATTAGAATTACGATTTGGAACTATTATTATGGGATATTAAGGAAGCCATTGAAATCCAAAGGCATAAGAATTTCAACCGGGACGATGGGTTTCAACTGTCAAGTGTCTGGCGTCCAGTGATCCGAAAATTCCCAAATCGAAAAGAGACTGTTTCCGGAAAGAACTCGCGTATTGATACCTGGTGAAGGTCGCGGGAATCCGGTGGAAACGAACGGCACAGGACCGGTCTAAATGGCGAGCCTTGGGGGAGGCCTATGTTCAGCAGTGGACGTCTTTCGGCTGAAATGATGATGATGATGATGATTGATACTGGGAGTGTGGTGTGTCGTGACCGTAATCGAGTTTCAAGTGACAAGGCGGACGGTGGTAGTGACGGTGACACTGTGGGAAAAAAGTGAACCAGGAAGAGGGTAGATCGCTATGGTGTGTGGGGAGACCACAACTAAAACTCGCAACACGTCAGTTAATCCTTGATAATGGCGCTTGCAACAGTGCCGAAATATCGGGAACTCAAAAATACAAATATATACAAGGTAAATATCCCGTTTCAAATCGTAATTCTAGTATGCCGATTCTTAGTTCTATTGCGTAACAGCCAGAGGCGCTGTACTTATGCCCATACAAATTTTTACGCAGTCGCTAGCGAGTACGGTCATGTAAACTCATGGTAAAGGCACTAGATGAAAAACGAATAATCCTGGTAACTGGTAAACTTTGATGAATATGTGTCATGATTTATTGAAAAAAAAATGGTATTCAGTGTATCAGGAGTGTATGAGCGCTCGTGGACCAGCGGCGCCCGCGTACCGCGTGCGATATGCGAGGTTATTAAGTAATATGGGCCGAGGTCAGTCCTTGGATGGGTGATCGCTTTGAGTGGTTATTAACTGAGCGCTCCCGTGCTTTGGAAGGCACGTTAAGCAATTGATCCCGGCTGCTGCCTATGATAGCAGTCGTTAAGCCAAGTTACAGGCCTTCCGTCGGCTTGAGAACTTCTAACAGTCAAGTTGCCCACTCACTTGACAAGCCTAATTCCAATAAGGTCTGGTTTTCCCTCGGGTTGGAAGGTCAGATGGCAGTCGCTTCCGTAAAAACTGGTGCCTACGCCAAATCTCGGGATTAGGTAGCAGACCCCGGGCATCCTTCATGGTGCAACTATACTGGGAAAACGATAGAAGGATGATGACTAATAGTTTGACTTTATCATCCATCTATCTTCTTCTTCTTTGTACCAATAATCTCTACTTGATAACTTATTGTGTGGCTTTATAGGCCGGGCCCATTAAAGATATAGGCGTGCGCGGTAGGAGAGTAGCCTGGGGATATTCCAGGGGAAAACCTCCGACACGACCACGCGTGTGGTATAGAACACTGGAATACTATCAGAGTTTGCGCTCCAGTGAGATTGGTTGAGTGGTTTCAACCGAATCCGAAGACCTTATTGGAATTAGGCTTGTCAAGTGAGTGGGCAACTTGACTGAAGAACTCAAGCCGCCCCAAGGGCTCTAACTTGGGTTGACGATTGCTATTATAGACAACAGCCGGTATCAATAGCTTAACGTGCCTTCCAAAGTAAACTGGACTATTAGTGTCTAAAAAAACAATATAAACCGGTAAAAAGATAGGTGGGTAATTCTACTTTTTCATGACCAGTTTGCGACTACAAAGAAAAATGTATGATATGTATTGAATTAGTGTACAAAATTAGGATTTCTAAATAGTACCTGAACCTAATCAAAGGGATTTATATGTAAAAATACCTAAATATTAATATATTGCTGTAAAAGGTGGGTAACACAGTGGTAAAAACCATTTTTTCATACAAATGGTGAGACATCTAAGGACCACTGAGTTACTCGATTTATGGATATTAGCTGTGATTCGTCAATTACCAAAACTATCGGAAGTGATACTGCAATTAAACCTCTTTCTAAATAACAATATAAAAATAGGGCCAAGTATTCCAAAATAAGCATTTAAAAAAAAGTGTCTGAAAATTATGTACATGAAAAAGTAGAATGGCCCAGGCATCGATTTAAAATACCCTAGATACACTATCACCTACAAATTCAAGACGAAAAAGTGTCCAAGCCGGCTGAGCCGACATTGTGAGTGTGTGCGTGTTAGATACACGCTAAACGAGCGTAAGTCAATTGGGATCAATTTATTTTTTTTCAATAGTGAGCCTTATGTCACCAGAGAGTAAATGAGAGCGTTTGGCGATTACAGCATTTCAATTTTGTTCACGCACATTTTCCACTGATTGTGTTGGCAACATTGGACATACATTGGAACAGAGTCGGTATCGTGTACCGTGGAGTCGAAAATGATTTGTTTAAAATAGGTAGGTGGTAAACAAGCATACGACGTCAGATGTTAACGTAGATTTATTATAAATAGTAATGATAAATCGATTTATTATGTTGTGTTGTTTTTTAATTTTTGTTATTTTAATGAGTGTTACTTTAGAACTCCGTAGTTTATGAACCGATTCGGAAAATTCTTTCTTTGTTTGGAATCATATGTTTGAACCATGTTGGTCCCGTTGTTGCCGTAAACTAGTTCTGATGATGGTATCCATGAGGAATTGAGGGAAATCCTCAAAAAATCAGGGGAAACATATAGCGATTTTAGTTTTTCAGTAACAAATCGAGCATTTGCATTCAGAAAGTAGCATTTGGAGAACAGAAGCTGATGACGAAGACCATGGATGGGACTATCCAAAAGTGTTTGTGTGTGGCGCTAAGATATTTCGATCAAGATACTCAAACGACTATGACAAAGCCACTTTAAATGGTTCTACTGTAATTTCATGTTATGTTACCATTAAATTAAAGCAGTCCTAAATTTAAATCAGTTAATCGAATAAGTTATACTTGAAAGAAGAAATAGAATATTATTATCCGTAACACATTATTTTTAAAAACAAGGTTTAATTTACAAAAATTACACTGAACTAGAGTAACTTGTATACATGATAGTGTCTCAAGCTTTGAAATCTTTATTTTACATTTTGAAATGATATATAGGTAACATACCCCTCACGTTACTAGAAAATATCTTTCTACAAATAGTCATAAATCATTTAATACTTTTTATTCACTTTGTTTTAGATAAACGCTAATATTTTAATTTATAGTTTTTACCAACTTACATATCTACATACACACTCCATAGGTGTGTGCTAATAACAAACAATACTTGTAAACTTTCATAAAAAAATTAGTCAGTCTGCGACTCCATTCCTTCGAAATTTTACTATAGTCCGATTCATAGGTCTCCCGTTTCGTTTCGATATACGACTCACTCAACGTGAGGGAAAGAGACAGTAGCATAGCTGGTCGTGTGTCTGATATTTTGATAAAATAATTGTTATAAGCGCGTTAAAGCTTAATATAACTACAAATCAATTAAATAATGAAACTTTAAATAAATACTCACCGAAAATATGAAATTACATCCTTTTTTAACGTCGTTAACGTGTTGTTTTTGCATTTTTTTACGGAGCACATGGGCATGTTGACTCGCCGATGGCTAGCGCGCGACTCTGAGCGCAAGAGTGCTTAAAAGGCATTTAAGCACTCTTGAGCGCGGACGCTTTTGACAGGCGGATAGTGCATCTAGGGTATTTTAAATCGATGGGCCCAGGTATACGGAATAATCCTAAAGTTAAGGCGCGTATAACCGCGAACGACCTTGCGCGCTGGGGCGTGGCGTAGCCTTTCCCGCCGCACTACCCGCCCCCCCCCTCCCCGGCTGTAACAGATCCGTCAGCCGACTCCAAAAAAGGATTAGGTTTTTTGTATGTGTGTATGTATTTTTTATATTATTATTTTCTAAATACACAGGAATTTTTGAAGTAATTCAATATATAAAATAGTTAAGTAGGTACATTGTCTCAGAATCGAACTCTTATATTTTAGCGCGCAAAGCGACACAGCCTTCCCGTCCGAGAGCCGGTGACAAACTGCCGCCCGTCGCCCGCGCACGTATCCGCCCCAACTTTTATGACGGTGTGGTAGTTATTCCAGGTTTTTGACAAAAGTAATGATTCTTTTACAATATCCGCAGCTCAGATTATGAAAAACTGAATTAAATTTTATTTTCTGAATATCCCGTGTAAAATCCCGCAGTAGCGATTTAAAAGGTTGAAAAATGCATTATTTGATTTTTTTTTGTTAGGACAATCTAGGCGTGTTGCAATTTCCGCAGCTCAGATTGAAGAGGACATATCAATTCTTCAAGTATATTTTTTCGAGACCTATATTTCGGGCCAGTTTTGAGTTTTAGGCCTTTGAATGCGACCAAAATGTGGTATTTCACTCTATTACGCGCCTTAATAGGGACCAGTCATTGATTCATAATTGGACGCTGTTATGCAGTAATACGTAAACCTACCATATTTTTTTCTATTAAGTTGACACATTATTGCATAACAGCATCCGATTAATACATGGAAGTAACTTAATACCCACCCCACCCAGCTGTGCTAATACATTTTCAAAATTTACTGAACGCAGCAACCGATCAAAGTACCTAGATCCTGCATATTGATGAGACCATAAACTCACACAATACCGTATTACCATACAATTAAGACAAAAGGCATTAAGTCACACACTTTACACACGAAAATAAGTCATTTTGTATTAAATCTGCAGTACAGTTCAAAGACGAGGCATCCTAATCAGTTTTAAGTCTGTTTACTGAATCTTCAAATAACCTATTTATTGCTTGGGACTTTGGTAGTCGAGTTTAATCTTTTGGAGATAATCAAAACTTAAAATCAAGACATTTATTCTGCAAGTAGGCCTCAAGGGCACTTTTACAAGTCAAAATCTATCTAAGTACATCAAATAAAATAATACAATAATCAAAGTATCATTAATTAAATGTAGTGTTACATGTCAAAAATAAGACTAAGAAACTAGTAACAATCGAGATTTGTTAGAGATGTATAAGGTCTCTAAGCGTCAAGATAAAAGGTAATAAAGTAGGTACACTAATAATGATGGAACAATACAAAACAATAAGTATGAAACTTGGATGTAACAGTCTCTTCTTTTTACTAGGCTGCGTATATTGACAACGGTATACCAAATTAATAAACATAGGGGCCTCGGCAGAGAGTAAAATTTTTTACCTTTTGGTGTCGAAACTTGGTCAATGGGGTCCCAGCGCGCACAAGTTATTTACTGAAATCGCGAAGCGTTTGGTTGACGTAACTGGTGACCGAAGAGCTGGCAACTTCCTCGCACAACGTAGCATTGCGATACAGCGAGGAAATGCCGCTATCATCCTCGGTACAATGCCCTAAGGGCCTGTTTTAGATTTAAGTTAGTTGTAATATTATTTAAGTTATTGTTATTTAACTATTATTACCGCCTGTAAATCAATAAATGTTTAAAAATTAATGTTGACTATATAGTTCGACCGCTTCACTGAGACGGCGCGGGTGGGAAGCGGGAGGCAGGGCCCCGCCGCCCGCTGCCTGCCCGCGACCCCTCGACGTCACCCCTCTTATCCCTCCCCTGTCACAGGCGCCATTTCAGTTAAACGGGACTGCTATAGGTTACATTATAAATATAATCATTGATGTGTTTATCGATTCGTTATTATCTTTAAGTTATTAGACTAAATTTTATTAATTAAACCGAAGGCGAAGAGTTTCGTTTTGCAAATAATCAAATATGGAATAAGTTCATTGACTTTAGATAAATACAACATGACAAATATAACAATGAAGTAGCCGCCGATAATGATAGGAAGTTGTAAGGTGTTGAGGCTTATTAAAAATTATATTATCAAGGCTCGCGGTGGCTTTGAGATTAGAATTATACGAAACACCTGGTGATTGGATTTTATATTTTCCGCATACCTATACGTTGTGAGATTATACGTAGATTACACTGAATAATTATTTGCAGTTTTTTAATCGGGAAATAAATAAGGTAAATTCCCAGTGCGTAACACTTTAAGGCTGTGCAACGAGAAATATGGCGTTCTTTGAAACGCTGTTCTGCCCATATAAGAAAACAACAAGGATTGATTGTCAGATGTATAATTCTTGACTATATAACTGTATTTATGACAATAGTCGAAACTTGATTGCATACAATTATCTCGATAGAAAAAAAATCCAAAGTTGTCTTTATTTTTTTTTACTCAACCTACTAAAACAACGCATTATTAAAAGACACAATTAATTAAAAATGATGGTATTTTATCTCATCTAAACTCTGTCAAGAGGAAATTTAATAAAACTGCACACAGTCAGATATTTATCGAGATTTGTCTAAAAAAGCCATTCCCGAAGAGTGTTATATCCCGTTTTGACGTGCGCGAAAGACATAAGCGTGTCTCTTTCACGAGAGATGTGGCTGACCGAATCGAGACCTCCCCTTGTTTCCTAATAGTCAATACCCGTTGTTCACTTCTCTATATATGAATTATTGGATAAGGTAATTACATGACTGCTAGCGTGGTATAGCGATTACTGCCCATTTTGTGTCAGCCTAGAGAAGACAACTGTACTCAGAAGTGGCAGATCATCATCATCATCATCATTCAGCCGGAAGACATCCACTGCTGGATATAGGCCTCCCCCAAGGAGCGCCACAGCACACGGTCGCGAGCCACCCGCATCCAGCGACTCCCCGCTGCCTTGACCAAGTCATCAGTCCACCTAGTGGGAGGCCGTCCAACGCTCCGTCTTCCCGTGCGAGGCCGCCACTCGAGAGCCTTTCTTCCCCAACGGTTATCGGTTCTACGAGCAATGTGGCCCGCCCACTGCCACTTCAACATGCAGATTCTCTGAGCTATGTCGGTAACCCTCGTTCTTCTGCGGATCTCCGAGTTTCGGATCATGTCCCGCAGAGAAACTCCAAGCATAGCTCTCTCCATCGCACGCTGAGCAACTCTGAGCTTATTTAAGAGGCCCACATTCAGCGGCGACGTTTCAGTTGCATAAGTCATCACTGGCAACACGCATTGGTCGAAGACTTTCTTCTTAAGAAGTGGCAGATATAATAAGCTAAACGAGCTCTCGTGATAAACGACAAGATAAAGCATCTATTACTTTCTGCCACGACTTGATGTAAAGTGACGGATCTTAGACTCACCTGGTTGCCAAACACGCCAATGCTGCAGGCTGAAGACACCTGATCAGCCCCGAACCACACCGCAGCAAGGCGGGGCGGGACATTCAGTATGAACACTTGGGACACCGCCACCACCGTCTGCCCGGTGAAGCCAAGCCAGAACATGTCCTGGGGCACGGAGAATACCTTCAGCCACGCGCCCAGGCATGTACCGAAGGAGCCGATGATCGTTGTCACTCGAAGACCCTGGTGACAAGAGAGAGGCTTTATTAATTGAACCATTTTGATCATGGAGACTTTTTACATCTCTTTGTTACCGGAACGCATAAGGTAAGGTTTGGAATACCCTGCCGACGTCGGTATTTCCGAGGTTAAGGTACGATTGAAATAGGCTTCTTCTGGCTTCACTCTGACTTAAGCTCGCTTCACTGTCGGCTTCATTTTTGGCCCTCCAGTATCTAGCCGGCCCAGAGCAATTCCATTATTAACAAAAAAAGATTGTCATTTGAGTGTTTTTATTTACTAACCATCATATAAGATACCTACTGTTATAGTCACGTAATGGGTCCAGCAACTCAATACGTCATTCGGCAAATGAGGTATTTGTCTGTGTAGGTCAGGTATCTCATATTAAATATTTGATTTTAAACACTGACTAAAAACGATGCTCATTATTGTTTTCTCAAAGGAAAAGTACAAGTTCGTCTATCTGCATTGTAATATTTTATAAGAGAGAAACTGTAGTTATATGTTGTATCACTAAATCCCCAACAGTACAATTTAAACCAAATTCCTGAGACGCGTTGAAGCAAGAAATGGGTTGGTGCATCCCAACCCAGCTTACGTAAAGAGATGTTAATTAAATTCAATGGAATAGAATGCATTTAAGTACTTCAACGCTTTAGTGTCGCCATTTGGAAGTAAAAAGTCAGTTTCCATGCAAAACCGCATTTCCTCTGTCCTCCATCATTTTCCTAACGTAAAATGTCAAGTCTCATTTGACACCGTGAAGCAAAATTGGTGTGTTTATGAAAACCTCATTTCATTAGGCACCTGGCGTCTAGAGCGGCAGCTATCTCTCTCTGTCTCTACTCTAGAGCCGGCCATGTAAAAAGGTAGCAAATTAAATACAAAGTCAGCCAATGACTTTAACATGATTTCCCTCTATAATAGAAGACTTTTTTGGACACAATTTTCTTCTTCAAAATTTAAAAAAACGAAATTAATTGCCCAAACTTGCTGCAAAATATAATGTTTCATGTACCGCATCGCTCCTTACTTCCACGTAACTTGTTTTATGTGAGTTTCGCACGTACTAATTATTCTAGACATACATTTTCCAAACGAGTATTAAAAAACTACAATGAGTATTTGACCATGTGACATCGATCCATTTATGCACTCCCTTGATGTTCTAAAAGAACGCACGAGATCCAAATTGTTATCGATTAATAATACTTAGTGTTCTACATACTTACATTCCTACTCGCTTAGACGCTGTTGTATATTTTTGCTAAATGTTTGTATTTATGAACCTCCAGGTCTGTTTTTATACATATTAGTAACTTACCTTTATCTTGTATGTATGACTGTATGTGTTCTGAACAATAAATAAATAAAATAATTTAAAATAAATAATTTAATATGATCATTATTATTTATCTTTTCACGCCTGTAACAATTGTGAGGAATTTACAAAAAATGATTTAAGCTCTAGGCAATTTGCTTAATGCTTAGTCAGTGTTCCTGTAGGCTATTTCCAGACTTAAAAAAATAATTACTTAAGCCCATTGAAAAACATCACATCGCATTTGTTAACTGCCATATATTAAAAATCCCGTACCAAAAGTGATTTATAACATTCCCAGTTACAAGTTTAGAATAAAGGATATACTAAAAATTTAGGCACCGAGCAGGATTCGAACCTGCAACCTCCCGGCACTCGCGGCCAGTCGCTCTAGCCAAATGAGCTATAGGTATAATCGTCAGCCAGCCCCAAATTCATCAACCGTTCCTTCATTTATACAAACGCCTTAAGGGAGGTAATCCTGCTCGGTGCCTAAATTTTTAAATTTTTCCTTTATTCTAAATTTGTAGTTTACGATAGCAGCGGTACTGCTTAATACAAGAATTAATTCCCCGATACGTTTATTTCATCATCAAATTCTATTCATTTCAGGAATTCGTAACTTCTCCATACTTAGTCTGCGCCGAACCACTAATGAACCCACTACGTTAGGGAAGTAATCAATTTTGGCTCTAAGCCGCATAAAGTTGCCGCTTTACTCCCGATCCGATTTGACGTATATTTAGGTCATGATTTGGTTCCGCTGATTGTAAAGAGAGGATTTTCATTTGGTTCACTGAATTTGCTTGGGTAATAATTTGTATTTCTCATCCCAGATTGTTAAGGTATTTAGCTGATAGTAAAGTCAGCAATTTATCACGAAACGTCAAAAAAGCTCTGTTGGTGGCCACAATATTGTGGTCAAATTGCGCAAAAAAAAAATTGTAAAAGTTGGATGTTATCAGAGTATTTCCGTGGGTCATTCTACTTTTTCATGACCAGATTTCTATTACAAATAAAAATCTATGATATGTATTGAGTTAGTATATAAAAAAAGGATTTCGAAATAGTACCTGAATCTAATAAAAGGAATTTATAGGTAAAAATACTTACATATTAACATATTGCTGTAAAAGGTGGGTAACACAGTGGTAAAAACCATTTTGAAACATCCAAGGACCACTGAGTTACTCGATTTATGGATATTAGCTGTGGTTTGTTAATTACCATAACTATCGGAAGTGACACTGCAATTAATCGTCTTCCTAAATAACAATACAAAAATATGAAGTAATGCCCAAGTATTCCAAAATCTTAATTGAAAAAAAAGTGTCTGAAAATTATGTACATGAAAAAGTAGAATGGCCCCGTAAGTTCTGTTTAATAGTAACGTAAAAATAATATTTATAGACTCGGTTTTATAAAGATCCGTTAGATCTTGTGTCGGTTTGTTATGTCAAAAAATGTATTGAGTTACTGAAATTTGATCTGACATTTGGTTTTTATAAAACCTGGCCTTAGCGTTACTAAAGACAGTACCTACTGTATAAAATTATTGTCATTATATAATTACAGGAAGCAAGTATTGTACTTACTCATAATTATTATAACTTCCTTTAATTTGATGACGTCATTCTACTTTTTTATTGACATAATTTGGAACCTTAAGTTTTTTTGGAGTATAATATGGACCTATTATATTTTTTATTGATATTAGATTAGTCTTCAAAACTGTTCCCTGTTTTTTTAAAATAAGTATTGTTTTTAAGAAATCCTTTTTTGAATTTTATCTTAGATATTAACACGTTTGCATGAACTAATAGTTTCGTGCCTTGGTTTGTCACGAAACGAAAAAAAAACATCAACTTGACAGCTGACACATGTTCTATGAATGTACAAAATCATCAAATGACTTAGACCAATGCGCAATCTGGTTTAAGTCTTGATTTAATTTTTCTACAGCTAGATCGACATGTTCAGATTTAAACAATATATACCTATACAATTGTAGATCATCTGCGTATAGGTGACATTTACAATTAATTATATAATTTATTACATCCGCGCTGTATAATATAAATAAAATAGGCCCCAAAATTGATCCCTGAGGGACGCCTCTAGTGACTAAGGATTCAGATACCATTGACAAACCCTCTGGGTTTTGCACTTCTACTAGCCGGTTCGCTTATCAAATTTGAAGTTTTGATGTTGTTCCCGGTGGTGAGTAAGGTCGCGAGAGTCCCCAAGGATGCGCTGCGTTGAAAGTGAGGGACCTGTATTCGTTTGTAACTGTCAATACAACAAACCCACATGTAAAAAGGGTATTTGATTGTTCTGAAGTCGCAAGCGTATAAAGACTAAGGATGCTTGTATGCCACTGCGGTATTATAATAAATATGTGAGCTTACATTTCAATTGCTCTTTCGTGAAATATTGTTCACACCTCCCATTCCATTAGGCAAAGTGGTTTTTTATAGCCCTGCAACGGTGCTGCTCTGCCGCCGCCATTTTTTAATCAGTCATTTGCATTGCACGAGTGTTTGAGTTAGTGATACGGTAATTGCAAATTACTGAACGATATTTTGTTTCTGGGTCTTAGATAATAATAATAATAATATCGTTTATTGCATATCACATTACAAGCGTGGATGGAATTACAAATAAATAGGTATACATATGACACCCTGCAAGGGCACAGCAATATCAGAGGGCCAATTATTTACACAGACAAAATCATTCCAAAAAGCATAACACACGGTAACATTTTTTTTTTATTTTTTTTTATTTTTTAGATGTTTTCTATGTATTAAGTATTTATTAAGGTTCCGTAGCCAAAATTGCGTCCGTTCGTATGTCACAACCGATTTACTCAGAGACTATAAGCGCTACAATTTATGAAATTTGGTAGGAAGGTGTATTCTATGAACTGCTATATTTTTATCCCCATGGTCCCCGAAGGTCAAATTTTAAGATATGTAAACAGAGGTTTCTGTGTACGTGTGTAGTGTACTTGACAAATGTCACTTGCATTTTGGTCCCATCTATATACCCTAAAATCTGTCTTGATCATTACATTATGAAGTCATAGTAATACGTCCAGCATCAATTATATTTATTTTATAGTGTACTAGCTTTTTCCCGCGGCTTAGCCCGCTTACTAAGCGTAATATTTAACCGTCTACAAAACAGGATGTTCTCAGTTTAATCTATATGTTTTATGTACCTACGTATAAATATATGTCCGCCATCTTGGATTTGAAAATGGACGTCATTTCAGAATGTCGGACTCCACAGTCGAGTTATAAATATGTGTGTATTTCCAAAGGTTCAAAAATATTTGAGCAACCTTGTTCGTTAATATCCTTAAATTGTGAGAGGTCTCATGAACTATAACGCGACGCCGGAATACCCCTTCGGTTGAAGGGCAAAATCTACAAGACCATTGTGAGAACTGTCGTCATGTATGAACCGGAATATTGGCCGCAAAGGTGATGGATGAGAAGAGATTGAATGTTACGGAGGTGAGAATGTTGAGATGGATGAGTGGCGTGACGAGAATGAATCGAATAATAAATGGGTATATAAGAGGAGCCCTGAAAGTAGCACCCATAGTTGGATGCAGTTATGACTAGATTGATACATTATTACATAACAACATCCAATTGATAAGCTGAGAGCTAATCGTCTACGGTGGTATGGACATGATATGCAGAAGGATGAAAGTCATGTGGCAAGATGGGCATTAGGTGTGAATGTAGAGGGTTGTAAGAGAAGAGGTAGGCCAAGGTAAAGATGCATGGACTGCATGAGAGATGATATAAACAGGAAGAATGTGAGTGACGAAATTACTGGTGATAGAGAGGTATGGAAGGAAAGACATGCTGCACCGACCCAAGTGAGGGGGCAAGCTAATGATGATTGAATAGTCACTATAAATGTCTCCTAAATTGTCGCATGTACATAAACAAGTTTATTTTGACCAAATAATTTAAAATATTAGGTGCTTAGTAAAACCGGTTACCGCACTTGACTCAAACTGACAATACAGACGAGTTTGAAGACATTTTGTTAGGTAACCCACAATACCTGTTCATAAGAACAAAAGGAAGGACAAAAGTCCTTTCCCACAAATATAAATGTCAAAGTGACAGGCAAAAGCGTAAAAACTTAACCTAGGTTTGACGAAAATAAAAGTAAATATTTTGTAGGTAAGTACTTAATTTATTTCTCAAATTATAACATAAGTGATCATGAAACTACATGCTTATCTATATCATTACAAACAAGGAAACGAGTCGGCACTATAAATAAACTTTCAAACTGCGTACAATCTATCCTAATCTTTGTAAATTGACGAGTAAATAACCCAAGATCACATATGAGATAATCCGTATCGTTTACACAGAAAATTACATAATTCGTATATGGAACTAACTTTGATAACTTCTGTACATATCATAATATTTGTGAATTACAAAATGATGTCATTTTTAACATCTTGACAATTTTATCTAAAATGTACTAAGATAACATAATCGTTTCAGTGCTTGATATTTACCTAATCAACACTTGGAAATGTCAATCACCATTTAAATCGTTAATATTCAGCCGGCTGGACAATATCTTTAACAGTTTTTTTTTAATTTTTTTCGATTATTCGGCGTCGCCAAAGCTGAATAATCCAAACGTCGATTGGTTACGAAAGTACGGAACCAAATTGGCCTCCCGCTAATATGAACTGTGCCTTTACCATGACTTTAAATAACCGTAATCGCTAGCGACTGCTTAAAAAATTGTATGGGCGAAAGTACCTTGCAGAAGACCACAGCCATAATAACATTAAGTATGTAGTGTTGTGTTCCTGGAGGTGAGCAAGGTGGCCAGAGCTCCCGAGGATGCACTGTGTTGAGAGCGAGGGACCTAGTCCCTTCTGCTGTCAAAACAGTGAATTCTCAAATTTCATAAAGGGTCGGCAACGCGTAGGTGACTCCTTTGGAGTTGTTGACGTCTATTGGCTGCGGTGGCCGCTTACCATCAGGTGGATAAAAAACCGGCGTTGTATAAAAAAAAAGTAGAGCGCCTCTGGCGGTTACGCAATATAACTAAGAATCGGCATACTAAATCGTTTACGCAGCTCTAGCGAGTATGGTCATGCAAACTCATGGTAAGGGCACGGGGGAGACTGTTTCCGGAAAGAACTCGCGTATTGATACTGTGAGTGTGGCGTGTAGTGACCGTAATCGAATTTCAAGTGACAAGGCGGACGGTGGTAGTGACGGTGACACTGTGGGAAAAAAGCGAACCAGGAAGAGGGTAGATCGCTATGGTGTGTGGGTAGACCACAACTAAAACTCGCAGCACGTCAGTTAATCCTTGATAATGGCGCTTGCAGCAGTGCCGAAATATCGGGAACTCAAAAATACAAATATACATGGTAAATATCTCGTTTCAAATCGTAACTCACGGGTGACAAGCTGTGTATGCTAGCCGTATAAATGGGGCAAATACCAAACTTATGAGGGACTAAGCCGAATTTAGAGCTTCATTAACACTCACGAGTTGTATAACTAATTGCTTTATTAAATGTAATGTATGCCTACGTTGGCAGGGCTGCTCTTGCGACTCAATTAAACTCGGCTGCCCACCCTCGAGGTGAAAATTCACTTGAACGCAGTTGACAGGCAAGTGATAGTAACTAGGGCTTACACCGTTGCTGACTTGTATGACCATTAGCGGGGATTCCCGGGGATTCCCGGGAAACTGCTAGCGCTAATAGTGAGTCAATGTAGATACTCGTGTTAGACCACGACGTGCGAGACATGGTTCACGAATGAATGATTCAAATGAAGTAAGTACCTACTTCACCTCGTGTCACTTCATTCACTAGTTCAGTTCGTATTCATATACTTCAGTCAGACCAATAGGCACGTTAATACCAAATAAGAAAAACAATTAGTTCGAATCTTCTCGAAAAAGGATCAAATTCTTAATCAAATGTCGAAAATTAGAGGGGGGGGACACACTTTCTATGACTTTGACAGCTAATATCTCACCAACAGTTGATTTAAATGGACAAGTTTTTTAGAAACCTCCATATCATTTTTAAAGGCCTATCCATCGATACCCCACACGACTATGTGCGTTGAAATTTTTTTTTCATTCACCGGTTACATGTATGGAGTGCCCTCCCTAATTTAATATTTTTTTGTAATTTTACATCACTTTTATGTAGCGGTTCATAGAATACACCGTCCTACCAAATTTTATAATTGTAGTGCTTATAGTCTTGGAGTAAATCGGCTGTGACATACGGACGGACGGACGGACATGACGAATCTATAAGGGTTCCGTTTTTGCCATTTTGGCTACGGAACCCTAAAAAAATTATAAGTCTTCAAAGTTTTAAGAGGGGGCATACTCTGTCCCTTTTCCGCAAAACGCACCTTTGTTTGAACGATCGTCATTTACTATGGCGCTCGTGGTCAATGACGTCAATGATCTGTCGCGCTCTCTCTCTCTCTAACCAGCAATATTAAAACGGTTGTAGCTCCGTTATTTTTAGAGATATTTGAGTAGGATTTTCACCATTTGGCATATTTTTTTACCTTGTTTCTTTTGCAATAGTCTTATGGAGTAGTCAAATTTTAAGTCTACATCCATATTCATAAATCATAATAATAATAATAAGTTTATTTCAAAAAATATGGTACAATTTTGATTAGTAGATTGTTATGAGTTAGTTTCGCATATTTTACCGGCAGCTGCGGCGTAGAAATATTTAGGATACACATCAAATTAAAGTTACAGTTTACAATATTTTTTTGTTTTTTTTTTTTGAACCTGACTGTGGCTTTATAGGCCGGACCCAATAAAGCGATAGGAGTGCGCGGTTGGAGAGTAGCCTGGGGAAAATCCAGGGGAAAACCTCCGGCACGACCACGCGTGTTGTTTGGAATACTGGAATACTCTAAGAGTTTGCGCTCCAGTGAGATTGGTTGAGCGGTTTCAACCGAATCTGAGGTGTGAGTGGAATCGAGCTACTGGGAGTTTTGTCGCTGGTTCACTAAACCTAGCCTAGCTGAAAGAGTCCAGCAAGAAACTCAGCTAGGCCCCACCTGGGTCGGACTGACTCTACCCGGTGTGCGGCGGTACCGGCACGAATATGGACTATATGTGTCAGTGTTGTCGCGATCGCGCGGTGGACGTCCCCGCCGGCGGGAATGCCTAAGTGTACGCGTCGTGTCAGAGTCGGACGCCGTAAGCGCAGCGTTCCATCTTTCGATGGACGCTGTGATTACGTCGTCCGGGGACAGCTGTTAGTGTCAACTGTCAGTCGAATCGGCACCAATTTACTGCGCCCCTATATTTAAATGAGCGCTTCCGACTGGCGCGTGATGCGCAGAAACGCGAAAAATCTGTCACCCTCTAACTATATTTGCTAAATAGTGACGGCTGTCTAATCCACGGTGATTGCTGTCATATTATACTTACGCGTGTAAAACATGTTTACGAAAAATATTCTATTATCAAAAAAAAAACAATTATGAAACGTAATTTTCCTTATAACAACATTATAATATTCCATGATGATTGAAAGATAAAATCTTTGTTTACATTATTTTGTATTACTAAACTAAATACTTAAATTATCTACGCTTATTAGTTATTTGTGATTCGGACGGAAAACAAACAAAAAACAAACAACCATGATATAATTTTGTAACGTTACATACATTGTGTGTAAGTTTTTAGCATTTCTGGTCACCCGTATTTCCATATTATTTAGAAGCGATGCCACGACTAGAACCTTCTACCTAAGTAGGTAACTAAAAACGGGACAAGTGCGTGTCGGATCACGCACAATGAAGGGTTTCGTACCAACATCTACTAGTCCACATTTAAAACCACTATCCAATACATAGAATCTAAAAAAGTAGTATCTTCATAGGTAACTCACGGCTCTTACGACCTTTTGTTTGGATAAGACAGTTTTTCAGCGAAAACTCAAAAATCGCGGGACCTATCTTATTCAAACCAAAAATCGTTGAAAGTATTTATTAATACACACCACCTCAATTTTTTCAGACTTAAACATATTAGTTTTTATAACTAATATCCCACAAACAGTTGACTTAAATGGAAAAGTTAGCCAAGGATACCCCACACGACTATGTCCATTAAATTGTTTTCTTATCGACCGGTTACATGAATAGAGTGCCCCCTTAATTTTTTTTTTGTAATTTAACATCACTTTTTTGTAGCGGTTCATAGAATACATGACATACGGAATACGTGACATACGGAAGGACGGACGGAGAGGCAGACAGATGACGAAACTATAATGGTTCATTATTCGCCATTTTGACTACGGAACCATAACGAAAAGAAGACAAGACGTGGAAATGGGGCTGATGGGCAACCCCGATGACCCCCCCCCCCCCCCCTTTGTCGCATTTTACGACAGGCGGGGGAGACCGTAGACCTATTCTTGTCCGAGTCTACACGGTTATGGACCTTGGGTCCTAAGAGTCACGGCCATGGAGCCACGGTCCATGTACCGAACACCCTGTACATGTAAGTTCACTTCAATGACGAGAGACATGATGAGAGACTTCGCTCTGTTCTCATTTGATTTTATTTTTAGACTGACGCTCAGAGACCTTATACATCTCTGAGGATATTTATTTAATAGATTTTATTATTTTATGTTGACGTGTTATAGATATAGCTCAAAATATTTTATTATGATTAGTGTACCTACTTTATTACCTTTTATCTTGACGCTTAGAGACCTTATACATCTCTAACAAATCTCGATTGTTATTAGTTTCTTAGTCTTATTTTTGACATGTAACACTACATTTAATTAATGATACTTTGTTTATTGTATTATTTTTATTTGATGTACCTAGATAGATTTTGACTTGTAAAAGTGCCCTTGAGGCCTATTTGCAGAATAAATGTTTTGATTTGATTTTTGATTTTTGAGTGAAGTGAAATTAGTTGTGAAGTCTGCAAACCCAATCCTAAGCAGGAAACACGGAAAAAATTGTTTTAGTTACCTTTATAATCAGGAAATACCCATCTTCGTTCATGACTGCACAAATTCAGTACGAATTCATTGAACAAAACGAAACGCTACGTGTCTTTTGTTCTTCGCGCGTCTACAGTCGAATAAATAACTGGTTATTGTTCAATTATACGAATGTTTCTTTGTCGATAAGCCTTGGTGGCTTCCTCTATTTATATTCTGGCGAATCGCTGGGAAGTCACTAAAAAGTAGATAATATCAATGTACGTTGCAGACAGAATCCATTTTTGACCGAGTGAAACGAAGGTCTCTGCTTCAGCATCGACAAAAATGCTTTCGTATGTCCGGATTTCCGTTTGTTCTCGTCTACAGATCGCAATTATCAACCGATTCTCGTAAAATTTCGTGAGCAGGTTCTGTAAAATTTTTTTGTCGAGACGGTTTTTGGATTTTTTTTTGCCAATGATTTTGTAAGTTTCTGCAGGCGAATTTCGGTTTGTTCTCCTCTACAGGTCGCATCTCTGAATCGATTCTCGTGAAATTTTGTGAGCAGGTTGGATAGATATACAGATTATTTGGCGAATAAGTTTTTGGAAATTAAAAAAAATATATATTTGTTCAACGGTTTGTTCTCTTCTACAGGTCGCATTTCGCAAACGATTCTCGTGAAATATTGTGAGCAGATCCGGTAATTATATAGAATTTTATCTCGAGTCAGTTTTTGGAAATTTTCAAAAACAATTTTTATTTCAAAGATTTTGTAAGTTTCTGCGTTCGAATTTCGGTTTGCTGTCCTCTACAGCGGGGTAATCACGTAACTTTTGCACTACCGTTAGGTAGATTTTAATGTCAAATTTTAATTGTCAGCTCATACATTTATACTTCAAAATTGACAGTAAAATCTATCTACCGTTAGTACATAAAGTTACGTGATTCACCTGCAGGTCGCATTTTTCAACCGCTTCTCGTGAAATTTTGTTAGCAGGTTCGATATTCATAATTGACGTTTTTTATAATGTCCGATTTTGGAAATGATAAAAAAACTCACGAGGTCTACAGCTCACAGAGCCACTAGTATTAGACTGTGTAATCGATCCAGTTCCACACAACATTTTTTGCCGCAAAGTTGAGACATGCTCTTGATTGCTTTTAACTCCACTCACGGGGCAAATACAATTTGTGACAAGCTACAGATGCTACGTAGCACGCCGCTTCTGTCCTATATGGAACCCATCATGTTGTAGCCATTTAACTTGAGATAGCTACGTAAGGCCACAAAGGGCCTGTGCCTTTACCATGAGTTTACATGACCGTACTCGCTAGCGACTGCGTAAAAATTTGTACGGGCAAAAGTACAGCGCCTCTGGCGGTTATTTATTTATTATCTAGGATCACCAACAGTGGCAACAACAGTCATTAGCACTATACACAGAAAAGTACATGGTTTACATTGAATTGCGCCACCAATTACAGATGAACACAGCATGCATTACAGGAAGCGTCGACTTTAGAAAAACTTAAGAAAATATCTACATAATGATAATTAGTTAATAGTACGTAATATGCTTAAGAGGGTCCAAACTCTACGCATTAGAACTAAGAATCGGCATACAAAATCGTTTATTTATGCAGTCGCTAGCGACTACGGTCATGCAAACTCATGGTAAGGGCACTGTGATGTAGGTATGTTGCACGCCACTTTTGTCCTATACGCGGAACCCACCCAATTATAACCATTAAACTTCAGATAAAAAGACCCAAACAATTGGTAACATCCCTAAAATAACGACAGGATTTTTCTTGCGAAGACCATCGAAAACCACTTGTACTACGGTAATACTATGTTACATCCGTTCCTAATATAGGGCTCTACACCTTGTTATTTATCATTGGAAAGAATGAGAGAGAACGATTGTTTACGAGGTTTCTTATCAGGCACATTCAGTGGTGAAATCTCATTGAATATTAAAACCGTTATTTAATGCTTACATACATGTTTTTAATCAAAAGTAAGAAAATAGATTTAGATTTATTTATTTCACAATATACAATGTCACTTAAAATTACACATAGTCAATTTTGAGGCATTTATATTGTGAGCGTCAGTTTTGAAACATGTCCAAATTAGGTAGATACATTAAAATTACAATAAAAAATAAATAAATGTTAATTTACATTTACTTATATATTTTTAAAATGATAAGCGATCAACTATTGTTTAAATTGTAAGAAGTCGGTTCGGCATTTAAAAAAGTAATTTTTCGTATATTGTTATTAATTTATTAAGAAATAATAATACAACGCAAACAACTACATAGTCCCACAAAACCGTTTGCACATTCCCTCATAATAGTGTGTTGTCATAGTCCCTAATTGTCAATTATTGTGATCTTTCGTGCGAATAATGCGAATTCAATGTGTGTGTGTTTACGACCACAGTTTCTTTGTTTACCTTCCGGTATACTATGTATTATACACGTAACATTGACAGTAGAGTAAAACTAGTTTTATTATGAACCTCCTAGTAAGTAGATATGGTATGAAAGTGAACAGATGCACAATGGACTGCCATTCAATCTAATATCGGTTATTACTCTATTTCTAATTTAAAATGAATTCATGAAAATCATGTGGTTAATCCGTGATTTCAATGTCTGCGGAAATCATTAACACATAAAGTTACTTTACTAACATATCCCTTATTAGGATATGTCACTAGGAAGACATACAGATGAGTATTGTCGAAATAGTGACTGTAAATATTACTGTGGAGGTGCTGAAAATGTTATTTATTTTTATAACGTTACTGTCAAATCTTGTTGCCTGGTCAAAATCGACATAAGCTGAATATTTCACTAGAAATAATCTTACAATACAACAATACAATACAATACATTTTTTTTTGCATGACCTCAACAAAAAAAAAAATAGTACAGTACATAATTCCAAACCTTAGAAGTGCGCATTATAAAGGATGATGCAAAGCGCTTGGTTCGAATAAGAGGAACATCGACCAAGTAAGGATGGTATCCAGCCGTGCGTCTGGATGTCCGATGGGAGAAGGGGGAAGGCGGAAAAACGGAATCCCCGCACAAATATTTAATAGCCTAACGGCCCAGCCCTAGAAATAGCGGCGTGTCAGATATTTATGCGGTATTATGATGGTGGTGACTGTAGGAAGCTCTTTTCTTAGTTATTTTCTTTATAAATGGAGATTGATGCCCTAACGCTGGATTTGAATAATTTTCTTGAGTTCATGGTAAAAACGTGGGTGTGTTGTCTCGTTTTATGTATGTATATTATCCTTAATTAAATGTTATTGTTGTAATCATTAGCAGGTTTCAAATGTATTAACTCTGCACCACCTGCTAAGAATCATTATGATTATATTTCATTTCCGCTACCCTAAGGTTGTCTGGAAGAAATCGCTCTTTAGCGATAAGACCGCCTGTTGTTTGCCTCTACTCATTGTGTTTTTGTACTGTACTATGTCCTTTAATCGAGGTGTGCAATAAAGAGTATTTGTACTGTATTGTATTGTATAGAATTTCCTCAACTTCTTAAAAGGAATTTTTTTGTTTGTCAACTGTATGTATTCGGCTGTTTCTAAATACTTAATGTTTTTTTATTTTTATACAACGCCGGTGGCATACAAGCGTACGGCCCACCTGATGGCAAGCGGCCACCGCACCCTATAGGCGCCCGCAACTCCAAAGGAGTCACGTACGGGTTGCCGACCCTTTATAAAATTTGAGGATGCATTGTGTTGACAGCACAAGGGGCAAATTTAGGGCCCTCGCTCTCAACACAGTGCATCCTCGGGAGCTCTGGCAACCTTGCTGACCTCCAGGAACACAACACTACATACTTTATAGCAGATAATGCTATTATGACTGTAGTCTTCTGTAAGGAGGAGGTACTTCCCCAGTTGGGGTTCCCCAATTATTGATTGTACCGAACATAATAAATTTTAGCATTTAATTCTGTTGCATATTTTTTTGTTGCAACATTAAACAAAATTACTCAGTTTGACGAAACTATGATTTTCGGAATCACCTGACATTTGGAATTTATTGAAGACATCTGAGAATTGTCTGTACTTGATAAACAGTACGAATCCAACCATCCTTCATTATAATCTAACATTTCCGTTGGTCTGAACAACATTCATCGACAGACACAGACGTGAATTGACATTTAATTAAAAATTCCTCTCGAAGCTCTCGTAGGAACTACTGGAATGCCAAAAGAATCTATTCCTATTCTTAAATCGATTTCGATCCGTCTAGAGACTTCGTCCCAACAGTAATTTGACCCGTAGATTCATAGCAACTATTAACTAATAGAAGTCAGAGCGACCGCAAACCAGCGCAGTGCAACTTTATGAATGTTATCTTGCACAATTCTTAAATCGATCTCGATCCGTCTAGAGACTTCATCCAAACAGTAATTTGACCCGTAGATTCATAGCAACTATTAACTAATAGAGGTCAGAGCGACTGCAAACCAGCGCAGTGCAAGACTTTATGAATGTTATCTTGCACAATTCTTAAATCGATCTCGATCCGTCTAGAGACTTCATCCCAACAGTAATTTGACCCGTAGATTCATAGCCACTATTAACTAATAGAAGTCAGAGCGACCGCAAATCAGCGCAGTGCAACTTTATGAATGTCATCTTGCACAATTCTTAAATCGATCTCGATCCGTCTAGAGACTTCATCCCTACAGTAATTTGACCCGTAGATTCATAGCAACTATTAACTAATAGAGGTCAGAGGGACCGCAAACCAGCGCAATGCAAGACTTTATGAATGTTATATTCACACAATTCTTAAATCGATCTCGATCCGTCTAGAGACTTCATCCCAACAGTAATTTGACACGTAGATTCATAGCAACTATTAACTAATAGAGGTCAGAGCGACCGGAAACCAGCGCAATGCAAGACTTTATGAATGTCATCTTGCACAATTATTAAATCGATCTCGATCCGTCTAGAGACTTCGTCCCAACAGTAATTTGACCCGTAGATTCATAGCCACTATTAAGTAATAGAGGTCAGAGCGACCGCAAACCAGCGCAGTGCAAGACTTTATGAATGTTATATTCACACAATTCTTAAATCGATCTCGATCCGTCTAGAGACTTCATCCCAACAGTAATTTGACACGTAGATTCATAGCAACTATTAACTAATAGAGGTCAGAGCGACCGGAAACCAGCGCAATGCAAGACTTTATGAATGTCATCTTGCACAATTATTAAATCGATCTCGATCCGTCTAGAGACTTCGTCCCAACAGTAATTTGACCCGTAGATTCATAGCCACTATTAAGTAATAGAGGTCAGAGGGACCGCAAACCAGCGCAATGCAAGACTTTATGAATGTTATATTCACACAATTCTTAAATCGATCTCGATCCGTCTAGAGACTTCATCCCAACAGTAATTTGACACGTAGATTCATAGCAACTATTAACTAATAGAGGTCAGAGCGACCGGAAACCAGCGCAATGCAAGACTTTATGAATGTCATCTTGCACAATTATTAAATCGATCTCGATCCGTCTAGAGACTTCGTCCCAACAGTAATTTGACCCGTAGATTCATAGCCACTATTAAGTAATAGAGGTCAGAGCGACCGCAAACCAGCGCAGTGCAAGACTTTATGAATGTTATATTCACACAATTCTTAAATCGATCTCGATCCGTCTAGAGACTTCATCCCAACAGTAATTTGACACGTAGATTCATAGCAACTATTAACTAATAGAGGTCAGAGCGACCGCAAACCAGCGCAGTGCAAGATTTTATGAATGTCATCTTGCACAATTCTTAAATCGATCTCGATCCGTCTAGAGACTTCATCCCATCAGTAATTTGACCCGTAGATTCATAGCCACTATTAACTAATAGAGGTCAGAGCGACCGCAAACCAGCGCAGTGCAAGACTTTATGAATGTTATCTTGCACAATTCTTAAATCGATCTCGATCCGTCTAGAGACTTCGTCCCAACAGTAATTCGACCCGTAGATTCATAGCCACTATTAATCAATAGAAGTCAGAGGGACCGCAAATCAGCGCAGTGCAACTTTATGAATGTCATCTTGCACAATTTTTAAATCGATCTCGATCCGTCCAGAGACTTCATCCCAACAGTAATTTGACCCGTAGATTCATAGCAACTATTAACTAATAGAGGTCAGAGCGACCGCAAACCAGCGCAGTGCAAGACTTTATGAATGTTATCTTGCACAATTCTTAAATCGATCTCGATCCGTCTAGAGACTTCGTCCCAACAGTAATTCGACCCGTAGATTCATAGCCACTATTAATCAATAGAAGTCAGAGGGACCGCAAATCAGCGCAGTGCAACTTTATGAATGTCATCTTGCACAATTTTTAAATCGATCTCGATCCGTCCAGAGACTTCATCCCAACAGTAATTTGACCCGTAGATTCATAGCAACTATTAACTAATAGAGGTCAGAGGGACCGCAAACCAGCGCAATGCAAGACTTTATGAATGTTATATTCACACAATTCTTAAATCGATCTCGATCCGTCTAGAGACTTCATCCCAACAGTAATTTGACACGTAGATTCATAGCAACTATTAACTAATAGAGGTCAGAGCGACCGCAAACCAGCGCAGTGCAACTTTATGAATGTCATCTTGCACAATTCTTAAATCGATCTCGATCCGTCTAGAGACTTCATCCCAACAGTAATTTGACCCGTAGATTCATAGCAACTATTAACTAATAGAGGTCAGAGCGACCGCAAACCAGCGCAGTGCAAGACTTTATGAATGTTATCTTGCACAATTCTTAAATCGATTTCGATCCGTCTAGAGACTTCATCCCAACAGTAATTTGACCCGTAGATTCATAGCAACTATTAACTAATAGAGGTCAGAGCGACCGCAAACCAGCGCAGTGCAACTTTATGAATGTCATCTTGCACAATTCTTAAATCGATCTCGATCCGTCTAGAGACTTCATCCCAACAGTAATTTGACCCGTAGATTCATAGCAACTATTAACTAATAGAGGTCAGAGCGACCGCAAACCAGCGCAGTGCAAGACTTTATGAATGTTATCTTGCACAATTCTTAAATCGATTTCGATCCGTCTAGAGACTTCATCCCAACAGTAATTTGACCCGTAGATTCATAGCAACTATTAACTAATAGAGGTCAGAGCGACCGCAAACCAGCGCAGTGCAACTTTATGAATGTCATCTTGCACAATTCTTAAATCGATCTCGATCCGTCTAGAGACTTCATCCCAACAGTAATTTGACCCGTAGATTCATAGCAACTATTAACTAATAGAGGTCAGAGCGACCGCAAACCAGCGCAGTGCAAGACTTTATGAATGTTATCTTGCACAATTCTTAAATCGATTTCGATCCGTCTAGAGACTTCATCCCAACAGTAATTTGACCCGTAGATTCATAGCAACTATTAACTAATAGAGGTCAGAGCGACCGCAAACCAGCGCAGTGCAAGACTTTATGAATGTTATCTTGCACAATTCTTAAATCGATTTCGATCCGTCTAGAGACTTCATCCCAACAGTAATTTGACCCGTAGATTCATAGCAACTATTAACTAATAGAGGTCAGAGCGACCGCAAACCAGCGCAGTGCAACTTTATGAATGTCATCTTGCACAATTCTTAAATCGATCTCGATCCGTCTAGAGACTTCATCCCAACAGTAATTTGACCCGTAGATTCATAGCAACTATTAACTAATAGAGGTCAGAGCGACCGCAAACCAGCGCAGTGCAAGACTTTATGAATGTTATCTTGCACAATTCTTAAATCGATTTCGATCCGTCTAGAGACTTCATCCCAACAGTAATTTGACCCGTAGATTCATAGCAACTATTAACTAATAGAGGTCAGAGCGACCGCAAACCAGCGCAGTGCAAGACTTTATGAATGTTATCTTGCACAATTCTTAAATCGATTTCGATCCGTCTAGAGACTTCATCCCAACAGTAATTTGACCCGTAGATTCATAGCAACTATTAACTAATAGAGGTCAGAGGGACCGCAAACCAGCGCAGTGCAACTTTATGAATGTCATCTTGCACAATTCTTAAATCGATCTCGATTCGTCTAGAGACTTCATCGCATCAGTAATTTGACCCGTAGATTCATAGCAACTATTAACTAATAGAGGTCAGAGGGACCGCAAACCAGCGCAGTGCAACTTTATGAATGTCATCTTGCACAATTCTTAAATCGATCTCGATCCGTCTAGAGACTTCATCCCAACAGTAATTTGACCCGTAGATTCATAGCAACTATTAACTAATAGAGGTCAGAGGGACCGCAAACCAGCGCAGTGCAACTTTATGAATGTCATCTTGCACAATTCTTAAATCGATCTCGATCCGTCTAGAGACTTCATCCCAACAGTAATTTGACCCGTAGATTCATAGCAACTATTAACTAATAGAGGTCAGAGCGACCGCAAACCAGCGCAGTGCAAGACTTTATGAATGTTATCTTGCACAATTCTTAAATCGATCTCGATCCGTCTAGAGACTTCGTCCCAACAGTAATTTGACCCGTAGATTCATAGCAACTATTAACTAATAGAGGTCAGAGCGACCGCAAACCAGCGCAGTGCAAGACTTTATGAATGTTATCTTGCACAATTCTTAAATCGATTTCGATCCGTCTAGAGACTTCATCCCAACAGTAATTTGACCCGTAGATTCATAGCAACTATTAACTAATAGAGGTCAGAGGGACCGCAAACCAGCGCAGTGCAACTTTATGAATGTCATCTTGCACAATTCTTAAATCGATCTCGATTCGTCTAGAGACTTCATCGCATCAGTAATTTGACCCGTAGATTCATAGCAACTATTAACTAATAGAGGTCAGAGGGACCGCAAACCAGCGCAGTGCAACTTTATGAATGTCATCTTGCACAATTCTTAAATCGATCTCGATCCGTCTAGAGACTTCATCCCAACAGTAATTTGACCCGTAGATTCATAGCAACTATTAACTAATAGAGGTCAGAGGGACCGCAAACCAGCGCAGTGCAACTTTATGAATGTCATCTTGCACAATTCTTAAATCGATCTCGATCCGTCTAGAGACTTCATCCCAACAGTAATTTGACCCGTAGATTCATAGCAACTATTAACTAATAGAGGTCAGAGCGACCGCAAACCAGCGCAGTGCAAGACTTTATGAATGTTATCTTGCACAATTCTTAAATCGATCTCGATCCGTCTAGAGACTTCGTCCCAACAGTAATTTGACCCGTAGATTCATAGCAACTATTAACTAATAGAGGTCAGAGCGACCGCAAACCAGCGCAGTGCAAGACTTTATGAATGTTATCTTGCACAATTCTTAAATCGATTTCGATCCGTCTAGAGACTTCATCCCAACAGTAATTTGACCCGTAGATTCATAGCAACTATTAACTAATAGAGGTCAGAGGGACCGCAAACCAGCGCAGTGCAACTTTATGAATGTCATCTTGCACAATTCTTAAATCGATCTCGATTCGTCTAGAGACTTCATCGCATCAGTAATTTGACCCGTAGATTCATAGCAACTATTAACTAATAGAGGTCAGAGGGACCGCAAACCAGCGCAGTGCAACTTTATGAATGTCATCTTGCACAATTCTTAAATCGATCTCGATCCGTCTAGAGACTTCATCCCAACAGTAATTTGACCCGTAGATTCATAGCAACTATTAACTAATAGAGGTCAGAGGGACCGCAAACCAGCGCAGTGCAACTTTATGAATGTCATCTTGCACAATTCTTAAATCGATCTCGATTCGTCTAGAGACTTCATCGCATCAGTAATTTGACCCGTAGATTCATAGCAACTATTAACTAATAAAAGTCATAGCGACCGCAAACCAGCGCAGTGCAAGACTTTATGAATGTCATCTTGCACAATTCTTAAATCGATCTCGATCCGTCTAGAGACTTCGTCCCAACAGTAATTTGACCCGTAGATTCATAGCAACTATTAACTAATAGAGATCAGAGCGACCGCAAACCAGCGCAGTGCAAGACTTTATGAATGTCATCTTGCACAATTCTTAAATCGATTTCGATCCGTCTAGAGACTTCATCCCAACAGTAATTTGACCCGTAGATTCATAGCAACTATTAACTAATAGAGGTCGGTCAGAGCGACCGCAAACCAGCGCAGTGCAAGACTTTATGAATGTCATCTTGCACAATTCTTAAATCGATTTCGATCCGTCTAGAGACGTCATCCCAACAGTAATTTGACCCGTAGATTCATAGCAACTATTAACTAATAGAGATCAGAGCGACCGCAAACCAGCGCAGTGCAAGACTTTATGAATGTCATCTTGCACAATTCTTAAATCGATTTCGATCCGTCTAGAGACTTCATCCCAACAGTAATTTGACCCGTAGATTCATAGCAACTATTAACTAATAGAGGTCGGTCAGAGCGACCGCAAACCAGCGCAGTGCAAGACTTTATGAATGTCATCTTGCACAATTCTTAAATCGATTTCGATCCGTCTAGAGACGTCATCCCAACAGTAATTTGACCCGTAGATTCATAGCAACTATTAACTAATAGAAGTCAGAGGGACCGCAAACCAGCGCAGTGCAACTTTATGAATGTCATCTTGCACAATTCTTAAATCGATTTCGATCCGTCTAGAGACTTCATCCCAAAAGTAATTTGACCCGTAGATTCATAGCAACTATTAACTAATAGAAGTCAGAGGGACCGCAAACCAGCGCAGTGCAACTTTATGAATGTCATCTTGCACAATTCTTAAATCGATTTCGATCCGTCTAGAGACGTCATCCCAACAGTAATTTGACCCGTAGATTCATAGCAACTATTAACTAATAGAAGTCAGAGGGACCGCAAACCAGCGCAGTGCAACTTTATGAATGTCATCTTGCACAATTCTTAAATCGATTTCGATCCGTCTAGAGACTTCATCCCAAAAGTAATTTGACCCGTAGATTCATAGCAACTATTAACTAATAGAAGTCAGAGGGACCGCAAACCAGCGCAGTGCAACTTTATGAATGTCATCTTGCACAATTCTTAAATCGATTTCGATCCGTCTAGAGACGTCATCCCAACAGTAATTTGACCCGTAGATTCATAGCAACTATTAACTAATAGAAGTCAGAGGGACCGCAAACCAGCGCAGTGCAACTTTATGAATGTCATCTTGCACAATTCTTAAATCGATTTCGATCCGTCTAGAGACTTCATCCCAAAAGTAATTTGACCCGTAGATTCATAGCAACTATTAACTAATAGAAGTCAGAGGGACCGCAAACCAGCGCAGTGCAACTTTATGAATGTCATCTTGCACAATTCTTAAATCGATTTCGATCCGTCTAGAGACTTCATCCCAAAAGTAATTTGACCCGTAGATTCATAGCAACTATTAACTAATAGAGGTCAGAGGGACCGCAAACCAGCGCAATGCAACTTTATGAATGTCATCTTGCACAGATTCGTGAAACATTCAACTTCTCAAATTAGCAATTCTTATCTATCCATGAAACGCGGGCTATGCAAAATTATGATTTCATTTGCATAATTGTACCGATAAAAAGCTGAATATAACATCGAGGAAAAGATGAATTCTCACGAATGCCGTTTGGTCCTACAGCAAATGCTCCCGCAATCGGACTATAATTAAGTGGGTTGTATTCTTAGTGCATTTTAGACTAGAGACGGCATTGATATACTTAACTGCCAAAAGTATAGGAGAAAAATCTGCCACGTTATTAAAAACTACTTCATTAATCGATTATATGTCAGTCTCGAAATCGTTCCCGGCGTGTGAACTGTGAAGAGCGCCGTCAAAAATGCCTTTATGTGCCTTTATGTGCCACTTGCTAGTGCAATGCCCATTACCCATCGTCTACCGGTCCCGGGGATCCCCGGGCCCATTACAAAAGAATGCTATTGTTTATTTTTTCGTCGGGAGACCACGGATTAATTTATCATATTTACGAAAAGATGAACCATCAATTAATTTCATTGGCAGGTATATTTTTGCTTTAATTATATTTGTCTGTACACATTAAGTTCCAAATACCTAAGGTAACTTCGGGTAATTCCGAATATCGGGTAATTCCGAAAAAAACAAATTCCAGTCTAATACAAATACAATACAAACATTTATTATGCAAATAGGCCACAAGGGCACTTTTACATGTCAAAATATTAATTTACAATTTAAGAAAGTCTGACTATAATAAGTAATACATTTTTCATGTCAAAATATTAATTTACAGTTCAAGAAGGAATAATAATTTCGAGTTTACAATTATAACAAAACTAATGTCATACAGTGAAGATAAACTTACAAAGTTATCTATTACAAATATTACAACATCAGTAAAGTTAGAGATGTATAAGGTCTCAAGATTAAACAAGGAGTATAATGAAATTAATATAATATCCCAGAGATGTACATGGTCTCTGAGCGTCAAAATTAAAATTAATTTAATATTGTTAGAGATGTATATGGTCTCTAAGTCACTGATAATAAAAACGAATCCACAACAGGATGATGTCTCTCGTCAATCCCCTATAAAAAGACACTAGTATTAACGTAGTCACTATGTCCTAGCAAGCATGAACAGACCGGACTCCACAAACTAACTAACAAAGCGATTTCGTTGCACTACCAAACATCAACGAAAATTTTGACATTTCTTTTTGACAATGATGATGATGACATGCAATAAAATCGCTTAGTTAGACTGGAAATTGTTACTTTCGGAATTACCCGACGTTCGGCATTACCCGAAGATACCTTACTTACCTACCTGGTACTTATTAGTTAAGTATCATGGCGCTACCTGTGAGTCTACTTGATTGTTTAATGTAATAAAAACCGATTTAAAAACATTCGTCAAATACGAATGAAATTTTAAATTTTAAACCGCTATTTTGTCATCAAACTTCGCCGTATTTCAGGACACTAAGGACTACTGTCTATAAAAATGTCTATGAAATGTGATCCTTAGTGACATTAGTCGTTTCGTCGACCGGTTTAGCCTAGTGGGTAGTGCACCTGCCTGTGAAGCTGACGGTCCTGGGTTCGAATCCCGGTCAGGGCAAATATTTGTGTGATAAGCATGAATATTTGTTTCTGAGTCTTGGATGTTTTCTATGTATTTAAGTATTTATATCTATTAAATATATCGTCGTCTAGTACCCATAACACAAGCCTTCTTGAGCTTACTGTGGGGCTAGTTCGATTTGTGTAAGGTTGTCCTCTAATATTTATTTATTATTTTATTATTTATTTATATTAGTCAATTTGATCATGTGAAATATGACTTTAGTGTAAACGCTTATGAAGTCGAATTTTATTATTAAAATTTAGTGTTTTGAGTGTGCGTGTTACCCGCAGATAAAAGTCAGCCTATGTGTTAATCCAGGGTATAAGCTACCTTCATTCCAAATTTCAGCCAAATCTGTCCCGCCGTTTTAGAGATTAAGAGGAATTTCTCATCATTAGGATATAACGAGCCCACGAGCTCCTTTAGGAAAAATCGGGTAAAAGGATAGGAAGATGACAAGTGATTGCTATACATACAATATAAACAACATAATCGTTTCATACAATATAAACAACATAATCGAATTTGACGACCGGTTTAGCCTAGTGGGTAGTGCAGCTGCCTGCCTGTGAAGCTGAAGGTCCTGGGTTCGAATCCCGGTCAGGGCAAATATTTGTGTGATGAGCAAGAATATTTGTTTCTGAGTCTTGGATGTTTTCTATGTATTTAAGTATTTATATCTATTAAATATATCGTCGTCTAGTACCCATAACACAAGCCTTCTTGAGCTTACTGTGGGGCTAGTTCGATTTGTGTAAGATTGTCCTCTAATATTTATTTATTATTATTTATTTATTTATAATCATGGTATAAGACATTTCGTATCCAAGGAAATTTCCAAAGGAAGAAATCGACGAATTATGAAAAAATCGGAATCGGTTTTGTGCACATCGTCGCGTGATTTCATCCTGTCATACTGAGAGTGCAAATACCAAATTTATCCCAATTCAGTGTGTTACGTAGAATCGAATACGAAGTTTGTTACGATACTTCGTAGATGACATTAAAATAAGCAGACGTTAACAAGGATTTATTGAGGAAGTCTGATCTGGTCCGCGGAATGTTGGAGAATACAAGAAAATGCTGATTACATTGGGACTTATTTAATATTCATGTTTTATTCTTAAAACATGGAAAATGATATACTTTCGATTCAAAATCCTTCAATATACAGTGCGTCACCGGCACGCGGGCATTTATTGAAACTAATAATGATACGTTTCATTAGCAATTATATCCATGTATTCATAATTATGTGAAACTAGCAGCGCCCTGCGGTGTTACCCGCGGATAAAAGGTAGCCTATGTCCTATTCTAATGTCTAAGCTACAATACTGGAAAGTTTCATAGAAATCCGTTCAGTAGTTTTTGAGATTAAGCGGAACGTACATTCATCCGCGCAAACTTTCACGTTTATAATATTATTATACGATAACTGCAAAATTAATGATCCTGACTCCGAACCTTCAATGTACTAGGTGCACTGCGATACCGTCGTAGTAAACAGAACATGGCTGTCATTCGTAGTGCTTTGTTAATTTACTTTGTTGTACATTGCTGGCAATTTAAACTTACTGTACTGTTAGTTATATGATGAAACACACGTGAATTAAATAACGTAGTACTATTACGTCGGTGGCTACATTTATATTTGATTGATGATATTATCTATATAATTGTACTAAGTTCTCTTTAATTCACTTCATGTAAGTCCCACTGGAATTCGGAGATTTTTTGCAAACAAACGCAAGGAAATAGAACCGTCAATTTGCAGTAAATCTTTGGAGCTGAGACGGCAGGGTGTGAAGTCGCAGGTTTACACGCTAGTGATGTGCTGGGCCCCGTGTCACAAAATCCTAACTGGCAATAGGTAATAGTTTAACATTCAGCTGCAACAATAACGCTAGAAGGATGATGAGGTATAAATCGTACGAAACTCTAAGGCCTAATTCTGTCACACGAACGCAAACATAAAACGACTAAGAAATTTGAGTATAAGGTAGATAATTGTTTGCGTTCATTTGACAAAATAAGACCTTACAGTTTTGGGTGTACTTTTTGGGTAAAGGAAAACTTTGTAAGGAAACTAATCTAATCCCAACACGCTCTGGTTTTCCTTGAACAATGTAGGTATTGTAATGTTTGTAGTCGCTGCTATTTCGTCCACTTTAGGCAATTTCTTTGGATGGCATCGGCTTCTAATGTACTAAATAGTGACTGAAGGAACGAAGTTTGTCAATCTATACTTTTTAGTGACACATTTTACACATGACTAGTTCGATCTACCTAACACAAAGGTACATTTTTTGACACGTTACTAAAACAACTGGATGGTGACACTTATACACATAGAGTTTCTTGCTGGACTCTTCTCAGCTAGGCTAGGTTTAATACTCCCAGTAGCTCGATTCTACTCACACAGATTCGGTTGAAACCGCTCAACCAATCTCACTGGAGCGCAAACTCTTGGAGTATTCCAGTGTTCCAAACCACACGCGTGGTCGTGTCGGAGGTTTTCCCCTGGATTTTTCCCAGGCTACTCTGCAACCGCGCACTCCTATCGCTTTATGGGGCCCGGCCTATAAAGCCACAGTCAGGTATAAAACAAAACACCTAGTCGCCAATATAACGAGTTCCAGTTCGCCGAGTTTCGCCAACAAATACATAATTTGACAGCACATAAAGATAAATTTTTCTCAGCTCTATAAATTCACGATTCAAAAGACTACAAAATAAAAAGACAAAGTAGTTTCAATAAACTCTAAAGCACGTTTTCTCATTTCAAAACAAATTTACAAGACGGCACTATTGTAAACTGTTTAACGGATAATATCGAAACAAAGAAAAACATTAGTTCAAGTTCTTGCGAATGCTATAAAGGAGACAAAACATAGGATTACTTCCCTAGGATTTTCTCATTTCAAAACAAACAAGACGGCACTATTGTAAACTGTTTAATGCATAATGTCGAACCAGAGGTAGGGCACAGCAAAATGTCATCTCGCTCGAATTTGGAGCAGCCCAACTGAGGAATTACCTCCGCCTTGCAGAAGACCACAGCCATAATAACATATTTACTATACAAGTATATAGTGTTGTGTTCCTGGAGGTGAGCAAGGTTGCCAGAGCTCCCGAGGATGCACTGTGTTGAGAGCGAGGGACCTAAATTTGTCCCATCTGTTGTCAACACAGTGCATCCTCAAATTTTATAAGGGTGGCAATGCGTACGTGACTCCTTTGGAGTTGCGGGCGTCTATAGACTGCGGTGCCCGCTTACCATCAGGCGGACCGTAAGCATGTTTATTTATTATTTTATTTTATTTTATTTTATTAGAAGACCAACAGCTTTAACAAACAGAAATAGACTTATAACTAGGATACAAATGTGAAGCCAATGACAGGTCTCCCTAATAGATACATATCACATCTTCCGAATTTGCTTAGAAATTACTTTTTATAAAAAGAGGAGTGTGAGTGCGTGTGTGTGTATGAGTGTGCGTGTGTGTGTATGTGTGTGTGTGTGTTGTGTCTGTTGATGTGGATGTAATTGTGTATGAGCATGTTCATTCATCTTCATTAATCTTATACATTTTATTTGCTATTGCACTTTTGAACGTTATTTTGTTGTTATGCACAAATGGGTCAATATCACTAAACTGAATGTTGTAAGTCCTCATCATTCTATATATTACACAATTCTTAGCATAGTTAGTTTGGCAGCATGGTAGACTAAAAAATGTTTGCCACCGGCGTTGTATAAAAAAAATAAGAAAAACATTAGTTCAAGTTCTTGCGAATGCCATAAAAGGAAACAAAACATAGGATTACTTCCCTAGGATGGTAAGGCATTTAAGCCAAACCGGGCTTTTTGCCAATTTGTCTCTGTCGGTACAAACTCTTGACTTTATGGCGTCTCGTAAATGCCTCAAAATATAGCAATCTGTTCCCTTATCCTTTTGTCTTTTTATATATAAACTAGCGGCCACCCGCGACTTCGTCCGCGTAGCTTTTATTTATTTATTTATTTATTTATTTAATCTTTATTGCACAAAAGAAACCTTATCGTACAAAAGGCGGACTTAATGCCGTATGGCATTCTCTACCAGTCAACCTTAAAGCGAAGCAGAAAGATTTGTTGGCGGTGCAACTAACAAGTAACGAAACTCAAAATTAATAAAAAAAAAAAATTAATTAATTTTAGATGGTAACAAAGATATAAATGAGGTTTATTTGTTTCTGACAGTTGTCTGATACTATTGATCTTTTGTGAAAAATTACTCAAAAGAAAAAATAAATTTCCGCCATCTTGGGTTTGCAAATGCATGTCGTTTTCGTAATCGACACCCGAGCAACCTCGAAGATGACACCTATATCGATTTTTACGAAAAGTAAAGATTTGCTCCCCGTACAAATTTTGAACCCCCTTTTCACCACTTTAGGGGAGAAATTTTGAAAAACGCTGTTATCCCTACGTTATTAAACGTAACCGACTCTTTAAAAATCAACTCTCAAGTGTTAGTAGTTTCGGCTGTGCGTTGATGAGTCAGTCAGTGAGGACTTTTTTTTATGTATCACATCGTCGGTGGCAAACAAGCGTACGGCTCGCCTGATGGTAAGCGGTCACCGTAGCATATGGACGCTTGCAACTCCTGGGACGTTACGTGCGCGTTGCCGACCCTTTAGAAAATTATAATACACTCCTTCTTTTATATAATTTCTACTTTCTTTTTTATATATATATAGATGGGACAATGGCAAGTCGTAACAGTATTTTAGATATCATTGGGTATGTAATGTACTGCAGGTATTTTATTCATGCTGAAACAAAATGTTTACTTCCTGTAGCGTTACACTGGAATAAGGGCCTGGAAAGATATTTTTTGCGAAAACATTATCGTACTCAGTAAATTGGTCTCCTACAAATCCTTGTAAGCCATCACCGTATCTTATCGCTTGCGAATCCACCGCACCGTCCCTTTATCGACTCAAGGATTGATTTGAAGGAGACTATTTGACTAAGGTCAACTAACTTTTACAATACAAATACAAAACAAATATTCTTTATTGCTCACCAAACGCAGTACATTCAAAGAACAACATAAATTAAAATACATGTAACAGTGGTAGACAACAGGCGGTCGTATCGCTAACAAGCGATCTCTTCTAGACAACCTTTGGATCATCATCATCATCATCATTTCAGCCGAAAGACGTCCACTGCTGAACATAGGCCTCCCCCAAGGCTCGCCATTTAGACCGGTCCTGTGCCGTTCGTTTCCACCGGATTCCCGCGACCTTCACCAGGTCATCACTCCACCTTGTCGGAGGCCTACCGACAGCTCGTCTTCCGGTGCGTGGACGCCACTCAAGCAGTTTCTGGCCCCATCGACCGTCAGTCCTGCGAGCAATGTGCCCTGCCCACTGCCTCTTAAGTCTCGCAATTTTGAAGGTTGTCGGTGACCCCAGTTCTGCTACGGATAGTACCTTTGGATAGTACAAACTAACCTAGAAAATCTAAATTACTTGAGTAGGTGAAACAGAAAAATTGAGTATAAACAACCTATAATACTAACTATGACTATAAGAAGCACCATAAACTTACATAAATACATAAATATGTAAACCTACATATATAAATACAATAATTAAGTATTCAAGAAGCCGTGGCCCCAACAGTCTAAAGTAAACAGCACACACAAAGATAGATCCTACGAGTAATTACGGGTGAGATAAATAGTACTCTTTTAATCTTTTAAATACGGGAAAAGACTTAGCAAGTCTAATTTAAGTAGGCAAGGAATTCCACAACCGAACAGCTCGGAAGGTAAAAGAATTGTTGTAGAATTTGAATTTTTCTTGTACTGTCTAGGTTAAGTTTTTGGCAATAAAGATTTAGTATTTTTTAGACCCATTGTTAATCCCGGAATGTGAAATTACAGCTAATTTCATATCATATTATTTAAACATCAAACTTAATTCGCCTACTTCTATCATATTACCACTGATTTATTTACTGTCAGGGTAAAATGGATAGCAAATTTTCCTACGGGTTTGTTAAGCAAATTCGAATTCTTTTTCCTGTTGGGTTGAATACAGTTTAAATCGCTACTTAATATGTTAACGATGTGCCATACAGATGTGAGCTGTGGTCACCTATAAGCGGCTAAGCATCTTAGTTAGATTTTATATTTAGACCATATATGTCATTTACTTAGATGTATTAATCCATTAGTGGTCCTCAAATAAATAAATACTTTCTGCCCGCTGTCGCATAATTATTCATGAATTCTTTTATGAGATCAAACGTCTATCAGCAATTTTCGTGTCTATATTCATACCAAGCCTAATTCAACTCTTGTCACATACAAGTTTCACTCTTGTCGGTGCAGTTCTAGTTCTCTCCAGTCTCTGCTTAACGCCAGTTCTTTGACTTCTAGATTGAAATATAAATGATATTCTGGCCCGTATTAAATGACGGAAAAGAGAGAAAACTTACAAATAAACGCACAAAATGAAGAGGATAAGGCTTATAAGTTTTAAAATGTTTTGATTTCAAATTGTGACAAAAGTATTGATAATACCAATAAAGTTATTAAAGGCTACGATAACTTTAACAAAGTTTTAGATAGTAACATAGCCATTTTTTTGCTTTAATTGTGTGTAGTAGAATTTAAGCGGGAAAAACAAGTTTTTAGCTTGAAAATGGTCGATTTGGAGTGATGTTTGAAACGATATTTCATAATGAAAAATCAAAAAAATACATTTAAAACCTATGACATAAGGTCGCAATAGTCCTGATCTAGATAATAACATTGAAAAAATTTCAAGATACGTGTCATTTCAAACAGAAAATGGCGTAAATAGATGAGCATTTTTTAACCGATAAGGACCCTTAAGACCAGAATAATGTGCTGATTGCAGTACTTTCATGAAGTCGCGGATTATTAAGAGTCTGTACAAGTTCTAGTGTGAGTTAGTGTGTGCGAAACGTGGACGATGACGCAAAGGGACCGTGAAAGATTAGAAGCGTTTGAAATGTGGTGTTGGAGACGGATGGAAAGAATCAGCTGGACAGACAAGAAAACTAACGAAGAAGTTCTAAACTTAGTTAAAGAGAAGAGGACTTTATTGAAAATAATAGAAAACAGAAGAGGAAAAATGATAGGACATCTCATACGCCATGACGAATGGATCAGAACAATAATAGAAGGAAAGATAGAGGGAAAAAGGAAAAGGGGAAGACCTAGAATGACGTACATGGAGCAAATAAAACATAAAATAAATGCTACGTCATACAAAGAAGTGAAGGACAAAGCTGAATGTAGAATAAGCTGGCAATTACTCCACCGACAAGAGCCAAGCTCTTAAATATTATGATGATGACATGTTCTCATCATAACACAGTTTTTTAAAATCTTTCGTGTAAACCACTCTTTTCATTATACTCAAGTCTCTGCAGAAGATTCAAGTCCCCTAGCGAGTTTAAAAGAACTCTAACTCTAAGGAACTCTAGATTCAGTTAATAACTGTAGTCTAAACAACTGAGTTGAGTTTTAGAAACGAAAACGCCAATGACTTGAGTCTTTACCAACACTACTTGTAATTCCTCAACAAGGGATTTAGGTCAGGGATTGTAAAACCTGTTTCATTTAATACCTGTATAGAAATTGACAAACTATTACCGATAATGAAAGAATACCTATATTCTAATTAGAGGTATTGTTGTCATTCCGCTTTTATCTATACCTCTATACATAGACTATCTACAATATTAAATACCTGTATTCAATACCGCTTTTCATTGCACTTGAAAGGTAAAATCAATTAAACCAGTAATGGATTTTATGGGTAAAGTGTCAAATAGAGGTATTGTTGTCAATTGGTGAAACCGCTAATATATTTGAATACCGGTTTTGATTATACCGCTAATAAGAGCTTTAGCGATATAAATAGCGAAATGCAATTATAACCGGTTATACCTTATTTAAAACCGGTAGTAAGAATACCGGTAACGATCCCTAATTTAGGCAGAAGCACATGTTTACAAACTTAATTAATATTTAGATACTCGCTCCGTTGCGGTGGTACTTTTAGTTTTTCAGAAAGTTTTAATAAAATGCATCTCATAAAACGGTGCTTTCCGACGTAATCTTCTTTAAATTGGAGGGACGCTTAGAAAAACTGGAATTTAAACTAATATAGGCTTGATTTTTTTTTGAACCTGACTATGGCTTTATAGGCCGGGCCCAGTAAAGAGATAGGTGTGCGCGGTTGGAGAGTAGCCTCGGGAAAATCCAGGGGACAACCTCGTACACGAAAACGCGTGTGGTTTGGAACACTGGAATACTCTAAGAGTTTGCGCTCCAGTGAGATTGGTTGAGCGGTTTCAACCGAATCTGAGGTGTGAGTGAAAGAGCTACTGGGAGTTTTGTCGCTGGTTACTAAATCTAGCCTAGCTGAGAAGAGTTCAACAAGAAACTGGGTCATTGTCAGTTGTAAAAACAAAAGTTGTCCACCCGGTGGTCAATAGTTAATGGCTTATGTACATATAAGTTATGTTTTTATTACATAGATTTATAGTTATGGAAACACCGTTTATGCGGGTTACTAGACCAATCCAAAATTAAGCTTTGTGGCCCTTATCTTTTGATATGTCCACCGAAAAGACGCGAACCTAAATCTGACAATGACCCAATTCAGCTAGACCCGACCTGGGTGGGGCTGACTCTACCCGGTATGCGGCGGTACCGAGACGAATAGGGACTAATAAGGTTGTTAACAAACACCCTGCCTGTTGGCAAGCAGATACCGAAGCCACGACAAGCTTGACTATCAATTTACAAATTTACATCAATAGTAGATTGTGTCTCAAGTATATTGAATCTTGAGCGTAGCGAGGGATTCAAGTGTTTGCGTCCAAGGCGGAAATAATTTTGTTACCGTGTGACACATACTGCTTTTCACACCGTCTGTGAGGCCCGCTGCTAAAAACATGAAATGTCTTACAAATGATTTTACTACAGAGTGTCACATACTGCTTTTCACACCTTCTATGAGGAAAAGAGTCATTATTGCCCTCAAATGAGGAAGTAAAGTACATCTTTGATCCCTCATTCGAAGGCAACAATAACTCTTTTCTGAATAGCAGGTGTGAAAATGATATTTATTACGATTACGAACACCGAAAAAAAGTACCGCGTTCCACTTTATTGATATGTTCAGTAACTTGTTAAGAGATTGAATTACTATTTTTATTAGCTTGAAAATATTACAATATTTTTCATTTTATTTTAAGAAAATCTTCTAAACACAAGATGTTCGTTTTCTGTACGATGTTACTTACACAATTGTATTAGAATAGTTTCATTCATTGTGACATTACTTCCCCTAACATTCCATTTCAACTCACTAACTTCTAACAATATTCGAGTCAGTAATAGATACTATACTATCCTACATATCAAATAACTTGTGTACATATTACAGCGGCAGTATTCGACGATATGTGTCTATATCTGGCGTGTATCTCACACTAGACATAACTTACAACAGCTCGGTCAAAGAGCACAAGATCTCTATTCCGTGCGGTTAGACAGTTGAAATTTTCTGTTGCCGCTATAACAACAAATACTAAAAAAACAGAATAAAACAAATAGGTATTTAAAAGGGTTGTTTTTGATTTTTTTGCCGTTTTTATAGATAATGTACGGGACCCTCCGTGCGCGAGTCCGACTCGCACTTGGCCGTTTTTTATCAATAATTCAGTTTCAGTTTAAAGACATTTATTCTCAAAAAAGACAATTGAAGTCACTTATTATATGAGAACATGGATTTAGGACCATTTCAAGAAAAGTAGACATTTGTTAATTGTTTTGTGTGTTTTCGCTTAAGGTATTCTTAAAGAGGGTATTGTTCATAAATATGAACCGCTAATTTACTTTTGGAAACCTTAAGTGAGCCTACAGCTTTTAAAACAGGCGGTAATTTGTTATATAATTGTGCACCTTCACATGTAAACATTTTTTTTCCTAGTTGAGTCCTTATTTTCGGCAATACCAGAAAACTTACACCATAATCACGAAACAGTCGGCAAGAATTTATACAAATCTTTATATACACAGCTGTGTTTTATCACGTCATTAATAATACAATGGTGCTAAACTTTGTTCAAGTTTATAGTTGTTAATTAACATAAAAACAATGATAAAGTACGTAAGCACTTAATAGTTCGTAAATCTAATATTAATTATTCAATGAAATGAAATGAAATGAAATCATTTATTCTTCAATTTAGGCATGTTATATGCACTTATGAATGTCAAAAAACTACCACCGGTTCATAAAATAAACCTCTGCCTCGAGAAGAACCGGCGTAAGAAACTCGGCGAGGTGTCATTTTTTCAAAACAATATAAAATAACAGTATATAGGATTCAGTTTAAGTATGCTGATTATTCATCTAGTTGTGGTAAGTACCAGAAGGGAAATACATTTGAAATTATAGATCTGCACAATACCTTAGTCAAGTCAGGTGTAAGTATGAAAAGTACTTGCGTATCCCACGTTGGCGGCGCCACTTTCTTCGTAAGTTAGGAACACCTTTCCTGTCTGTCTAATCACAACTAGGTACTTTGGTTCTGGGGTTAATATATTGAAATGCTGAAGGCAGACGGGATTCACAGACCCAAATTAGAATTTATTAAGGAGAAGCGCGGACGCACGAGATCCTTACGTCAGACATTTTTTTAAGGAAGTGAGCGAATGAAAGTGGAATGTGACTGAATGTAATAGTTAATGAAGGATCTTAGAATGAATTAAAGAGTCGAAAATTTAATGCATAATGTTACCAGGATAAACTAATATAATTCGTGAATAAGTTGCATTTTTTTAAATTTAACTGCTCATCGCGACCCATCTACCCAAAACAAGATACGAATTATGTACTAACAGTACTAGATGTGCCGCCAACGCGAGCGCTCATGATAATGTACGTAACCTTACAATACTATCCAATACACACACACACACATACCTAACATTGCTCCACCTATGAATAGTTGATTCGATTTATTTCCGCTACCCTAAGGTTGTCTAGATGAAATCTGTTTAGCGATAAGACCGCCTGTTGTTTGTCTCTACACTTTGTGATTTCGTACTGTACTGTGTCCTATAATTGATGTGCGCAATAAAGAGTATTTTTATTGTATTAAATTGTACACATACTCGAAATGATTAATGTAAACTCGAAATTATTATTCCTACTTGAACTGTAAATTAATATTTTGACATGAAAAATGTATTACTTATTATAGTCAGACTTTCTTAAATTGTAAATTAATATTTTGACATGTAAAAGTGCCCTTGTGGCCTATTTGCAGAATAAATGTTTGATTTAAATTTTTTTGATTTTGACTCGTAAACCGCAGCGGTTTTTTCCTTACAAACGACTTTCTGTCTTGTCATTATTCTACGTAAAGTTCAAGATGAGTGGGCGTAACGGCAGGTGGGAATCCCGGCGATATTTGCAAGGATAACGAGGGGCAGGAGAGAAGAAAGGGTTTTGTCGCGCAATGAAATATACAATTTATATGGATATGGAAATAGAGTTGGTCTTTAACTGTCATTCAACATGGAAAAAAGACATAGTGTTCAGTAAGTGAGCGAGTGTGAACCATAAATAAATAAAATAAATAAATAAATAAATTTTAGAGGACAATCTTACACAAATCGAACTAGCCCCACAGTAAGCTCAAGAAGGCTTGTGTTATGGGTACAAGACGATGATATATTTAATAGATATAAATACTTAAATACATAGAAAACATCAAAGACTCAGAAACAAATATTCATGCTCATCACACAAATATTTGCCCTGGCCGGGATTCGAACCCAGGACCGTCAGCTTCACAGGCAGGTGCACTACCCACTAGGCTAAACCGGTATAAATACAAATACGATTTCAATCCAAGCCGTTTATTACAAATAGACCAAGTACGTATTACTTTTGCAACGTAATAAACGCGTAATTAAAACGACAAGGTGCTAAATCCAAGGCCCCACGTGCATTCCCCTATACTTATATGAAATAAGTACGTAGTAGATGTCTTAATTATCAATAGCTAAGTAGGTATTTGTAGGAATATTTTTGACATGTAACACTACATTTAATGAATGATACCTTGATTATTGTATTATTTTTATTTGATATAGATAGATTTTGACTTGTAAAGGATTAGGCTGAGAATCAGCGCTGCAGCCGCCAGGCTGTAGCATCATGCTGAGCTTGATCCTTTTTGCTGGCACACGACTTAGGCATATATTTTTGTTTCTGTTTCTGTTTGTTTTTTTTTTTAATTCTGAATTGTGTGCCAATGCAAATAAACATTTTTCTTTCTTTCTTCCTTTCTTTCTTTCTTTAAAAGTGCCCTTGAGGCCTATTTGCAGAATAAATGTTTTGATTTTGATTTTAAAATTTTGAATACCCTCTAATATTTACAGTACAGTCAGAAGCAAAACAAATTGCAACTTGAATTATGAAGATGCTCCCGAAGATGCGCTGACCTGCATTTGACTCTATCTAATCAATACATCGTATAGCACCTCAGATTCGGTTGAAACCGCTCAACCAATCTCACTGGAGCGCAAACTCGCAAACTCTTAGAGTATTCCAGTGTTCCAAACCACACGCGTGGTCATGTCGGAGGTTTCCTCTGCATTTTCCCCACGCTACTCTCCAACCCCGCACTCCTATCGCTTTATTGGGCCAGGCCTATAAAGCCACAGTCAAGTTCATGATGGCTCATGTTACACAATAAATGGATATACCTTATAATAGGCCTATATAAAATTATGGGAAGACTAAATACAAATTATACTTAACCTTGTAAAATTGTCTGTTCAGATGTTTTTTTTTCATATCAATTTTAGCAACCAATTACATTATATGGAAATTGGAAAATGTTTTAGTAAATTAGACAAATTAATTATAATAATAAAAAGATATGAGACTATAAACATTCGCAAAAACATTGTTTCAATTTCATGTTTCAATAAAAAATAAATTGTATGGCAACTATGTAGGGTCGCTAGGCCAGTTAGCGGCCTGTGTCAGTTTGCGGCCTTCTGAAGAGCGAAGTGTTTTCAATGAAAGATATTTGCCATTTTTACATGCCCTAAAGAAATAGTGAGCCGTATGCGTTTTAATTAGTAGCTACTGAATCGGAATATATCAAAAAAGCAAGAAAATGTCCTTTCAGTTCAATAACTTATCCAAGTGGCCGCAAACTGGCGCATCAAACTAACAGGCCGTAAACCCATCTACCGACCCTAAATAAACTCAATATTTCACAGCAGACACGGCAAATTTCCCTCTTTTCCATACAACGGTATATAGTATGAGGCTACGCAGCAAGGACCGATACCGGTATTTTTAAAAAACCCTGAATTAGCCCAATATTTTGGATCATTTTTTGCTCTTTACGTATTTAGGTAACAACGTCGTATTATTAGATTGTCCCATTAAAAACGAAATAATGAACCGGTGACCGTAATAATACCGGTACTTTTCTATGGAGTATCGTCACGCCGAGACGGGTCACTTTCAGCACTTGGACTTGGTTGTGGAATGAGCTCCCTACCGAGGTTTTCCCGAGGGACTACAGTATGGGGTTCTTCAAGAAAGGAGTGTATAAATTTGGGCCAATCAACTTTTTCTTGTTGTTATTCTGTCCCGTCAGCGAGGAGACTACAGTAACCGAGTTTAGAAAAATGTTTTTTTTTATGTTATAGGGGGCAAACGAGCAGACGGATCGCCTGATGGTAAGCAATTACTGTCGCCCATAAACACCTGCAACACCAAATTAGTCGCAAGTGCGTTGCCGGCCTTTCAGAAGGGAATATGCTCTTTTCATGAAGGTTTGCAGGTTACATCGGTCCGGAAATACCGCAGGCGATAGTTCAATAATATGTCAGTTTATAATATGAACTTCAAGCATGCTCAAGAGATGACCCACGTCCAAATGGATTTATGTTAATCGATAAAACTCATGTTTGGTAAATTAAAATTAAAACTCTATGAAATCAGTTATAAAGAGTGACTCAGGAGACGTAACCATGGTAACGAGCAACAAAGAATAGTTGATCCACTTAAGATGCCTTATAAGTTTTGAAATGTTTTGATTTCAAATTATGACAAAAGTATTGATAATACCAATAAAGCGAGTTTTAGATAGTGGCATAAGATTTATTTAATTTTATTGTCTGTAGTAGAATTTAAGCGGAAAAAAGCCGTTTTTAGTTTGTAAATGGTCGTTTTGGTCTGATGTCTGAAACGATATTTCTTAATGAAAAATTCAAAAACTACATTTAATTTTTACGACATAAGGTCACAATAGTCCTGTTCTAGACAGTAACATTGACGAAATGTCAAGATACATGTCAATTCAAACAGAAAATGACCTAAATAGATTAGCTCTTAACTATCTACTATTTTTCACTAGTTTTTTTTCACTTCTTTTGTCACGAATAAATGCTTTCTTTCTTTTTCTATTACGAGAACGTTAAACATGTATAAGACACGCTTCCTAAGACTGACTGCATATAAGTATAGCAGTAATTAGCATAGATAAATATCGTATGTTTTTTGCATTACCTTTTGTTTACTCGTGTTAATCTCGACGGATGATCACATTAGTAATGACAGGTGGTAATTATCCATGTGCTGCACTTAGGTATTATGAGTCATCATGTAGACAACACCAGTGCCTTTACCGTGAGTTTGCATGACCGTACTCGCTAGCGACTCCGTAAACGATTTAGTATGCCGATTCTTAGTTCTATTGCGTAACCGCCAGAGGCGCTGTACTTTTGCCCATAGAAATTTTTACGCAGTCGCTAGCGAGTACGGTCATGTAAACTCATGGTAAAGGCACAGGGGTGCCATGGCTTCCATGCACATACATTAGTGGGAAAAAACTAGCGCACTAAGGTTTCCGTACCATTATCTATAAAAGCGGCAAAAATATAATGTTTGTTGAATGGGAGCACCTTAAACATTTATTTAATTCTGTTTTTTAATATTTGATATTATTACGGCAACAGAAATACATCATCTATGAAAATTTCAACTGTCTAACTATCATGGTTCATGAGATACAGCCTGGTGACAGACGGACGGACGGACAGCCATGTCTTAGTAATAGGGTCCCGTCTTACCCTTTGGGTACGGAACCCTAAAAATTAGACAAAATCATGAGGAAACCGGCCTAATCCCCATAATGTCTAGTTTTCCCTCTAGGTTGGAAGGTGAGATGGCAATCACTTACGTAAAACTAGTGCCTACGCCAAAGCGGATACCGTGCTCTTCGGGGATATTTTGCTTAATATAAGCTTAATATAATATTTTGCTTATTTTATGGTCTTTAACAATCAGGAACCTTCCTTAAGTTTTTTGGAGTGGCCCATATTATATTTTTATTAATATTAGACTTATTATAGAGTTCGAAGCTATTGCCCATTTTTTTATTAATTTTGACATTAACACGTTTGGAGGAATTAATAGGATAGTGCCTTGGTCTGCCGCGACACAATAAAAAACATCTACTTGTCAGCTGACAGATGTCAAATGTGGCAGACATCTACAAGATCATAGATGTAACCGCTTACTGTCAATAAAAAATATTTCCCAGACATATCCTCCCACAAAAATCTAAATTTTTAATATGACAATTCTCCTATCGTGTGATATGTCTGCATACAGCGATATTAGCGAAATATTCCTTGCCAAATTCAGCAAGGAGTGAAAGCCATCAACAATATATATATATATATATATATATATATGTATAATATGAACCACACCAAAATAAGGTTCCCAATTGTAACGATAAATGCGTTTAATTCGAAAGAAATACGCGCAGTCTTAAAAACAACGTTTTTGTTTACACGCACTTAGAAAGTAATCTTCAGCAAATTAATCAAGAGTTGATCCGATGATAAATGTCGTCATGAAACAGCCATTAAAAGTTGAACGTTATGAATTGCGGAGAAAAACATTCTTCAGAGACAGGCGTAGGCAAATAAATTCACGGACCATTCATAAACAGCTGTGTACTCGTCTGCTCGGTTTTCCAGTAAAAAAAAAAAAATTAAAATTAAAATTTAATCTGTTTATTGCAGTATTAAATTACAAATATATTTATTACAGTCTACATAGTCTATAATCTTTTACATTTAAGATTTTATTAAACTATGGGGTGTTGGGAGTGGCTCCCTATCTATAATTTAAATATACATTTGTTTACTTATTTGACATTATATGATATTGTGTATACATATATATTTATATTATAACTATGCTTACATTTTATTTTATTTATTTATGAGTGCTTGTTTGACAATATTTTTAGTTCTATTAGGCTTTTCCATTATGCAATCTATGACTTGTCTAGGGAAGCTGTTTAGTATATGAGGTAAGTAGGTACTGGATACTCGTCTGCCATATTCATTGTTTTTCTTTGGAATTGTAAAGTATGGTTCATTAGGTAAGTTCCGAAGCTTAGGTGGCCTCTTATATCTATCCAGCGTCCCTATTGTGTCTTTGTACTCTAGTATAACCGCCAATTTCACCTTGTCATATACACTTAGTAGTATTATAACTCGTTATAACAGGCTGCGAAGTATCTCGTTTCTCACACTTTCCAATTTATAATATTAGCATTTTTTTTATACAACGTCGTCGGTGGCGAACAAGCTGACAGCCCACCTGATGCTGTGGTTACCGTCGCCTATAGACGCTTGCAACACCAGAGGCGTTCCTCGCGCGTTTGACGACGCGTATATAAGAAACCTTTTCACGCCTTTTTTAAGTCCCATAATATTAGTGTGGATATTCTCAAACTTATGTAACTCAAAAGCCAAAAGTCAAAAACATTTGTTTGTAAACATAGGTACATAGGTCTTAGAATTATTAATATTACTGTCTCTCTATGTTTTGCCATAAGTCATACAGATATTTTGAGTCAAGATGGAGCATGCTTAAACAGTTACAATTCTTCATCTGTCAAGTATTCCCTTAGTGAATAGTAGTAACCCTTAGTAACTCGTTTGAAATGAATCTAATTTTATGCAACGGACAATGTCTTTGTATTAAATTGACAAACGCAAAAAATCATAATAATTACAAAAACGTAAAACGATTTTAGCAAAAACGTATAGTAAATTTACACACGTATTCTTTTGTAAAGACAGTTTTTACTCGACTGAAGCAAATCGAAAAGAATGAGACATACGATCGCGATCGCCATGTTTGTGTCTTTAAGTCTAATATTAACCACTATTGTTAAGTGAGTGCGATTGGCGCATCTACCCACAGAAGAAACTCAGTGGGTGTACTAAAGCCAGAACTGTAACTACGTGTTAATATTCCTAAGGCAGTGGGAAGGAATTGGGGGAGAAGAGCTGAAAACCGAGATCAGAGGCGTTTCATGGGATAGGCCTATGTTCAGTGGACTGACACAGGCTGATGATGATGATGAAAAGGAAAATGATTAATAAGTAAGTTTATGTCACACCTGGCCATAAAGTGGCAATTACGGCACGCTCCGCGCGCGGAAAATCCCACTTGCTGGCCAGGGGGTGACATAAAATTTTGTGCTTACCTCGGGTGGTAACTAAGAAAGCCTCAGATCGCATAATTATCGCCCTTACTTTCGGCTCGGGCGTCAAATACATGCGATCTGAGACATTCTTTGTTTTACCGCCCTTGGTAAGTAATGTACTATTATCGCCACTACAGCCGAGCGATAAACAACGCGATTTATGAGCCGTCGTCTCCCGGAAAAAAAATAAACAATAGCATTCTTTTGTCATGATCCCTGGGATCCCAGGGATCGGTAGAACACGGATCAGATACTCGCGGCTTGTACAGTCGCCATCAGATATATAGGAGCGAACAAGGTGCTCACAAATATCTGAACAAGATTCTATTGTCAAGGCGTTAAAGTACATGTTCAGATATTTTTACCCCCGACGACCGGTTTAGCCTAGTGGGTAGTGCACCTGCCTGTGAAGCTGACGGTCCTGGGTTCGAATCCCGGTCAGGGCAAATATTTGTGTGATGAGCATGAATATTTGTTTCTGAGTCTTAGATGTTTTCTATGTATTTAAGTATTTATATCTAATAAATATATCGTCGTCTAGTACCCACAACACAATCTTTCTTGAGCTTACTGTGGGGCTAGTTCGATTTGTGTAAGATTGTCCTCTAATATTTATTATTATTATTTATCTTAAGATCTATGTACTCCGATACAGAAAGGTCGCCATTCCGCTTATTTTGTTTACGTAACGTTAATCAAATAACAGAGAACGACTTACGAGGTTTTTTTATCAGGCACTTTCTGCGGTAAAGTATCAAATAAACACAATGGATATTAAAACCTATTTGACGACCGGTTTAGCCTACTGGGTAGTGCACCTGCCTGTGAAGCTGACGGTCCTGGCTTCGATCATGACAGGATTAAATAAACCGGTCAAGCGCGAGTCGGGCTCGCGCACCGAGGGTTCCGTATAACAGATGTGTACCAGTTCCAACCCTATTAAATCAGGAAAATCTCAACAACATGCCACAACCGGGAAAACGCTAGGACACACATACATACATAAACTGACGCTTGTATTCCCAAAAGGGGTAGGCAGAGCACATGAAATTTAATTCCAATGCCACATTTAGCAATAGTAGTTTCAAAATATGGAGAAAATATGATATTGCAGTTATAGGTTGCTAGCCCATCGTCCACAACACACTACAACCCGGTTCCCATAGTCGGCTTTTACGACACCCACGGGAAGAAAGGGGGAGTGATATTCTAACCTACCCCACGAAGTTCGACTAAAAACGCAAGGACCACGATGATCAATAAGTTTTACGCAGATAAAACCGTAAGTGCAGTCGCCGTCAGACATATCGAAGCGAACAAGGTGCTCTTAAATATCTGAACACGACTTATATTTTTGTGAAATATGTTTCATTCAAGTAAGTTAGTAATTGAAACAATAAAATTCTAAATAAAAATACAAGGACCAAATATTATTTGAAACATTTTCTGCGAAACAAAATTCTTATGAAATTTCTGTCTGCAAAACAAGGGGACACCATTATCAAAACAAACGCACGTTCAGATATTTTTGATCACCCTGAAGAGTGCGATATATTTCATGGCGACTATACATCGTATATTACAAATTATATAGAGAGGTGTGCAATCGACGTTAAAAATATGTTTACATTTTTCGCCTTATTACAATGGAATATTTATTTTATATGTGTAAGTTGTATATCTAGAATATTTATATAAATACATCTTTGTACAAGTGTTGGTTTGTCTACAGTTTAGTTCCTATTCTTCACTCAATTGCTCAAAGGTTAACTGGAAGAGATCCCTTACAGCGATAAGTTCGCCTTTGTACATGATTGATCTGTTTTTTTTTTGTATAATTTATTTTACTTGTCTTGTGTACAATAAAGTATTTACATACATACATACATACATATTTTTTCCGTCGACTGTACACCTATTTTTCCCAGCGTGAGCACTCGGCAAACGGCGACGATGCGCGAAAGACGGGAAAAAACGTGTCATTCATACACGTCACGTATTATGACGTCACGGTCCATAAAACCTTCAGCGAAAATTGCCCTGTCCACCATGACAACCATTACTATGAATGATATTAGATTTGAATTGAGTTATACATCTATACCTATGTATGTATTGTGATGACTTTGTTTGTAATTATCTTGTTTGTAGAGAATAAATGGGGTTATGATCATTTCGTCTAAAACGCAACTAGTACAAGCGGTAACAGGTCTAAAACGCTGCTAGTCTAAAACGCATCTCGTCTAAACTGCAACTGGTCTAAGTAGCTACCAGTCTAGGTCGCTACTGGTCTAAGTAGCATCTAGCCTAACAGGCAATTCGCAACTGGTCTACAACGCATTTAGCCTAAATATCTCTTTCTTCTATCGACTTCAAAAAAAGGAGGAGGTTCCCTATTCGGTTGTATGTTCTTTTTTTAATGTGTGTTACCTAAGAACTTCGTCGTTTTTTTTTTCTTTCTATGAAAGCATATGCTTCATGGTGGGTCCCGTTATATACCAGAATCTAGTTCTGATGATGGGATCCATGAGGAATTGAGGAAACTCCTCAAGAATTCAAGGGAAACATGTATAAAAAATGAAAGAGGTACATTAATATTTAGTTCTGCCCCAAGCTAACGAACTTTTAAATGAAATAAATGAAATAATTAAATAAATGAACTTTATTCTGCAAGTAGGCCGCAAAGGCACTTTTACAAGTCAAAAACTACTAGCGTTTCTCAAGAGACCACTGCCGAGAAGAAACGCCGAAAGAAACTCGACAGTCAGTCATTTTCTCCAAAATATGCTTATTACAATGATACTACTTAACGTACTTAAGCAAATGTAAGTGGTAAAAAATAAAAGAGAATTGAAAGAAAAACGAGGAATAAATAACAATATGTATTTACAATGTGTAGTTACACAAGAAAACAAAACATGTCAAATCGTTTGATATGCTTTCCTGCAAGAAATCTGTCAACTAGATACAATGAAAATATTAGACTCTTTACGCTATTTAGGTATTTGGTTTGGGCCATGCATTTCTGTCTGTTAGATAGTCCTCAACCCTATAATAAGCCTTTGACATCAATGTTTTTTTTAGGTAATTTTTAAGAGCTGGAAAGGATAAATTCAAAATTTCATCGGGTAACTTATTATAAAAACGGACAGATTGACCTACAAAAGACTTGTAAACTTTACGGACAACTTTTACAAAATAACCTAATTTGGCATGATTAGCTCGGGGCCGTTAGCTTGGGGCAGTACTAAATATTAATGTATCTATTTCATATTTCATATTATAAATATTAGGTAGGTGTAACAACTTTTTCATAGCAGCCGAATAGGACTGAAGCAATAGTAGATTGTGTCTCAAGGGAATCAAGTGTTTACGCCCAATACGGAAATAAATTTGCTACCGTGTGACACATACGGCTTTTCACACCGTCTATCAGCCCGCTGCTAAAACATGAAATATCTTACAAATGATTTTACTACAGTGTCACATACTGCTTTTTACACCTTCTATGAGGAAAAAAGTCTCTTTTGCCCTCAAACGAGGGAAGAAAAGTACAACTTTGATCCCTCATTCGAAGGCAACAACTGAACAACCAACTTTTCTGAATAGCAGGTGTGAAGAACATTTTTTTTTCATGCATCGAGTGATCCACCCTACTGTACATACTTTAAAAGCATAAATAAGGCTGCGTTTACGCACAGGTGACATGCTACCCGGCAGCAGCATCGCGCTTGTCAAATGAATTGGATTTATGCGGCCTGTTTTACAGTAGAAGGCATCTATATAAGACTAGCTTTTACCCGCGGCTTCGCCCGCGTAATAAAAGTAATTTTTAACCGTCTACAAAAAAGAGGTTCTCAATTTGATCCGTATGTTTGTATGTATGTAGATACGTATGGATTTCATTTCCGTAATCGGCACCCCGTGGAACCATAAAGACGACACCTATATAAATTTTTAAGATAAATTAATTTCCGCCATCTTGGATTTGAAAATGGATGTCATTTTCATAGTTGGCACCCCGAGGAACCTCGAAGATGACAACTATATCGATTTTTATAATAATAAATATTCACCATCTTTGATTTGAAAATGAGTGACATTTTCGTAATCGGCACCCAGAGGAACCTATAAAATGACACCCATATTTAACATAATTTGACGACCGCTTTAGCCTAGTTGGTAGTGACCCTGCCTACGAAGCTGGAGGTCCCGGGTTCGAATCCCGGTCAGGGCATTTATTTGTGTGATGACCACGAATATTTGTTCCTGAGTCTTGGATGTTTTCTATGTATTTAAGTATCTATTTATCTATATAAGTATGTATATCGTCGCCTAGTACCCATAGTACAAGCTTTGCTTAGTTTGGGAATAGGTCGATTTGTGTAAGATTGTCCACAAATATTTATTTTATTTTTATTTTTATATTGATTTTTAAGAAAAATAAATGTCCTCCATTTTGGATTTGAAAATGGATGTCATTTTTGTAATTTGCACCCCGAGGAATTTAATAAATTGCCAGTAGAGCTAAAAGAGATCTCCAACATAAAGGTGTTCAAGCATAGATTAAAGGCTCTTTTAGTAGATAAATGTTATTATTCAATTGATGAATTTGTGAATGACGTATTGTAATTATTATTATTGGTAGAATTTATAACATTTGAATGACATGTTTAATGATTAATGTAATTTATTTTAGAATAGTATTGACATTTTAATGTGGTAATGTATTTCTTTTTGTCCTGTGATAATGCTAGAATGTTAATGTTGTTATTGTTTGCTTATATTTTTATTGCCTATTATAAATGATTCAAGTTCTGTTTTTTTCTCTTGTATGTATGTTTATGTAGATCTTATAATGTGATGTATATTCGACACAATGTATATTGTTCAGAATTAAATAAATAAAAAAAAAAAAATATGTTGCAGTAGAAGGCATCTGCTGCTCAGATTTTAAATTCATACTTCGTGTTCCCGATCTGTTGTCCGGTTTGAAATAAATAAATAGTACATTACTATAAAGGGGTAAAAGGTAAGGAAGGGATTGTCTGCCATGCGTTTTATATGCGGCCGAGCTTACGAAACCATCTAGTAATACGAGGCAGGCCATCTCTTTCGGCCGAGGTATATATATTACTTTTCCCAAAATATTCGACGAAAATTAAACAAAAACTAAATTCCCTAATAAAAACATGCGCTGCAGCAGCCGCAATTTATTTTTAAGGAATATCATTGATAAGATATTTTGATAAGTTCTGAAGTGTCCAAAGATTATTCCAGAAAGAATTAGGAAATGATATGTGAATCGTTTCAATTATGGGCGAGCCGAATGCGAGGGATACATTCCCTTGTTCTGTTTAGGTAACCGGGATTAGCTAATCAGTAATTTTCCGTTTTTAAAGTACCTATGTTTTAATGACACTTCAGTGTCGTAAAATTCAAGATGGTACTAGTAGTGCTAATGTTTAGAAGCGGTAGCAATAAAGGATGTCGTTAAATAGGTTTAAAGTATCCAATACTTTGTAATAATATGATATTTAGTTTGTAATTCGTTGCGATAAGAAAATATCATTTTTTTATCTTTATTTATTTCGAAGCTTTCGTCAAGATGACGATGTCAGCTCCAGCAAGCCTCTAACTACATTACAACTTCTTAGATGTAATTAAAAAAAAAACTAATGAAAACCACAAAATTTGTATACTTATTTCCGAAAAAAACCGTATACAAACCTTGCAGCCTCTGACAAAGGATCCGCTAAAATGGACTGAAAAATCCAAAAATATCCTTGCATGGGAATGTACAAGCCAAAGTGTGTTTATAGAAAAAAATATTTAGGTGGACACCACTAAGTTAGCAATGTTAATGTTTGAATTGTACGGTCGACCAATGTGATTTCTGAACCACTTCGTACCTTGTCCCAGTGACATGAGTATGAGACCTCTAGCGGCTTTCGTATTGAGTTCCACTGTGACAAGGTATCAAGTGGCCCAGAAATCAAATTAGTTAAGTGTACTGTAGAAGTTGGATATGAGGCTGGCCGTGTAGGTCCAGAATCATAACGAATACAAATTGAATTTAAACTATGATTCGAGAATGCGTCAAACTGGCATTCTTCTAGAAACAACTGGTTTTTCCAGGGACTTGTCTTCACGACACCATTTTCTCCATAGAAAAATACCGGTATTATTACGGTCACCGGTTCATTATTTGTTTTTAATGGGACAATCTAATAATACGACGTTGTTACCTAAATACATGATCCAGCCCTACGTAAAGAGCAAACAATAATCCAAAATATTGTGCTAATTCAGGGTTTTTTAAAAATACCGGTATCGGTCCCTGGTTCTGTAAATCATTTAGGAGTTTATTGTAAGCATATTTCAGTAACAGTAAGAAATATACTAGTTCCATATGTGCTTCCAATGTTATAATTTAGCTCTCTCCCTGTACTCCCAGTACCTCTAACTAAACCCGTACCTAACGTGCAACATACCTAAATATTAACATATTTACCACATTAGTTACCACAGCACCTACGCTATGAATTTCTATAAAAAAATCGTGAGCGGAAAAATGATGTGGATAGAAAATGAATGTGTAGTTTTTGTCGTAATTATTAGGTATTGTATGTAAGTAACTGGGTACAGGTAAATTACTTTCGAGATGTTTTTGCATTTGTAGTTGTGCATGGTCAGCACATAAAGAAATAAACCAATATTTTTTTATAATTTTTATTGTCAGGTACATCAATATTAAAAAAAGTGAATAATATTATTATTAAACGTAAAATTTAATTCTAATATTCAACTCCAGACATTTCACACTCATTCTCATCCTCAATTTCATCCGATGAATCATTTGTATCACTACATAGTATAAAACAAAGTCGCTTTCTCTGTCCCTATATCCCTATGTATGCTTCAATCTTTAAAACTACGCAACGGATATTGATGCGTTTTTTTTAATAGATAGAGTGATTGAAGAGGAAGGTTTATATGTATAATAATATCCATTAAATAGTGCACCCGTGCGAAGCCGGGGAGGGTCGCTAGTTAACTATAATTTGGTCTGAGGGACGGCGTGATATGAAGTTCGCATTTCGAAGTAAGGAATAGCCTTTCTTATATTATATCTAAAGCCTATTTTGACACCGTAGAATGAAATTTCAATTTCAATTTTAGAATACCTGTAAATATAGGTACAAATTCTACAAAAGCAAATACGTCTTTAAAGTAATTTACCTGAACCAGCAACGGTGGTTAAATATTGCAGAATTTACACTATCCACTTACGGTTTTGTCCAAAAGCCAGCTAGCCGGAAATATCAGCGGTATATATGTGATCATATAAATCATCGAGGTCCAATACACCATGATGCTGGAAACCCCGTAATACTTGACAACAGCGTCCTGTATAATACTATATTGGATCCATTGGAAGGCGTTAGAAGCCGAATAAAAAACGAAAATGCCCAGCATCAACCATCTAATAGGGTAAACTTTATATTCAACTTTTTTTGACGGAGATTCCAAAACAGTCCCCTTTTCAGCCACACCGTCCATCACGCTTCCACAAACCTCCATATTCTTACTTTCACTCATTTTGGCACGTTAATTATTGTCGGTTTAAGCCTTTTGGCACCTTATTTTAATATTTATTGTCGCTTTTTAAGCCTTAGAATATATTTATTGTCGGTTCGCGCGCTTTTTAGATTGATCCCGCGCGGAGGTGTGTACAGCGCGGCGGTGCGCCGTCAACTGTTTTCCGTTTTCCGAGAGGCTCAGAGGATGAGCGGAATTTTCATTGAATTCATAAATCTTAAATCAACGGATTAAGGTTGACAATCAGTCGAAGTGTGAGCGTGGTACAGTCCTTATCGCTTTGATATAGCGTGTATTATAGCTTAGCTGGTTTGGTTAGGTATGAGTAACGATAATGATAAGAACCTAGACTCACTGTCTGGTAGTTTGAGTAGATCAATCAGCCTTAAGATTCACAATACGGCGTTCGAATACTCTTATGCGCCGGCGAGGACGTCCACCGCGCGATCGCGACAACACAGACACATATAGTACCTATTCGTCTCGGTACCGCCGCATACCGGGTAGAGTCAGTCCGACCCAGGTCGGGCCCAGCTGAGTTTCTTGCTTATTCCACTCACACCTCAGATTTGGTTGAGGCCCCTCAACGAACCTCGCTGGAGCTCAACTCTTAGAGTATTCCAGTGTTTAAACCGCCCGCGTTGTCGTGTCGGAGGTTTCCCTGTATTTTCCCCAGGCCACTCTCCAACCACGCACTCCTATCGCTTTATTGGGCCCGGCCTATAAGACCACAGTCAAGCTCAAAAATAAAAAATACTTATACGAGCGGGTACAACTACAAGACGGAAAAATTAGTAGCACACATAGCATTGGTGGGTCTCGAATGAGCAATAACTACTTATACGCAATCGGCTCCCGAGGATGCACTGTGTTTTAGATAACTTTAAGTAATAGATAACTTTGCAAGTTTGTCTTCACTGTATGACATTAATTTTATTATAATTGTAAACTCGAAATTAATATTCCTTCTTGAACTGTAAATTAATATTTTGACATGAAAAATGTATTACTTATTATAGTCAGACTTTCTTAAATTGTAAATTAATATTTTGACATGTAAAAGTGCCCTTTAGGCCTATTTGCAGAATAAATGTTTGATTTTGATTGTGATTTTTAGAGCGAAAGCCCTAAATGTGTTCCTTCTGATGTCAACACAATGCATCCTCAAATTTCATAAAGGGTCGGCAACGTGTACGTGACTCCTTTGGAGTTGCGGGCGCCTATAGGCTGCGGTGGCCGCTTGCTATCAGATGGACCGTAAGCTTGTTTGCCACCGGCATTGTATAAAAAAACCGGAAAACTTGCTGTCATGGCTAATACCGGTTTAATGTATGTAGTGTAAGTAGTATTCTTTTAGAATAAATCCGGATCTAGGATCTAGGATTTTATTTCCGAAGTAGACCAATTGGTTTGGTGTACCTGCGGGGTAATCACGTAACTTTTGTACTACCGACCGTTAGGTAGATTTTAATGTCAAATTTTAACTGTCAGCTCATACAGTTATACTTCAAAATTGACAGTAAAATCTATCTACCGTTAGTACATAAAGTTACGTGATTCACCTGCTGGTGGAATCATATTTATGTCTATGATGAGCTCTGCAAGGAAATAATTGCATTTTTACATATTCACGCATGAATCTGTCATGGAACAAATGCGACCAAAATGTGCGGAACTGGAACTAATCCCAAGTATTGATGTATTGTTAAATAAATAAGAATAATAGGATGTGATCGTGACATGAGTTTTCTATTGTTCATTTATTTTGAGACTAGGATAAAATACCAGAAATATTTATATTTTAATTTTTTTTATTACAACAAAATGCACAGTGCCTTTACCATGAGTTGACATGACCGTAATCGCTAGTGACTGCGTAAAAATTTGTATGGGCAAAAGTACAGCGCCTCTGGCGGTTACGCAATAGAACTAAGAATCGGCATACTAAATCGTTGACGCAGTCGCTAGCGAGTACGGTCGTGCAAACTCATGGTAAACGCACAGGGACTCAGGAGACGTAACCATGGTAACGAGCAACAAAGAATAGTTGATCCACCCTTTGACGTTTTTTCATACCATTATTTTGGGATCAACCTGAGACTTACGTGTCGCATTTCAATTGTATTTTACGTCTGATTCTAACAAGATAACTCGACGTCCGAGTGTCCAACTGTTGTTTTTTATCCTTCGTGGCTTCACGTGGTCCCAAATGAAGACCAGCGCTAGCCAGTGGCAGGTACTATTCTGATTCTTTTATACAACGCCGGTGGCAAACAAGCTTACGGTCCACCTGATGGTAATCGGCCACCGCAGCCTATAGACGCCCGCAACTCCAAAGGAGTCACGTCGCATTGCCGACCCTTTGTAAAATTTGAGGATGCACTGTGTTGACAACAGAAGGGACAAATTTAGGTCCCTCGCTCTCAACACAGTGCATCCTCGGGAGCTCTGGCAACCTTGCTTACCTCCAGGAACACAACACTACATACTTGTATAGTAGATAATGTTATGGCGGAGGTACTTCCCCAGTTGGGCTGCTCCAAATTCGAGCAAGATGACATTTTGCTGTGCCCTACCTCTCTACAAATTTGGATTTGGGGCCATTTTGGTGGCTATTTCATGTATTTTGGTGTTATGTTTATTTGTACTGTATCTGTGCCACGTATAAATGTTATATCTTTCTTACACGCTTGCATGCAGGCCAGATGCATGAAACAAAATGTATTGTAACATCCCTATACCTACTGTGTCTATGCAAATAAATAATTTCTGATTTCTGACGCCGGCGGGGACGTCCACCGCGCGATCGCGACAACACTGACACATATAGTCCCACTAGAGCGCAAACTCTTAGAATATTCCAGTGTTCCAAAACACACGCGTGGTCGTGCCGGAGGTTTTCCCCTGGATTTTCCCCAGGATACTCTCCAACCGTGCACTCCTATCGCTTTATTGGGCCCGGCCTATAAAGCCACAGTCAGGACAAAAAAAAGATGTTTTCCTTTCTTTCAAACACATTCTTCACGACCTCCGACCTCGACCTTCTTCATTTCTTGACGACCGGTTTAGCCTAGTGGGTAGTGCACCTGCCTGTGAAGCTGACGGTCCTGGGTTCGAATCCCGGTCAGGGCAAATATTTGTGTGATGAGCATGAATATTTGTTTCTGAGTCTTGGATGTTTTCTATGTATTTAAGTATTTATATCTATTAAATATATCGTCGTCTAGTACCCATAACACAAGCCTTCTTGAGCTTACTTTGGGGCTAGTTCGATTTGTGTAAGATTGTCCTCTAATATTTATTTATTTATTTGTTTATTTATTCTTATCTAATCGGATTACAGAAGATCGCCTGCTGATCGATGTGATCAACTCTCCGGATAAGCATAATGACCCATACAAGGGAAATTTAAGCATTGCCCCTGAGGGCCATTAAGCCACGGACAATGCCCGCGTACCCGGATTTCCCGGGCTTTGAGGGCCCCTTAAGGGTGGTTATTATCAGGCTCGATTACAGCTCAAGTGGCATTTTAAAAGCTTGCCCTCTTAGCACTTTAACAGCCGTTGTACGTGTCTTAATTAAGCCATCGTCTCCCGGCGAAAAAAAACTAGAATTCTTTTATGATCCCGGGGATCCCAGGGACCGGTAGACGGGTGAATTATCCTGTGTACGAATATTTTGCCTACCGTTTTTTTAACACAATCATCGAACCCTGGGGGGCGCTCTGCTTTGCGATACCATGCGATTCCCCGTATAAAGAGGAAATTGCATAGCGCTACGGAAAGATCGGCAGTGAAATTGTGAAACCATTAACCTTTCAAATTTTATAGAACAAAACTTGAACAAATGAGTTCTGTAGGTAGGCATATCTGACTAGACGATTTGTTACTTATTGGCTTATATAGGCGTATTTCCGTCACTGATCGATATAAAATATTATACCCATCAAATAAATTAGGTATTATTGCAACTATATTCAAGCATTTCATTTTAATAGACTTGACGAATAAATAATTCCTGTCTATTCCACAATTTACATTAATCATTTCATTTCACTAACATACATTTTTGTATTTCAAATCGGAATACATAGCAAGTATGAACAGACCGGACTCCACAAACAGCATCGTATCACAGTACATTATTCCACTTGAATCGCTACTTCGATAACGGGCTCGTAATATTTAAATAGCATGAATCTTCTTTTTGCTAATGTTATCGCATAGTATGTACTGAACTATGTAGTGCGAACATTTTATTTTGTTGCCCAAGTATCATTATTATTTTGTCACATTATACACAGTGTTGCACTAAGTGGATATTTTAAATTTAAGTACCGCTCTTTTCTAGTCTCAGATTTCATTAGCCAGACTCTAGGAAATAACTAAAACTTGAAGAAGGTTAATTTTTATCTCATTAAGAAAGACTATCTAAAGCCATTATCTTCTTATCGTTTTACGTCTTTCTTCCTAATTGACATTTTGATTCAGTTTGCAAATCTTTACGACATTAAACTAAATAACTTAAATAATATTTTCACTTCTCATGCTCGAAAAGTGTGTCATATTAGACTTGTCAAGCGGGGCTACAGTAGTCATTTAGCCCCTAGGGAAAATATGAATACATATATGATTTACAAAACCTTTTAATTTGACCAATCAAAATACTTCACCTATTTAATCCACCAATCACAGCTATTTCAAATAAGCTATTAAGTCATTGAAAAATATTTCGTATTGGGTATCAACCAACCAGAAAACAGCTTTACTAAAATCAACAAAGAATTCATCAATCATGAAAGAATTCATTTCTCTTTTGTAGTAGTCCCTATAACACAATAAATCGTTTGAGCAACGCTTTGAAGCGCTAAATGGGGAAGGTCAGTAGCTTTTATTTCCAGACCAGAGTTCTACACTCCACTTTACACTTCGATTACGAGAAAATAAATAAACAGAAGTCATCCATCCAAAATTAACAATGAAATCTACGGCGAACATATGTATAATTTGGCGAGTTTCTTTTATAAACTGCTTTAACACACGAAACATAGACCCTTGTCATACAATCTACTATTACTAAGGTCCAGATTATTTTGTTAATTTTGAATGTCAGACCCCAGGAGGATACACCAGTCAAGGGCATAACATGTATACATTGTTTCACCTTATTCCATTGAAATTAGGTCCATAAATGTATACATATTTATGTCCTTGACTGTACCAACATGATACCATACGTCGAGCCTCCTGTGTCAGTTTCAACTTCAACCCTTAATTATGTGCATTAATTAAGGCTCGTCTCGGGAGAACGCCACTTCCTAAATGAGTTTTCCACTCAATATAAGTTTTTGCAGTTTTGCCGGGGGTCTATTCGGGAGTCAAATAAACGATAATAAAAACCAGGGCTCGCAACCGGATTTTACTATTTTTGAAATATCTCCTAAAGTACTTTTCATATCTTTACCTTTAAGTAGTTTTTACTCCAAGATGGTTCGCTTGTATGTTTTACCAAATGTAAGGATGTAATCAACTGTTGGTGAACCTTAATTAAATAAATAAAAATAAAAAAATATCTCCATTTTTAGGGTGCCGTAGCCAAAATGGCAAAAACGGAACCCTTATAGATTCGTCATGTCTGTCCGTCCGTATGTTACAGCCAATTTAATCGGAGACTATAAGCACTGCAATTATGAAATTTGGTAGGAAAGTGTATTCTATGAACCGCTACATAAAAGTGATGTGAAATTATAAAAAAAAATATTAAATTAGGGAGGGCACTTCATACATGTAACCGGATGAAAAAAAATTTCAACGCAAATAATCGTGTGGAGTATCGATGGATAGGCCTTTAAAAATGATATGGAGGTTTCTAAAAAACTTGTCCATTTAAGTCAACTGTTGGTGAGATATTACCTGTCACAGTCATAGAAAGTGTGTCCCCCCCCCCACCCCCCTAATTGAAGTCTAAGTGAACGGGTGCTGTTTGTGGGTTCCGGTCTGTTTATGTTTGCCAGGACTAGTAACTTCGTACTAGTGTGCAGTGGAATTGACATGATGAGAGACTTCGCTCAGTTCTCGTTTGATTTTATTTTTAGACTGACGCTCAGAGACCTTATACATCTCTGAGGATATTTACTTATTAGATTTTATTATTTTCATGATGACGCTTAGAGATATATCTCACAATATTTTATTGTGATTAGTGTACCTAGCTTATTACCTTTTATCTTAACGCTTAGAGACCCTATATATCTCTACCAAATCTCGATTGTTATTAGTTTCTTAGTCTTATTTTTGACATGTAATTAATGACAGTTCATTTAATTAATGATACTTTGATTATTGTATTATTTTTATTTGACATAGATAGATTTTGACTTGTAAAAGTGCCCTTGAGGCCTATTTGCAGAATAAATGTTTTGATTTTGATTTTGAATGCAGGCGTGAATTTGTGTATGTATGTATATACAGCTGAAAAAACTAGTCTCTCCTGTGGTTACTTACTGGCGTATATGCATGTCAGTTATGTTTTTACACGTAGATTTACAGTAACGGAATCATAATCTACGTAAAATGCGTCTCTATTTTATGCAGACTATGATTTCAAGCAAAACTTAGGCATCCTAGACCTTAACTTTCAATATGACCACAGGAAAGAACCAACCTAAATCCATGTATGACGCATTCGGTTTGCATGGTTTACTTTGCTTGCTCACACTCACATCAAGTCAATCACAATTCAAAACGTTCATTCAAATACACTCCCAGTTCCTAATTAGTATATGATATGGTAATGGTAACACAACACTTACATATTAGCTGTGGCAGCTGAAGCCTTTTTTTTTTTAACCTGAGTGTGGCTTTATAGGCCGGGACCAATCGATAGGAGGGCGGGGTTGGAGTGACCTGGGGAAAATCCAAAGGAAACCTCCGATATGCAATGACCACGCGGGATCGCCTAAGCCTTTGTTGATGAAACTTGACGGCTAAATCTTGTAAATGTAAAATAGACTGTAGTATCATTTCAATAGGGTATGGCTTACAAAATAGGGCAAAAAGATGTGCAGATCTAGTTTTATGTGAGAACAAAGAATAGGTAATGACGAGGAAGATTTGATATATATATATATATTTTTTTAAACTGTTTATTTTATTTTATTAATAATAAAGTTAAATTTTTTCTAGACTTAACTACTAATCTTAATTATCAAAGATTTTTTGAGTTAAGAAGCCGTCTTACATAATCATTAAGTTAAACTAGTACATATATCTTCTAAAGTTTATTTTTATTTTACAGCATATGCTGTTTGACTAGGGTTCTTGATTGACTGCAGGTTTTACCCTCAATTTTTTGTATTATATATAATAATTTGACTTAACGTATGGCAATACGACGGTAGGAATAAAGCGTATGTGAATCGTTGCTATTGGTGGCTCTCAAAAAACCGCTCTTATACTGACTGTGCGTTTTGCTACTGCATACTATGTTCACTATTGTAATATAACCTCAGATTCGGTGGAAACCGCTCAACCAATCTCACTGGAGCGCAAACTCTTAGAATATTCCAGTGTTTAAACCGCCCGCGTGGTCGTGTCGGAGGTTTCCCCTGGATTTTCCCCAGGTTACTCTCAAACCGCGCACTAGACGTAAAATGACTTTGCAGCTGTGTATAAGACAAATCTTTTCACCTCACTAGACTGAGGATTTTTTTGCTCCTCCTCGTCGTAGCGTTATTCCAGTACAGTTGCATCCTAAACCTAGTTGGATGCAGGGACCGATACCAGTATTTTTAAAAAACCCTGAATTAGCCCAATATTTTGGATTATTTTTTGCTCTTTACGTAGGGCTGTATCATGTATTTAGGTAACAACGTCGTATTATTAGATTGTCGCATTAAAAACGAAATAATGAACCGAACGAAATAATGAAATTTTTCTATGGAGAAAATACCGGTATCCGATCCCTGGTTGGATGCCTGGGGCCCACTACCTATCCCGAGATTTGGCGTAGGTACTAGTTTTTTAACACAACAGCACAATGTAAAATTATTGTTGCTGGACTGCCTGGACCGGCCTTTACACGTTATTATGTTTAAAAAGTTACATATAGCACGTTCAGATTTCAAATATTCTTTGCACTCTTGTGGATAAAAAGCAGTTTTGCTGTCTGTTTTTAAATAATAAAAAAGGTCTTTCCGAGCTAGTGAGGTGAAAAATTATTTACAAATAACCAATAGAGTTATAGTCACATTCGTACAGTCGCCATTAAATATATCTGTACTCTTCAGGGTGCTCAAAAATTTCTGAACATGCACTTTAACGCCTTGACAAGAGACGCACACACCACCTTGAGAGTCGTGTTCAGATATTTGTGAGCACCTTATTCGCTCCGATATATCTGATGGCGACTGTACAAGAATTCATAAGCAGCAATTGCGCTCTCAGAAACGTCAAACAGTGTCAATATTGACAAAACACTCCATTGTCGGCGTAGGAAATTACATTACACGCGGTAATTACATGGCAATCCAATTGTACAGTAACCAATACAACCTGACCGCTGAATCCCTCACCTTCACCTTGAACGGAGAGGTCAACTTATCTGGTCATTCGCTTACAATTACGGCCAATTTACGGTGACATTTATGGGTAATGAGAGATAGTTCAATCTGAAGGTCTCGATATGTGGTCGGAGATATACATAATAAATACATACAGTTTTGGGAACCGAGTCCCACGACCTTCACATTGAAACTTACTGCTCGTTAATGTGTAGCACTTTTTAGGGTTATTTATGGGTTTATGGGTTCTACAATAACATGCTTAGGGTGCTTTTGGGTCTGCCTAGATTCTGCAGCGCATCAGGCATGTTTGCCGATGCTCGCGTGGATGGATTTCACGCCATAATGCGCAAAAAATGGCATCAATCAGGAGCAGAATCCAGAACGGTCCCAATTGCATCCTGAGGGTGTTAGCGGATCGGACTGATAGTGTCCTGCAAAGGCACTGGATGGCGGGACTAATAAACCCTGAGGCTGAGCGGGTTTATTATGTCAATTAATGTTAATTAATTAATTTGTAAAACTAACATAGGATAAGTAACTAATCACTAACGACTCGATGGACCTATGTTGTCCGATTAAATAAAACAACAGAATAAAATAAATATTTAAGGGGGCTCCCGTACCACCAACGTGAATTTTTCTGCTCGTTTTTGCTCAATATTAATAACGGCAACAGGTAAATGTTCACAGAATATTTAGTTATATATTCACTTTAAAATCAATGATTAAATTAAGATAAAACAAATAAGGGCAGTTCCCGTACAACAGACATGATTTTTTTGCCGTTTTATAGATAATGGTACGGAACCCTCGTGCGCGAGTCTGACTCACACTTGCCCGGTTTTTTAAGGTAGGCACTACAATACAAATACTCTTTATTGCACACCTCAATTAAAGGATAGTACCTACAGTACAAAAACACAATGATAGGCAAACAACAGGCGGTCTTATCGCTAAAGAGCGATATCTTTCAGACAACCTTAGGTTAGCGGAAATGAAATCTAATCATAATGATTCATAGCAGGCAATAATACTGTTATTGATATTATGGCAACCCGATCGAGTATTTATTGAATAAAACTAATTTGTGAAGTCTTCCAGGTGTTCATATTCATATTCATATTCATTTATTCATTGCTTTGTGTGTACAAATAAGGTCTTAAACATAATACATAGGTATCAACACAACCCTGTGAGGGCATTGCAAATTAATACAGTAATTTATTACATTGACATTAAATATTGATTAAACAACAAAAAAAGATCACAGTAAAAAATTAAAATTTGTAAAAAAAAACGAAGAAACCAGTTATAATTATAATAATTAAACATTGATAATAATTAATAGATAATAATCATATACATTGATTGATAATAATTAATTAATATTATAATTGTTTAGCCCAATGGTTGGCTGGTAGAGAATGCCATTTGGCATTAAGCCCGCCATTTGTACAATTTGTGTATTTTGTGCAATAAAGTTTAAATTAATGAATTAATTAATTAATAATAATAGCAATTCATTTATAAAAATAACATTTAATTGATAATTATCATTATCATTATGTTCTTAAAATATTAATACATTGTTAATATGGAGATGGTGTTACACTTGAAAACCAGGTTCAGGGAGAGAGCTAGGGAATGTTACCACAGTAAATAGACAAAGTTACAGGTGCGTTCACATAGTTGTCATTCAAAAGGTATCCTTTTAAGGTGTTGTTGTTAAGATCTCAATATAGCTATTTTAATAAAGGAATAATTAACAACGCTATTAATGTGTACAACCACCTAAGCGATGACATTAAAGAATGTAGTGATATAAATGTGTATGAACGGAAACTGAAAAAATACTTTTTGAGCAGACCCTATTATGACATTAATGAATAAAATATTCATAATGCACTTGAATAGAATAATTATAATTTGCTGATAATTTTGTTTTTCTGTATTTTACCTTTGTTCACTCGTTGTTTGATTGTTTTTTGTATAGTTTTAGTTTATGTTTTGGTGACATTCCATGTTTTTATTTGTAATAACGTGCCCTTTATTATTTATATATTTTTTTCTTTTTTGGTTTGACTTAATTAATTTAAAATAATGGAATCTAGTATTGTGTGATGTACCTATATATTTGCATTTATACCTATACTTATAGCAAATAAATCATTTGTGTTTGAGTTTGAAGGTGCTATACACAATCCCTTCAATATACACTCTATTACAATGTAGGCGCCTCGATTGCCAGGGACATTATGTTACACGCGTTCCTGTGTAATGAAGGACATATCGTTAAGCGCTAACGATCAACCCCTTTTAATTAATGGGGGGAAGGGATATCCATCAGCTGTCTAACCATTTCACTTACACTGGGGACTGAGCATGTACTCCGAACTACGAAATTTGAACTTTGTATGGTGCCGCCTCTTTCACTCTCGTGTTATTCACTATATGAGTGAGGGGACGGCACGACACGAAGTGAGTAGCCCCTCTAGTTCTAAAGTAATACTAGAGCAACTGGTTTAAAATAAATAAATATTTGTGGACAATCTTACACAAATCAACCTGGTCCCAAACTAAGCAAAGCTTGTACTATGGGTACTAGGCGACGATATACATACTTATATAGAGAAATATATACTTAAATATGTAGAAAACATCCAAGACTCTGGGACAAATATTCGTGGTCATCACACAAATAAATGCCCTGACCGGGATTCGAACCCGGGACCTCCAGCTTTGAAGGCAGGGTCACTACCAACTAGGCTAAAGCGGTCGTTAGTTTGTTTGTATAGTATTTTATTAGAGATGTATCGACTAGTCGCCGACTAATGGAAGATATCCCTTGAAGAGATCCCTTACAGGGATAAATTCGCCTTTGTACATGATTGATCTGTTTTCTTTTTCTGTATAATTTATTTTACTTGTCTTGTCTACAATAAAGTATTTACATACATACATACATACATACTAATCGAGAAAGCCGACTATCCGGCCATGTTTAGGAAAATCAGCCCTAAAAGATGCCATTATGACTAGACTCATCAGAGTACATACAGAGTCCCTGTACCTACCATCCAAACGGCTCATGCTCAACAAAATCAAAATCAAAATCAAACAGTTATTCTGCAAATAGGCCACAAGGGCACTTTTACATGTCAAAATATTAATTTACAATTTAAGAAAGTCTGACTATAATAATTAATACATTTTTCATGTCAAAATATGAATTTACAGTTCAAGAAGGAATAATAATTTCGAGTTTACAATTATAACAAAATTAATGTCATACAGTGAAGATAAACTTGCAAAGTTATCTATAACAAATATTACAACATCAGTAAAGTTAGAAATGTATAAGGTCTCAAGATTAAACAAGGAGTATAATGAAATTAATATAATATCCCAGAGATGTACATGGTCTCTGAGCGTCAAAATTAAAATTAATTTAATATTGTTAGAGATGTATATAGTCTCTAAGTCACTGATAATAAAAACGAATCCACAACAGGATGATGTCTCTCGTTAATCCATATAAAAAGACACTAGTATTAACGTAGTCACTATGTCCTAGCAAGCATGAACAAATCGAACTCCATAAACAGCACCCGATCACGAGTATGACGCGTATCTCAACGATCTGGCTATTACATTCACCCATTTACATATAACGCTGTTTGCAAATTCTGTGACCTAAAAACTTGCACATCGATAAAAGTCAAATCAATATAAAAAAAATGGTTTGCAACTCTATCTTACAATGATACAGAAGACATAATACGCACTTACTCTTGGTCTGTGGTCAGCTAAATCTTTATCAGCTAAGCTACTCGCACTCATTCACTTCACACACGCACACACCACACCCCCACTCACATACACACTCACACACCTTCACACATATTATACACAAACACTTTTATTTAGTTTATCAATTTTCATGTTTTATACTCGTAACTGCTACAAATGGTGCATTCCAAGATACAGGCTCGCCTAGTTTGGACTGCACCAGAAATCCCGTGTAACCTGTTGTATCATCTGTGTTTGAATTAATAAATTTACTCTCTCTTTCTCTATTTACATTTATAGTTGGCGATTAATCGGCAAAAGATACCAACTATTCGGGGCTTAATTATTTAATGCAACATAGTAAAAATGCTATGAATATTCTAACCCCCTTATTCATAACAATTAGCAAACCTCTGCTAACTAAAATGTGCTTTGTCCCTTTACCCACAAACACAGAAATCAAAGTGGCAGATGGAGCCAAATGAATATTAACGGCATTTTAGCTAGTATAGGTTTGATTAACGTTTATGAATAAGGGGGTTACAATATAAGCATCTTGTCAACTTGCCTTTGGGGATGGTGCCCATAAAGCTAACCACATTTCCTCGCTGTATATAATGTTTACTTCAAATTTAATATTTTTAAGTGGGTATCTTTCTTAAATTCAACAAATAATCTCTTAGGAATAGCAACGTTTTATTTTGCTCATAGACTAATTAAAAACACCGGCCAAGTGCGAGTAGGATTCTCGCACGAAGATACCATTATCTATAAAAACGGCAAAAAAATCACGTTTGCTGTATGAGAGCCAACTTAAATATTTATTTTATTCTGTTTTGTAGTATTTGTTGTTATAACGGCAACAAATATACATCATCTGTGAAAATTTCAACTGTCTATCTATCACGGTTCATGAGATACAGCGTGGTAACGGACGGACAGCGAAGTCTTAGTAAGAGGGTCCCGTTTTACCCTTTGGGTACGGGACCTCAAAAATTGACTAGAGCTGTACCGACTATTCGGCCACATCAATAGTCGGCGACTAGTCAGCGATTAGTCGGCGACTAATCGGCCACCTCAGCACCGATTAGTGGGCTAAATCCATAGTCGGGCCATCTCTATAAATAACATAACGTTTTAATACATTAAGATGCCTTACAAGTTATAAAATGTTTCGATTTCAAATTATGACAAAAATATAGATAATGCCAATAAAGTCATTAAAGGATACAATGATTTTATTAAAGTTATAGATAGTAACAGAGCCATTTTTTGATTTTATTATGTGTAGTAGAAGTTAATTGTAAAATAAACAGTTTTTAGCTTGATGATAGTCGAATTGGAGGTATATGAAACAAAATTTTTGAATGAAAAATCCAAAAAACACATTTAGAATATATGACAATAAGTTGCAATAGTCCGGCGGCAGGCGAATCACGTAACTTTATGTACAGTCGAGGGCATTAATATGTATACAATTTTGGATTTTATTTCATTGGAATAAGGTGAACAAATGTATACATATTAGTGCCCTTGACTGTACTAACGGTAGACAGATTTTACTGTCAATTTTGAAGTATAAAAGTATGAGCTGACAATTAAACTTTAAAAATCTACCAAACGGCAGTACAATAGTTACGTGATTTCCCCGCTGTTCTAAATAGTAACATTGAGAATATGTCAAGATATGTGTCAATTCATACAGAAAATGGCCTAAATAGATGAGCGGTTTTCAACTGATACTTTTAAAAATGAGCCAGAATGATGCTCTACTATTGCATGCCACAGAAATTGCAATATTCATATTGTCCTTTCACCGTTCAAAATTGAATGATATACGCAAAATTGCCACATTGAAGCCCGAACGATATTGCATCGCTGAACCAAAATAGATAGCATTTTACGGTAAAGTTTCTGGCTATTTTTCAGCTGACTGAAGCTTCGAAAGTTGTGAAGGCTTTAAAGGAAATAAAAGCTAGTTTAAAAGATGGTGGACGGTACTTTATACCCGTCGATGTGTAAAAAATCAATATTAGACTGAACGTCATTCCATACTAACTCCTAATCTCATCCCTTAAGGTATAATTTCTGGATGAAAAGTATCCTGTGTCCTTCCCTTGGGACTCAGAATCAGAATCATAGTTATTGCCTCAACCTTAAAACATTAATAGATGCAAAAGCCTTACTAAACACAGTACTAAGTATCTAAAATAAAATACATACTGGTATGTAGGTATGCTGGTGTTTTGCATACTACCGCAAGTTTAGTAATAAACCAGTTGTCAAGGAACACGGTTGTTTAATTGCTATCGCTCCCGGTCACAGTTACTTCATTGGCTAACGAGGATTATTAGCTCACCTTCGCGTTAAAACCATGTCCTACCTGGGGAATTTACCGATTTTTGACTATAAGTCAACTGAGTGGGCGATATTTAAAAGTCGGTTAAATAAGTTCTTTTTAGTGAACAGTATAACGGAAGTCGCTAACAAGAGTGCAATAGTGATTACTCATTTGTCGGATGATACTTATCGGTTAGTGCGCAATTTTCAATTTTTCCTTTATTTCTAAATTTGTAGTTTACGTTAGCAGCGGTACTGCTTAATACAAAATTAATATTATTTTTTTATTTTGCGCGCACTGGTTAGTAGTGTGGGTGACACGACCTCCGTCGTCAGCATATCGACGGTATGCGGACGTAAGTGTGAGTGTGGCGTTGACAGTGACGTCACTGGTGTCACGAACCGGATTGTCAGACCTTTTTTTCTTAGACCATGGCGTAACTGGCACGTGTTTCGATTTCTTGGACTGTACCTGTTGGTTTAATCTTCAGTTACGTACAAGTACTACAAAAGCCTCGATCGAAGCCAGTTTCGAAACTCCGGTTTCGTAGACGGCCGAAGGGTTTTGAAGAGTTGAGACCCAGAGGTTAAACACACAACAATGACATCTCGTTTTATAGCTACCGTTGAAAAGGAAATTATTCATAGAATCCTCAAGTCAATAAAGGCTCGGCAACGCGCTTGTTATTCGTGATGAGTCACTAGAGTCCTTAGGCTACGGTATCAGCTTACCATTCGGCAGACCATATTTTTTTTTGCTGTCATCGTTGTAAAAAAAATCGACTGTGTTATGTCCGTATACTAATATTATCGATAATTTTTCCGCGGGCATATTTTTGCTAGCTATGTAAAAAAAAATTGTGTCTATATTAGCATACTAATATTTTTGATAATTCTTCCGCCGGCATATTTTCTAATTCCACTGTACAGTCGAAGGCATTAAACATTTTTTCAACTTAAACGTCTGTAATCGTAAGCTATGTTCGTTAAAATCTGATTGTATGGAAAGTTTGACAAGTTTCTATGGGATGACAGCTGCTGGCGCCATATTTGACGATCACCGGCCTGTGATCGTATGTTGGTGCAACCGACCCTTAGTCCACTGAAATAAGCCCCAAAATTGTATACATATATATGCCCTCGTCTTCTCAAGGCTGTGTGCTACGCCGTAGCATCCGTAGCACGTAGCAGCTGCGAGCGTAGCAATTTCCTGCAACGCGGCTACGCGGAGCTTTAATACGCAGTTGCAAAATGGTCGGAAAAATGAAGGCAAAATGGAATCATCAGTGCATCCTCTAATTTTATAAAGGGTCGGCAACGCGTACGTGAGTCTATAGGCTGAGGTGGCCGCTTACCATCAGGTGGACCGTACGCTTGTGTGCCACCGTCGTAGTATAAAGTAATAATAATTTCTTTACTTATTTATTTACTTATTGCAACCATGGTAAATACAGTAGATCTTATATGGTTATATTGGTTTCACATGGACCCTGGTAGGGCATTGCACATTTTAAATAGCCTATATGTTACAATTATAGTAATAGCCTAATAGCATGCAACTTGCGGAAATTACAATTTAATTAATTATGGATAATAGATAGGGATATAAAAATGTTATATATATTATATAACATTTTTTTTATTGTAATGGGAAACAAACAGCCTTATATTACACATACATATAAGGTAAAAATGTAGTTTGTACATATGCCAAAACAGTTTCCACCAAGAGTTAATTACATTTTTGCTCTGAGTATAAACAACATGCATGCTTGTTTTATTTAAATGTTATATATAATTTGAGAATTACTCTTTAGTTTCTATAGATTATGCGGTAATTGTTTTCTAGCAAGATAAGCTTCTAATACACTAAAAGCCCTAATCCTACACTTTAGTGTACTTATGTCTCCCGTCTCGCTGCCGTCATTTTTTTTACAAAACATTTGATATTTTCTTGACATTAGCCTAATGGTTTCGTTTTTGAAATATTTTACATGAAATTGTTTTTGATGGGATCAATTACAACTAATATATTTTGCTCGAGCCCCGACCGCTTAGTGTTTATGCTAAAATATGGTAAAGATGCGTCTAGCGAACAAAAAGATCAGATATTAAAACGTGTGCGAAAAATATACCAGTGGAAATATATTCTAGGGGCAGAGCTGGCCATTAACTCGTTAATCCGTTAATCGTTAATTAACGGAGTTAACCATCCGTGTATCGGATTAATTTTTAAGTTAACCGTGCAATATATTCTACGGACAGAGCTGGGCATTACCTCGTTAATCCGTTAATTAATAAAGTTAACCATCTGTGTATCGGATTAACTTTTAAGTTAACTTGCAAAATTGTTATCGGACTCGTTAACTTCCGCTAACTGTCCAAAGTTCCGTTAATCCGTTAACTAAGTACCTATTTTATCAAAGGAACACCACGCGAAAAATAGGTTCTGACAAGCCCGTTCGATCGGGGCGGTGTAGGCGCGAGCTACAGGCGCAGAGTGAGACAGACAATACAACTGAGGCACGTCAGGATTTAACGATTAACATTAACTTCCGTTAAATGGTCCGAAATGGTCCGAAATGGTGAATGGTCTTTAACGTTTAACGAAGTTAACTTTTTTTAACGGAGTATCGATTAACGACGTTAACTATTTGGTTAACGGTGCCCAGCTATGTCTACGGGTAAAGCAAAAATGCGAATAAAACAGATTGGTGCCAAAACGGAATTGGTAAAGATGCGTGTAGCACAAATAACGAATAAAAAAAATGCGTGTGATGTAAATTATCTATTGGTAGAAATAATGTATAGAAAATAAAGAAAATGGGGGAAAAACGCGAATGTAACTAAATATACCGAAAAAATTTTTTGGGGAATTCATCTATACAGTCATCCTTGATCATGTTTATTGACCGAGTGAAACGAAGTTCTCTGCTTCAGCTCAACAAAAATGCTTTCGTATGTCCAGATTCCGGATTTCCGTTTTTTCTCGTCTGCAGGTCGCAATTCTCAACCGATTCTAGTGAAATTTCGTGAGCAGGTTCGATAGTAATATAGAATTTTTTGTCGAGACGGTTTTTGGAAATTTCCAAAAACAATTTTTTTATCAATGATTTTGTAAGTTTCTGCGGGCGAAATTCGGTTTTTTCTCCTCTACAGGTCGCATTTCTCAACCGTGAAATTTTGTGAGCAGGTTGGATAAATATACAGATTTTTTTGTCGAATAAGTTTTTAGAAATTAAAAAAATATATATTTGTTCAACGGTTTGTTCTCCTTTACAGGAGCATTTCGCAAACGATTCTCGTGAAATTTTGTGAGCAAGTCCGGTAATTATATAGAATTTTTTTGTCGAGTCAATTTTTGGAAATTTTCAAAAACAATTTTTATTTCAAAGATTTTGTAAGTTTCTGCGTCCGAATTTTGGTTCGTTCTCTACAGGTCGCATTTTCAACCGCTTCTTGTGAAATTTTGTTAGCAGGTTCGATATTCATAATTGATTTTTTTATAATGTCAGATTTAGGAAATTATAGAAAAACTCTCAGAGTCTACAGCTCACAGAGCCACTAGTTATATTTCAATATGTCTGAAACTCGCGGCAGTTTCATATTGAAAATTGCCTCCATCTTCGGCCATGTTTTTACTCTTGGGCTAGATGCTGGCCAAGAACAAATCCAATCGCAATAAAAAAAAAATTGCGATATCTAGAAATCCCCTGTTTAATATATGATAACGTGGACAATTGATTGAGACTTATAAAATCTTAAATAACTATTATGCCTGTCCAGAGCTGAGCGACTTGTTCACTTGAAACACAAACACACGCACGAGAGGACACAACTTTAAATTGTCAGCTAACAAATCTAAAACAAATATCGGCAAGAACTTAATCTCTAATAGATAGTAAAGGCATTGAACAAATTACCTTCAGAAGTGGACGCTAACAGTGTTAATCAGTTTAAAAACAAACTTGACAAACTAAGATCTAAGCAGTGTTAACCAGTGCCAAGTGAACTATGATTTAGACGTATCAGCGTCAGCTGCCTGTCTAAAATATATAATAATATAATATAATAATTCCTAGAGCATGTAATATTAAATTATTCAGCTTGCCAACTCGTCGTACTAATCTCAAGCTACACTGTGCCCTGTCGAGGATGTTTACGACATATAAGAAATACCAAGATTTTATTGATCTCAACTCGTCAACTATCCCGTCAATTAAAGCCACCTTTGCCGACAAGACATAAATTGTGACCTGATCGGCCACGATTTATGTCTTGCCTAATCTTAAAAATAAAATAGGAGCAAACTAATTATAATTAACACATTTTTTTTTTTTAATAATGTTTCACTGTTCATTTATGCATTGTGTCCTTCTTTAATTAATAAGATACTTAGCATATATTTGTGAATCTAAGACTCTAATTATGTATTAGTATTCTTGTTGTTGAAGGTCCTAATAAATAAATAAATAAATAAATAATATAACCAAGGACAAACCTTAACCAGAAATAGAACACAGTTATTAGTGACCTCGCCAACCCTTTCTCCATCTATCAGCGTTACTTATGCTCGGCAGGACCGGATCGAGTTCCGATTAACCGGAAAATAAATAATGTTCCACAATACGGAAATAACAGATCCAATACCACACTGTTTTTACTAAACGTCGTATGTGCCTTAGATTTGTTTGCGATGTATGATGTTTTTAAAATAAGTTTAGCATTAGCATTATATTGTACGCTTTGGACTAAAAGACGTAAGTGAGTAGGTTGCGTATAGAATTGAAGTCATTTTTTAAAATAGGGCATGCAGGGTAATGTATGGTTTAGTTATGATGTATGATACGTAACCTCATCTGCGCCACGACATGGAGATTAGCACCATGTATGGTTTCTTTAAGCAGACTGCCAGACGTTATTTTGACAACGCTCCCCATCATAGGAATCCGTTGGTTAGGAAGCCAGTCGACTACGTTCCCATCCCTCTGTCGTAACTCGGCGATCACTGATTAGGGGCCGCACGGTCCGGTGTCCTAGATACACACTCACGGACCCGGACGACGTAATCACAGCGTCTATCGAAAGATGGAACGCTGCGCTTACGGCGTCCAACTCTGACACGACGCGTACACTTAGGCATTCCCGCCGGCGGGGACGTCCACCGCGCGATCGCGACAACAGTGACACATATAGTCCCTATTCGTCCCGGTACCGCCCCACATCGGGTAGAGTCAGTCCGACCCTGGTCGGGCCTAGCTGTGTTTCTTGCTGGACTATTCTCAGTTAGACTTGGTTTAGTAAACCAGCGACAAAACTCCCAGTAGCTGGATTCCACTCACACCTCAGATTCAGCAGAAACCGCTCAACCAATCTCACTGGAGCGCAAACTAATATTTAAGCAACCATGTTTCTTATGTTTAAAAAAATCAGTATTGGAAACTATAGGTCTATATATTATAAGAATTAACTTGTAGCAAAATGTTTGTATGACTGTTTGTTTCATAATAAATATAAATAAATAAAAATAAATCCATGTAATAAAAACATAACTTACATGTACATACATGAGCCGTTTTCTATTGACCACCGCGTGGACAATTTTTGTTTTTACAACTGACAATGACCCATTTAGAAAAATGCATTCAAAGACAAACAATCTGCTTGTTTTGTTTCCCATCATTAAAAAAAAGATAACTAACAGAGTGTTATTCAAGTCTTATAAAAATCATTATTGTTAAAAGGATTGCGCGTTCAGGTTTTCTACACAGTTGAGAGCTGTCGGCCTGTCGCCGGCGCTGCTAAGGCTGAAAACCACTACCCAGCGAACCAGTTATTTGTAATACCATTCTAAACCACTAACTACCAATCGCACTAATTACGGCTGCAACTGTCAACCTGAGCAGAGCCTCAGGAGTATAATCATGTAGTTGCCCTACGTGTCAGATGCCGAGACGCACCTACACAAACATGTCCGCACGCACAAACACACACACGCACGCACGCACGTAGGCACGCACGCACGCACACACAAGCACGCACAACGTAAACACCAACCTCATGCCAAACTCAAATTCTTAATGTTTGTCTATCACTTAGCTAAGTTTTATCAAAATTATAATGACCTATTAATGATTTTTAACATTACAACTTCCTACGATTTGAAACGGGATATTTACCATGTATATTTGTATTTTTGAGTTCCCGATATTTCGGCGCTGTTGCAAGCGCCATTATCAAGGATTAACTGACGTGCTGCGAGTTTTAGAAGCCGAAATATCGGGAACCCAAAAACACAAATATACATGGTAAATATCCCGTTTCAAATCGTAATTCTAATGTAAGTGACCATGTAAGCTTGAAATCTTATATTATAACTTCCTCCTGCAAAAAGAAAATCCTGAGCGTAGCGAGTGTTGCAACACATGAGACGTAAAATAACTTAGCAGCCGTGTATATCACAAATCTTTTCACATCTCTAGAGCGAGGATTTTTTTTCAGTATAGTTCATCCTAAATATAGATGGATGCCCGGGGTCCCCTACCTAATCCCGAGATTTAGCGTAGGTACTAGTTTTTTATAACACAACAGCACAATATAAAATTAATGGTGTTGGACTGTCTGAACTCTGGCCTTTACATGTTATTATGTTTAAAAAAGTTACAAATAGCACGTTCGGATTTCAAATATTCTTTGCACTCTTGTTGATAAAACGTTGTTTTGCTGTCTGTTTTTAAAGAATAAGGAAGATCAGCGCCAGCTCCCTGAGTCGGCACTACGCTGAGGCGAAACCTTTTTAGGCGATTCCATGTTTTTTTTTTAATTAAATAAATAAATAAATATTAGAGGACAATCTTACACAAATCGAACTAGCCCCACAGTAAGCTCAAGAAGGCTTCTCTTATGGGTACTAGACGACGATATATTTAATAGATATAAATACTTAAATACATAGAAAACATCCAAGACTCAGAAACAAATATTCATGCTCATCACACAAATATTTGCCCTGACCGGGATTCGAACCCAGGACCGTCAGCTTCACAGGCAGGTGCACTACCCACTAGGCTAAACCGGTCGTCAAACATTACGACAGTCATTACATTTTTTATCTATATTTTATGTTTGTATCGTCACGAATAAATGTTTTTCTTTCTTTCTTTCTTTCTTCTAAAAAAGGGCTTTCCGAGCTAGTGAGGTGAAAAGTAAGATAAATCTAACCCTAACCTTTCCTAAAATGCTGTAAATAGTGCTGTGCATTTTATAACAATAAATAAATAAATAAATAAACTGTCTATCAGTCACCCTCCGACTGCGGTTCCGAAGGTCCCATCCGTTTAACAGTTGAATGTTAATTTACGAACACCCGTTACAATAGCGACACCGTGACGGTTGTTATTTACGACCGGCCCGGACATAAATTCAGACCCGGTTATACCCGGGTATATCCGGGTGTTGGATACAGTGTACTCAATGGCAGCTAATCTGCGGCTTCTACCGACTAAAAAACAAACTAGAAAGACTGTTAATCGACAGATGCTATTACTCTGTAAAGGGTTTTTTAAATGATGACAGTTTATAAAATTTCATGATATTATTTATTTTTAGAAAATGTGTATTGTTTTAGTAACTAGTTTTTAAGTTATAGTTGTGTGCTTTCAGGGCGTCATGGACTGGCAACTTGACGCTAGACTCTTCTCAGCTAGGCTAGGTTTAGTGAACCAGCGACAAAACTCCCAGTAGCTCGATTCCACTCACACCTCAGATTCGGTTGAAACCGCTCAACCAATCTCACTGGAGCACAAACTCTTAGAGTATTCTAGTGTTCCAAACCACACGCGTGGTCGTGTCGGAGGTTTTCCCCTGGATTTTCCCCAGGCTACTCTCCAGCACTCCTATCGCTTTATTGGGCCCGGCCTATAAAGCCACAGTCAGGTTAAAAAAAAAATGTGAATGTGGATCCTCGCACTATGAGTGAAATGACAGATACTGTTAAACGTCTTGTCAGTTAAATGCACATGGTGATTATATTTAGACGAAATAACAATTAATTTTTTGTTCGGTAAATGAACACAAAAAAAATTACATGAAAAGATTTCTTAATTTCTATTTAAAGTTAATTGTTTTAAAGTAAAGTATCATCTGTTGAAATATCTGCAACTAATAAATTAACGCCTTATATAGTTAAAAAAAGAGAAAGATTAGAGGCCTTCGAAATGTGGTGTTGGCGTAGGATGGAAAGGATCAGCTGGACGGAAAGAAAGACGAATGAAGAGGTTTTGAGTATGGTAGGAGAGAAAAGAAGTTTACTGGAAACAATTACAAATAGAAGAGGCAGGATGATGGGACACCTGATCCGGCACGACAGCTTCTTCTTAAACATCTTAGAGGGCAAAATTGAAGGCAGGAGAGGAAGAGGAAGACCTAGACTGACTTACTTTAATAAGTGAGGGAGGAAGTTGCCGAGTCGTATGGGGAAGTCAAGAAACTGGCAATGAATAGAGAAGAGTGGCGGTTACTCCACCGACAAGAGCGAAGCTCTTAAGTTTTGATGATGATGATAGTTAATTATAGAACCTGTTCAATAAATCGTTTGCAGATATTTTTTAAACGCCAAATTAAACCATATAGAATATTTACCGTCCACGAAAAGAGTTCATGGTAAAATACTAGCATCGTATAAAACTAACTTGTTAAACACCCGAGTGGTTGCCGGGTAAGAGTTGCGCCACCCCATCTCTTCCCGTGGGTTTCGTAGGAGGCGAATAAGGGAAAATCGGAGGGTGGGCAGCAGCATCCTTCGATCATTACCACCATCAAACTGCGGTCGCCAACCCGCTTGCCAAGCGTGGCGACTATGGCAAATCCCCCCCTTTTGCGGGAGGCCTATGTTCAGCAGTGGACGTCTTTCGGCTGAAATGATGATGATGAAACACCCGAGGGCTTTTGGTTAGTTACGGCGAACGGCGGATCAGCTTTGTTTGAACTTTCATGAAAGCTCACTTTGTTACAACTTTTTCAAATGTATCTTCACATGAATATTTGACATTATGCGCAGGGCTTCTTTTTTCATTTTCTATGTCCTGATATTTTTCTCGTAAATTCATTATATATATACTACTATCATGATTTTTTTTTTCACACGTCCTGTAACCACCGTTTAGCTGACAGGGGAGGGAAAGTTATATTTATACTTTCCCAAATTATTTACTGTCTTAAACATTTTCTCTAAAAATCAATGTCTGTACAAAAATTCAATTTTCAAAAAGGCTTTTTCACACCTGCTATTCAGAAAAGAGTTATTTTTACCTTCGAATGAGGGATCAAAGATGTACTTTTCATCCCTCATTTGAGGGCAATAATGACTCATTTCCTCATAGAAGGTGTGAAAAGCACTATGTGACACTCTTTAGTAAAATCATTTGTAAGATATTTCATGTTTTTGGTAGCGGGCCTCATAGACGGTGTGAAAAGCAGTATGTGTCACACGGTAGCAAAATCTCAAGATTCTACTTTAGAATCCCTCGCTACGCTCAGGATTCTATTGTAGAATCTTTCGCTTCACTCAGAATTCAATATACCGCCCTCGCCGTAAATATATCATTTTGCTCCCTTGAGACACAATCTACTATTGTAGCCCGTTTAGAGGGAGCAAAACTCGTTTTTTCTCCCTCTCAATATTTTCATTATTTTTTCGTATCTTACCTATGCCTGGTCGCAGGCGGACAGCGCGTGCGCGCGGTTTAGTTCATCACAACAATTGATGTAGGTATACTGTGTAAAGCAAGTAAGAGAATAAAATTAACTTTTTGTTGAATTAAATTAATTTTTGTATTAACCAGTACCGCTGCTAACGTAAACTACAAATCCTGTTCGGTGCCTAAATTTTTCAATTTTTCCTTTATTTCTAAACTAGCGACCCGCCCCGGCTTCGCACGGGTGCACTATTTAATGGATGTTATTATACATATAAACCTTCCTCGTCAATCGCTCTATCTATTAAAAAAACCGCATCAAAATCCGTTGCGTAGTTTTAAAGATTTAAGCATACATAGGGATATAGGAACAGAGAAAGCGACTTTGATTTATACTACGTAGTGATTTGTAGTGTTTGTTGATTTTACGTACATCTTGGTTTTTCTTGATTAAATGTATTGACGATTAATCAAGTTTTGTTCTTTTACTTACTTATTTGGATGTATAGTTTTTCTCATACGAGAGTTGAAAAGAAGAGTGTATTACACAGCATCAAAATTGTTTCTATCCCGGCCGCGGCGGTTTGAATCCCTCACTAGAAATCCTTCGCTTCGCTCGGGATTCAACACGCTAGCCCTCGATAAAATATTCTGTAACTATTTATTTTATTTATTTATTTATTGCAACCATGTTCATTAAATACAAAAGATGTCAACATTTCAATCAGTAGGTACATGAAAACCCTGTTAGGGTATTGCAGTTGTCTTACGTACTAAAATTATGCTAACAATTATACAATCACACTCGAATTACACATATAATAACATACACTATAATATTTCCGTTCAAAATATAATCTATTGTAACAAATTTAAATATATTGACTAGGTACCTATATTATTTCAAAGTTGGATCTGTTAAAAATTCCTCAACCGTGTAGTATGCTTTTTCTACTAAAATATTTTAAGCTTATTGACTTATATAACTACTGGACTTGTGTGCATTGTAAAAATGAGCCAAGAACCTTTGGGTTGTGGATTCGCATATTTTGTGTTATTGTGCTTGCGCCGTATAAAGGCTACGTTTGTGGTACGTAAAGGGACGCATTTCGAGGTATCCAATAATGTGAAATATACAATGTAATGTGTGGTTTCCAGGATACAGATTCATTAAATAAAATAAAAGATAAAGAAAAAAAAAGATAAATAGAAGATAAATAGATTAAGCTGACGGTCCTGGGTTCGAATCCCGGTCAGGGCTGTTTTCTATGTATTTAAGTATTTATATCTATTAAATATATCGTCGGCTAGTACCCATAACACAAGCCTTCTTGAGCTTACTGTGGGGCTAGTTCGATTTGTGTAAGATTGTCCTCTAATATTTTTTTTTTTTTTTTTTTTATTTATTAAATAAGATTTTGTAACACTATGCTCGCGGCGGTAAGAGAGTGGGACGCCAGCCCGCTACACGAGCGTTGGAGGGAGTACCATAGGCCTGTCGTCGGGGCTCGGGGTAACCCGCGATTTGGAGAGGTGCATGTTAATTCATTGTATTTTTTTTAAATATTCAATTTAATTTAATGCTATTCAATATCATTTTTAATTTTAAAGCTATCTATGGACTTGTTCTGGAATAAATTATTTTCATTTCATTTCATTTCAAAGGACCCTATTACTAGGACTTCGCTGTCCGTCTATCCGTCTGTCACCAGTGCCAAATATTATTCTGTTTTTTATTACAAATTTGTTGTTATAACGGCAATAGAAATACATTATCTGTGAAACTTTCAAGTGTCTAACTATCACGGTTCATGAGATACAGCCTGTGCCTTTACCATGAGTTTGCATGACCGTACTCGCTAGCGACTGCGTAAAAATTTGTATTGCCAATAGTACAGCGCCTCTGGCGGTTACGCAATAGAACTAAGAATCGGCATACTAAATCACAGTTCCTACGCCCAACCTTGAAACTTTTAGGTTAGAGTTGCATATTTTAGAAATAAATAATTCATTTCTATTAACCCTTAATAAGGCAGAGGCGATTATAAACCACTTGGTAATTAAATATTTGCGGTAAAGACCGTCACCCTTTTTATTTAATGTTAACAGTATTATACAGCTGACATATCACGCTTTCTTTCCTCATTCTTACTTTTTCGGTTATTATTCAATTGTAGGGTAATTAATGAATCAAAGTATGTGGTCAATATATGCACTATACCTGTCAAGCGAATCAAGTTTTTAGTACTGTTATCTGTCATTTTTCCTGAAATTCACGTGCCTCTAACAGGCAGAGTACATATAATGACCAATTTTTTTTTATTATTTAGTTTCATTTTGCTCTAAATTTATTCCCCGGGGCTCTACAAACATGAGAATATATTAAACTTTAACGTAGCATATCTGTATAACTGGGGCATTATTAAGGGTTAACTTATTCTTTATTCTTTATTAAGGAAAACAAACAGCATCAATCACACATAAAGTTAATAAATTAAGGTAGATCATAAGCCAGTAAAGTTTTCACAAATATATCTACACTTATAAGGAAGATATGCACGAAGTAAAAGAAAAAAAAACATCAAATTAATCGTTTTTGAATTGTAGCTTTCAAACATCAATTAAAAATCTTAGTCTTAAACAACATAAAATAACAGCATGTTTCATACCTATTTTATAAGAAAGATTGTGACTTGTGTCACTACAAACTGAAATTACTCAATTAAATATAAAAAAGTGTATGTATATATTATTATGAATAGTTTTTTTTCTATTTCTAACACAAGCTTCTAATGTTACAGCTCAATTGTACACGACTTAAGTTATAACATAATTTTAGGATAGACCGTTGCATCGTACCTCCCTATGTATATAAGCAGTTACTAATAATTTATAAAGTGCTTCTTATTGCGGTTACATAACTACTATACCTTTGATAGAAAATGTCAGTATGCTTATATAAACTATTATGAGTGGAACAAGCTCTTATGGCAAAGCGATTCCTTGAATAATTATTCCTACAAGTCTTCTTAATAAAATACCGTTAAATCCAGTGTTCGACGTTTAAATATTCAATAACCAAGCTCCAAACTTCACTACGCTCCAAAAAAACAATTGAATTCGATAAAATCTCCCATCAAAGCCATCGACAGTTTAGAAGCTATCCACCATCAATAAAAAAAACAAAAGCGACCATTTTCCATTAACTTCCCAACTCGAAACAAAACTGCTACAGCAAAAGTGTATTTATCAACGTTCACGAATCCCATTGTCCAGTTTCCAACGGGATAAATTAATTACTGCAAAAACCAATTTATCCTTTGCTGTCCACTAAGCTATACACAAACTTGATTTTAACGAACTCGGCTTATGTTTTACAAAAGTGGTGCCATGGTCAATGTCCTATAGAACTTTGTAGGATTTTGCCAGATGGCTAGGAGTGTTTTCATGTAAAATTAATGGATTCGTTTTGGAAAATAATTACAGGATGAAAGCGGACTTGGCCTTTTCACTATCAATTTTGTTAGGTGTGTTTTGTGTATCAACTGAATATTTATTTTTCATTATTATATTTTTGAGGCCTCATAAGAAAGCTCAAGGTCACCCAAAGAGCAATGGAAAGAGCTATGCTCGGGGTTTCTCTGCGTGATAGAATTAGGAATGAAGCTGTCCGTAGCAGAACTGGGGTCACCGACATAGCCTTCCAAAATGCGAGACTTAAGTGGCAGTGGGCAGGGCACATTGCTCGCAGGACTGACGGTCGATGGGGCCAGAAACTGCCTGAGTGGCGTCCACGCACCGGAAGACGAGCTGTCGGTAGGCCTCCGACAAGGTGGAGTGATGACCTGGTGAAGGTCGCGGGAATCCGGTGGAAACGAACGGCACAGGACCGGTCTAAATGGCGAGCCTTGGGGGAGGCCTATGTTCAGCAGTGGACGTCTTTCGGCTGAAATGATGATGATGATTATATTTTTAATCTATTTCAATACATTTATATGTGTCGTCAGCAACTTTCAGTGCCAGACCCTATACTCCGAACTTCGTATCGTGCCGTCCCTTTTACTCTCGTGTTATACATCATATGAGTGAAAGGGACGGTACGATACGAGGTTCGGATCCCTGCCTCTACTCCCCGCAAAGAAGGCCCTCGTCTCGTAGGTGCGTTTTTCTGGATAAGGTTTTTCGCATGTTATTGTTTTTACGCAGAATAGCAGCTTTTCCGTAAAAATTAGCGCCTACGCTAAATCTTGGGTTAGGTATCGGACCGAATAGGTTGTCTGGAAGAAATCGCTCTTTAGCGATAAGACCGCCTGTTGTTTGCCTCTTCTCATTGTGTTTTTGTACTGTACTATATCCTTTGATTGAGGTGTGCAATAAATAGTATTTGTATTGTATTGTATTAAATACGCAAGCGTCCTTATCTACGGTATCACATTACACACTAATAAATAAAATAAATAAATAAATATTTGTGGACAATCTCAGACAAATCGACCTAGTCCCAAACTAATCAAAGCTTGTACTATGGGTACTAAACAACGATATACCTACTTATAGATAAATAGATATTTAAACACATAGAAAACATCCAAGACTCAGGAAAAAATATAAGTGTTCATCACACAAATGAACCCTGACCGGGATTCGAACCCGGGACCACTAGCTTCGTAGGCAGGGCACTACCAACTAAGCTAAAGTAGTCGTCAAAATTCTTTTCTATCCATAAGTATATTCATCATATCATATCATCATATCATTTACTAGCGACCCGCCGCGACTTCGCACGGGTGCACTATTTAATGGATGTTATTATACATATAAACCTTCCTCTTCAATCACTCTATCTATTAAAAAAAACCGCATCAAAATTCGTTGCGTAGTTTTAAAGATTTAAGCATACATAGGGATATAGGGACAGAGAAAGCGACTTTGTTTTATACTATGTAGTGATTTGCATTGATCATACATCCTCGTGGATAATACACATGTCAAAAATAATAACCATGAGCAATATAAATTAATACTGAAATTAATAAAGTTTAAATTTTAACACATTCTTAATTAAGGTGTAATAAATTATTGTTCCAATACGGTGAGGCAGTGAACGTGTATAGACAATATACGTAAAAATTCCGTAACCGAGTAAAAGGCCTTTTTGACCAAGAAACACTTGAGCTTATGTGCTAAACTATATAAGATCTGAGGTAGCATCTGTAGATAAATATAAAGGATAATGTACAGGGTTGGATATGTACAGGAAACGGAGTATCTACAAATTATATACATATATGCAATAGATAGGAGACACAGGAAGAAACGACATAGAGATCTCTCAGGGACCGAAGTCCAATGAGAGTTGGTTGGAAGTTATATTTAACCAACTGACTTAAGAAACTTCGATAGCGCGATGCAGAACATGTCAGATTTGACAGTTGACAGGAGTGACGCCACGCATCTTTTATTTTCGTAGGTATCCTATTGAAAATACGCTGCCCTATAATGTTAATGTACCTACCTCTATTATTAATTTCTGATTCAGTTATTTGTTGCTTTTATTTTGTGTAACTTCTTTCTGGCGACAATAAATTTCTTTTTATTTATTTTATTTTATTTAAAAGAGTTGCTTGTCTTCGAAAGTCTATATCTAGGTATAATCAAGATACCGAAGTGTAATAATGGCAAGATTGAGGCATATCCGTCTCCTCTCGTTACATCTTATTATACCTAACCAACAACAATCTTATAAACACCAAAGGGTCAGATTAATCACATTCCAGATTCGAGCGTGTTCTTAGATGTTAAATTACTTGACAAGATCCCATAGTTTAGTAGTTCCGTGGCTTTCTATGGAACCGAACTATTACCACACTTACGATAAGATGAAGTAGGTTATCGTATAATTATTACCAGCCCAATTATGCTGTATTAAATTGAATGCCAACGAAGAGACGTGATTATAAATCTACGCGCGATATTTTTGCTACGAGGCGGGATTTTTTTCCCAAGTTGCAATTTTTTTACAATATTTTAAATGTTAAAAAAGTAAAAGATGACTGTTGTAGGTACGAATTTTTTTTTTCTAGGTCGGTAACCGAACTATGTCGTTCAAAACTGACAGAATCACTGAAATAGTTTTATTTGTCTAAGAAACACCCTATTAACACAAGGCCAATTCAGAGATCTGACTAAAATATTGAAGTTTAAGCTTCCAGTTTGTAGAAATAATGTAGAATTTACACTAAACAAAAATGACTGTAAATTGAAAAAGAAACAAAGAAACACAACTACCGAACATAATATTGAAAAATGCCCTGGTAACTCTGTCAAAAAATACTAAATATTATGGTAAAAACTTAAATGCCGCCGATTTCGTAATTGTCAACTACAGTGATAGGTACCTACTTATGTTTTTTTTACAAAAAGGATAGCTGCAGATTTGTATTGTTCACAACAAGCGGATTGATTTTTCATAAGTGATCACTCGATTCGAAAGTATTCCAAAAATCAATAAAAATATACTAAATATTTACAAACTACGTGCAGAGCTTCCATACAGAGCGGGATGGTTAATGGCAAACTCACTCGTGTTAGAGCGGGACATTTGCAATGGAACGGCCTCGCCTTAAGCAAAGTAACTGAACATAATAATCATCTATTCTGGTCATAAACCTTTTTCTTTCGGAAATTTGCTGATAATATTTTGCCAAAATGATCTGACAACTGATGTGTCCGAAATATTTTAACCATATAGTGAACTTGCCGGACAAAGATTAAAAGAGCGCTCGTGGCCCAGCGGCGCCCGCGTACCGCTTACGGTATGCGAGGTTAAGCAACGTCGGCCCAACAATGGCCTCCTTCTGCAAGTTCGTAATGGCTCAGAAGGAGGCTGCGGAGAGAGAGCGGGAGAACGACCCATCTACTCCCCATATCCGCAGAAGAAGAGCGGGACGCGCACGCAGGCGCTACGCGCATTTGCTCCCCCCGCCATAGTGGACCGGGTGGTAGGGTCGGGGGACCCTAACCATCCTTTAAGTCCTTGGGATTGAAGCGCCCCGAAATTGTCCCGGGACGCTCGCCCTGGCCAGACCCGCATATCGGGCGTGTCGCGAGGGTCAAAGTAAAATGCGTCAAGCGAACCTCTGGCCCTCCCTGGAAGCGATGTCGTCGGACAATCGTTGGGGGTTTAGTGGGTAGTCTGGGCCTTCTGCCCAGGAGTCCCACACACCCGTCCGGTCCCCCCTCGTCCGGGCGGACAGTGCGCAAAGCATTCCCCCAACGCAAAAAAAAATAAAAGGTCAGTTATTGGATGGGTGACCGCTTTGAGGGGTTATTAATTGAGCGCTCCCGTGCTTTAGAAGGCACTTTAAGCCGTTGATCCCGGCTACTGTCTATGATAGCAGTTAAGCCAAGTTAGAGGCCTTCGGGTGGCTCGAGAACTTCTAACAGTTAAGTTGCCCACTCACTTTTTTTTTTAATTTTTAATTTATTTACCAAAAAAGTTAGATACAGTTTTACATTAATATCCGTTCGCCAAACACGTTTATTGGCGAGTAACTTGACAAGCCTAATTCCAATAAGGTGAAAACCAGACCTCGGGTTGGAAGGTCAGATGGCAGTCGTTTCCGTAAAAACTAGTGTCTACGCCAACTCTTGGGATTAGGTAGCGGACCCCGGGCATCCTTTAGGATGCAACTGTACCGGGATAACGCTGGGATGATGATGATGATTATGCCGGACAAAGATTAAAAAAAAACCGGCCAAGTGTGTGTCGGACCACGCACAATGAAGGGTTCCGTACCAACACCTACTAGTCCTCATTTAAAATCACCATACAATACATTGAATCTAAAAAAAGTCGTATCTTCATAGGGAATTCACGGCACTTACGACCTTTTGTTTGGGCAAGACAGTTTTTAATTTAAAAACCGTAAAACCGATATTGTTCAAACCAAAAATCGTTGAAAGTATTTACTAATGCACACCACCTCATTTTATTTCAGAATTTTAAATTTTATAGTTTGGAAATTAGAGGGGGGGGGGGGCACTATCTATGACTTTGACAGCTAATATCTCACCAACGGTTGACTTAAATGGACATGTTTTTTAGAAACTTCCATATCATTTTTAAAGGTCTATCCATCGATACTCCACACGACTATTTGCGTTGAAATTTTTTTTTCATCCACCGGTTACATGTATGGAGTGCCCCTCCTAATTTAATATTTTTTTGTAATTTCATATCACTTTTATGTAGCGATTCATAGAATACACCTTCCTAACAAATTTCATAATTGTAGTACTTCTAGTCTCCGAGTAAATCGGCTGTGACATACAGACGGACGGACGGACAGACAAACATAACGAATATATATGTAATAATTTAAATAATGTACCTAATCTAATTGAAATTTTTATTTTTTATTTAATCGACATAATTAAATTATTGCAACAATCTTCTGACATGTAATTTTTTTGTATATTTTATGAATAAATTAATATGAATATGAATATGAATATATAAGGGTTCCGTTTTTGCCATTTTGGCTACGGAACCTAACAATGAAATATTTTTTCAACCTATCAAGATTCGAAGTATCATTCGCGCGAGTTTGCTGACTATCTAGAATCGCGTGGCCTTTAATGTAATCTGAAACCCTACAAGTGTCGGTCAATCTGTGACGCATGATGACGCATACCTGACTGCAGTTTACCCTTAACGGTTCTTCACCATTTTTAAGGTTCCGTACTCAAAGGGTAAAACGGGACCCTATTACTACGGGTCGGTTGCACGAACATACGATCACAGGCCGGTCATCGTCAAATACGGCGCCGGCAGCTGTCAACCCATAGAAACTAGTCAAACTTTCCATACAATCAGATTTTGACGAACACCGCTTACGATTACAGACGGTTTGGTGCAACCCACCCTAAGACTCCGCTCTCCGTTCGTCTGTCTGTCACCAGGTTGTATCTCATGAACCGTGATAGTTAGACAATTTAAATTTTCTCAGGTGACTTTTTTTGTTGCAGCTATAACAACAAATACCAAAAAAACAAATAAAATAAAATATTTTAGTGACTTCTATACAACAAACGTGATTTATTCGCCGTTTTAGATAACGGTACGGAAACCTTCGTGTGCAAGTCCGACTTGCACTTGGCCGGTTTTTTTGAAACCGTTGGTGGCAAGTAAGCGTGCGACCCGTCTGACGGTAAGCCGTCACCGCAGCCTATGGACGCTTGCAACTCAGGAGAGTCACATGCTCGTCGCTGACCCTTTAAAAATTTTTAACACTTTTTCTTTGAGAACCCCTTCTTGAAGGACCCCATTAGCCAAGGCGAGGCGAGACGACACGAAGAGAGGCGAGATATTTTTCATACAACCGATCTTTTATAACTGGGTCATTATCAGATTTAGGTTCGCGTCTTTTCGGTGAACATATAAAAGTTAAGGGCCACAAAGCTTAATTTTTAATTGGTCTAGTAACCCGCATATACGGTGTTTCCGTAACTATAAATCCATGTAATAAAAACGTAACTTACATGTACATAAGCCGTTAACTATTGACCACCGGGTGGACTACTTTTGTTTTTACAACTGACAATGACCCAACTAATCTGATTTAAAACTACTATTAGACTTGGTTATAAGGAATATTTGTTTCAATAGTAAAAATATTCGAGGTTCGATGCCTGGCACAGGCAGCTCTGTTACTTTCAAGAATGAAATGTGGTTTCTATCTGTGAATTCTACTTTCAATATTTAAAGTACTTCCCATCTATGTGGCATAGCTGTGGAACGCAGTTTTAACCAAGGCAATCTTTCAGTGGAACTTTCGAAGGCTCTCTCGAGACCGATTATACGGATCACTGCTCATCCGATTCTCTTAAAATGGAAAATTATACTTATTGGAGATGTGCTAACGGCAATTACTAAAAATTTGTAACGGCAAAAGTACAGCGCCTCTGGCGGTTACGCAATACAACTAAGAATCGGCACACTAAATCGTTTACGCAGTCGCTAGCGAGTACGGTCATGCAAACTCATGGTAAAGTCACTGTAGTATGTTAGTTTAAATAATATTAACCTCTCGTATGAAAAGACAATTAAAAAGCGTGTTTTTTGAAAGATTTATAAGTGTATACATGATGCAATATAATGTCTGTTCGTGAGTAAATATGGTAACAATATTGTAAAAGTAAATATATGGAACCGCCACGCCGGCCACGTCTGTCGCATGCATCCAGATAGGTGGGCTAATGTAGCCACCAAGTGGGTGCCACATGATGGACGACGCAGACGGGGCAGGCCCAGACGGAGATGGCGGGATGATCTGGATGCATTTGCCAGGAATTGGGAGGAAGAAGCGCTCAATAGGGAGACCTGGAAAACATGGGGAGAGGCCTTTGCCCAGCAGTGGAACAGCCAATAGGCTATAAAGTAAGTAAGTAAATATATGAAAATGTGCAGTTATTACCACTTAATTTTTGTTCATAATAAATAAGATATCTAACTATTTGAGAAGGAAATGTGGCATTCCTGCGAATGCATAATGTAGCAGTATGACGAAATTATATAGTCGATAATTGGTTACCTTTCTAAGGCGAGGATTGTACTGCATGCAACCAAAAATGACGGAACAGTTTGAAATTATTGGAAATGATAAAACACAGGCTTTAAGTAAATATTAAGTACTAAAACGTATTCTGCAGTAGTTCGATTCCACTCACACCTCAGATTCGGTTGAAACCGCTCAACCAATCTCACTGGAGCGCAAACTCTTAGAGTATTCCAGTGTTCCAAACCACATGCGTCGTCGTGTCGGACGTTTTCCCCTGTATTTTTCCCAGGCTACTCTCCAACCGCGCACTCCTATCGCTTTATTGGGCCCGGCCTCTAAAGCCACAGTCGGGTTAAAAAAAAAAAATTCTCCACCGAATGTACTGTTCAGTCAAGGGCACCAATATGTACAAAATTTTTCACATTATTCCATTGAAATAAGGTCCAAAATGTTTATACATTTATTCCCTCGACTGCACATCAAAAACAGTAAGAATGTTTCGTACAAAATGAGTCAACAATGACCGAGCACATTTCGTGACCGACAAGTATTCCAGAGAATTCGCGACTGGAAAAGATTGATCGAGTTTCGTATTACTTCTAGATCGGTTTTGCAAGTATCCAAAACTCGAAAAAATCAGAATCAAAGATCAAAATCAAATGGTCACTTGAAAAACTATACCCTTTTTTTAGTCAAAGTCATAGTCAAATCATTTATTTGTGAACAATAGGTATACACATAATGTAATTATGCTAGATGCTAGATTATGTAATATTGCAAAATCTAATAAAACGGTGTCTATTATGGGGCCAGGTTTTTATAATAAACTACCCGAAACAATTAAAAATATTGAGTGACGTGACATTTATAAATAATTTAAAAAAATGGCTAACCGCGAAGGCCTTCTACGACATAAATGAATATGTAAATTAAATTTATTGCATGCTTTTGTAATTGTATTTTTTTACATTTAAATTCACTATGTAATAATTTAAATAATGTACCTAATCTAATTGAAATTTTTATTTTTTATTTAATCGACATAATTAAATCATTGTAACAATCTTCTGACATGTAAAATTATTGTATATTTTATGAATATGAATATGATGGTAGGTACATACGAAATAGTTTAAGTTTAGAAATTAGGTAAACAAAGAAGAAGTGGTCATTAACACACACACATTGATTTCGCATTATTCATCAGAATAAGTGACAGTTAGTGATTATGACAAATTACTTTTTTAAAATCCGAACCGACTTCTTACAATTTTTGCCTCTGTGGGTTTTTTACTGTACAACTTTTAGAACAATGAAACGAAACGTGATTTTAAAAAAATTTGATGCCTTATGATTTAAAAATATAAATAAGTAAATGTAAAATAGGACATATTTTCTTATTTTTTAATACCAATATACTTATTATAATGTAATGAAATAATGTTTTTAATATTCATTGAGATTATTTGACACATTTATGCAAAACGTGGCTGATAAAAAACCTCGTAAGTCGCTCCATGTCATTTTTTCTAATGCTAAAAAACAAGGTATTATTGTCTCACTTTTGAAGTACACAAATATCTTATTCAAATCTATTCGTAACCTACTTACACACAAGATCTCAATTTGATTAACAGAGACGATATATCGATTTTAATGTTTCTAAAACGCTACTTCGAGCTAGCCCCATTTCTAAACAACACTTAGCAGTAACTCCCAAACTCAATGTAGCTCTAACGGATTTATTTTTAGAAGCAATCTCCAAACAAAGCAAACCATTTCACCAAGGATCGAGAAAGCTGACCCACTTTAGCCTACTTACTCTAATTAATATCTTCGCAACCTGATATCACCAGAACCCCAAAGAATAAAGACGAATTTTCATACAAAAACAATGTCGCTTACGCCCTATCGTGCGAAGAAAACGGTCCCCAGTAACTTAAACCCTATCTGAAGCTACATTTCATCCTTTGTTGAATAACCGCAAGAGCATCCATCTTAGTCGGCCAAATAACTTGGAATGGAGTCTTTCTTAAGCAGGTCACTTAAGAAATCTAATATACTTACGAGTGAGAATTTTTATATCTTCAATACCAAAGCTCCACCGTTTTGAAAAATTTTCAATAATTGAATTATGGACCAAATACGCGTCATACTCGTGATCGGGTGCTGTTTGTGGGTCCGGTTTGTTCATGCTTGCATGGACATAGTGACTACCTACGTTAATACTAGTTTCTTTTTATAGGGGATTGACGAGAGACATCATCCTGTTGTGGATTCATTTTTATTATCAGTGACTTAGAGACCATATACATCTCTAACAATATTAAATTAGTCTTCATTTTGACGCTCAAAGACCATGTACATCTCTGGGATATTACATTAATTTCGATACTCCTTGTTTAATTAGACTTGAGACCTTATACATCTCTGACTTTACTGATGTTGTAATATTTGTAATAGATAACTTTGCAAGGTTATCTTCACTGTATGACATTAATGTTGTTATAATTGTAAACTCGAAATTATTATTCCTTCTTGAACTGTAAATTAATATTTTGACATGAAAAATGTATTATCATAGAGACTTTCTTAAATTGTAAATTAATATTTTGACATGTAAAAATTCCCTTGTGGCCTATTTGCAGAATAAATGTTTGATTTGATTTCATTTGAAATATATAGATACAATTATCTAGATAAAATACACACAGTGTCAACATATTCACGTCACGTTCATTCATGTCACGTGTGTTTAGATGAAACATACATAATTATATTAATTATACAAATATGCTATTATGATAATGTATAATATTCAAATTTATCATTTAGTTTAATATAATTGTTCCCTTACGGGGTTGTCTTGAAACATACAAATAGCTATAAGATATTTTTGTACACACAAGGCAATTGATTAAATGAATGAAAGAATAAATAAATAAGTATTAGGGGACAATCTGAGACAAATCGAATTAACGTGGCACATATGTAAATACTCGAATATTTAGAAAAAATCAAAGACTTCAGAATCAATATTTGCCTGCACCGCAAACCCAGTATTCTCATCAGATAGGCAGGTTAAACCAGGTGTCAGATAATAGAAGATGTAGATAATGTATTTAATTTAATATCACAGGAAAAAAATTGGTAAGTGGTAGAAAGGTGAAAAGACTGGGTGATAGAGAGGGTCAATTTAGATCTTTTAAACCACATTTCCTATGTACAAAAGTCTTCTAGTTTCTAAGACATGCGCCATTGTATTTTGAAAATTTGTACTTTTTCCATATTTAAATAACCTAACTTTTCAAACTGATCTCTTAAGTCTATATGTTTTAAAATATTTTGATTTCAAATTACGACAAAAATATTCATAATACCAAGACGATCATTATATTAAAGTTTTAGAAAAGATGGAAAAATCAAAATCAAAACATTTATTCTGCAAATAGGCCTCAAGGGCACTTTTACAAGTCAAAATCATCTAGGTACATCAAATAAAAATAATACAATAATCAAAGTATCATTAATTAAATGTAGTGTTACATGTCAAAAATAAGACTAAAAAACTAATAACAATCGAGATTTGTTAGAGATGTATAAGGTCTCTAAGCATCAAGATAAAAGGTAATAAAAAAAAGGAAAAAGTACCAATTTTCAAAATATATCTTAGAAGCCTGTTTATAGTAAGTGTGGTCTAAAATGTCTAAAATTACCTCTATCACACTTTAAAATATTTACCTTTCTATCAAATACCCTGTATATGTCCAAATATTTCGTTTTACTCATAATCCCGAGAGAAATGCAGTACAATTCTGACTTTTCTCATCACATAAAAAAGGTTATGTTAGACCTATAAAATGGCAAAATAATAAAGTGATCGAGCGCAGATCTATCTTCTTATTTTACCCACAACATGTGGGTAAAAACGATTTGTACCCACATGACATCTGATCAAAGATATATTATTGTACGTAACTTTGGAGGTCAATATGAAACATACATTCACAATAAGAGACCATGTACATCTCTGGATATTATATTAATTTCATTATACTCCTTGTTTAATCTTGAGAACTTATACATCTCTAACCTTACTGATATTGTAATATTTATAATAGATAACTTTGAAAGAAAGAAAAAAGAAAGAAAGAAAGAAAGCATTTAACATTTAACATCGCATTTATTAACTTTGCAAGTTTATCTTCACTGTATGAAATTAATTTTGCTACAATTCTAAACTCGAAATTATTATTCTTTCTTGAACTGTAAATTAATATTTTGACATGAAAAATGAATTATTATAGTCAGGTTTTCTTAAATTGTAAACTAATATTTTGACATGTAAAAGTGCCTTTGTGGCCTATTTGCAGAATAAATGTTTGACTTTGTTTTTGATTTTACAATTTTATTTATACGGGTTCCTTGAAATACATTGAAATAATATCCGAATGTGAATCGTTAGTCTCATCTATCCCCTGGTTTCCACATCGGTGATTTAAGGCCATCAAACTCGAATAATCCGTGGATTTAAAACCAGTCTGGGAAAGATTTCCAATCAATTCTTTTAATAAAATTTTGGATGGAAGATCCTTAACTGGTCTTAGCGTACAAAGTTTTATTCCGAGTTTAGAATTAGTTATGACTAAGCCTATTGTGGATTAAATCATTGATTTATTAATGCGGCGATTAAGGATTGATTGTAATTTGAAATCTCATTTACATTTTTGTATTTATTCATTTTGTGTACTATAAACTTGAAAGTTTAAACCGATGGATGGATATATGTACGTATGCAATTTATACGTATATATAATATACAATTTAGGTATGCGGGAAAGCTGCAAGACGCTCTTTGAGGAGCAAAAAATTCTGACCTTACCGTCAGTTTACATATTAGAAGCATGCATTTTCGTAAAAAAGAACATGTACCTACCTATTTCCACAACATTCCCGACCTACCAATTTACGTTCCCAAACTGAATTAGAAAGGCCAACTTCAAAAATGCAAATGGTCCACTCAGGCCCTTTCGCAATGTGTGTCAAACTGTACAATAACTTACCGACCGCATTTAAAAACGAAAATAACATATGTAAACTTAAGTCACACGGTGTGACACCTAAAGACGTATTTGATCAAAAAAAATTACTATTCAACCGAAGAGTACCTAATGGATAAGGAGTGTAAGTAATTTTAAGGGATATATTACATTGTATTGTTATGTGGTATTGTATTTGTATAGCCGTAAGAATGCAACACCCTAGCAGGGTTCATGTTTGAAACTTAATGCAATTATGTATTAGAAATTAAGACCTTGTAAACAACATGATGCAATAAAAACTTGAAACTTGAAACTATGTAATATCTTCGCAGGTCCGTAGGTGGTAATAGTGAACAGTAGATTTAGGAGCTGGTGTTGTACTATTAGTAGTCGTCCTATATCCTGGCAAGGTCGCCATGTACTATTAGTACAAATGATGGGTGATGGAGCTTCCGAGAGGGGAGGTAAACTCAGTGTTGCTGGTAGTAGAGTCCTTTATTAATATCGGATCTAACTATATATACACTTTAGGTTGCGCTGATACAAGCAATATGCGTTTATGTCGCAGTAAACTATTGTTACTGCTAAACACTAAAAGTGGCCAATCGCCATACTACAGTGTAATCCAAAATAGAAAAATATACAGAAAAGTCAGTGTCAGCCGCAGGGAGTTGCTTAGCAACGGTAAGTTTTTTAACATAAGTCAATTTTTTAATCTAAACGTTGCCATATAAAAATTGTGCATATTAACTCGACTGGTTATGAATTTAATATTATGCATTGAATATTTTATTTAAAAAATATGCAAGTATGATTGAAATATTTATGAGATGAATTGATTACATACAACTAATTAAGTTATTTATTATTGAAATTATTGAATACAATTTCGATTCAAGAAAAAGGATATATACTAGTCTAGTTATTAAACGACTCTGAATAGCGATCATAATTATTCATATTCAAATTCATTTATGAGTATTAATCCTACACTGTCATTATACAAGTACATATCAATTCAAAGTAATCGAATAAAAATTTAATTACAATTTTCTATCAAATAATAATAATGTAGTGCAATTCAGATGTCAGTATTACAGTCATGTCAATTTATAATAATAGAATTAAATTAAAGGTCATTGTAGCAAAAACAATAATAATGTAGTAGAAGGCAGAGTATATTTCAACATTAAATAATAATAATAATAATAATAATGATAACGGTGTATCCCTTGCATTTCATTAAAGTGTCAAAAGGGCCTCTACGTGTTGGCTATGTGGTACTCGTTTGGTACTTCGGTGCCTCGGTACTTCGGCTCCGCGCACGCCTCCCAAAGGTCCGGGATACCATTGTCCCGTGAACGGGAAAGACATACAAATAATGATAATAACAAGCTATTCTGACATAAATTCAGCTACGGAATAATAGGCCTTAATCTCAAAAAAGGCTGGACAGTTTTGGCTGAAATTTGGAATGGAGGTAGTTTTTATTTTCTGGATTAACACATAGGCTACTTTTTCCGCGGGTAATACCGCAGGGCGCTGCTAGTTAATTACTAAAATACCTAATGGATTCCCAGACATGTTATGATATTTGTCAATAGATTCAGATTCAGATGTAAGTAGTTTCACTTAATTGTTTTGTAAATAAGAAATTACAGTCCATAAATCTTTAATATGGAAAATGCATAGTTATTTATTTTTGATCAATATTTAGTATAGGTTACAGTCAAGGGCATAAATATATATACGTTCCCAAAGCGACAAAAACAACGCGCGACAAAGGCGATCATCTGTTGCTACATTGAACTATCTGTAACTTATATTTTATACGAACGCCTTAAGGGAGGCGTACAGCGACATCTACCAGAAGACTCATGCAGTCAAAAAAATAAAATAAAATAAAAATATAGTTCACGTTCAAGTAAAATATAGTTTACGTTAGCAGCGATACTGCTTAATATGAAGGAACGGTTGATGAGTTTGGGACTGGGTGGCGATTGCACCTATAGCTCAGTTGGCTAGAGCGACTGGCCGCGAGTGCCGGGAGGTCGCAGGTTCGAATCCTGCTCGGTGCCTAAATTTTTAAATTTTTCCTTTATTCTAAATTTATCTGTAATTTACTCAAATCGGCTGTAACATATGGACTGATTACTAGCGAAACTATATAAGAGTTTCGTTTTCGCCATTTGGCCCACGGAACCTTTAGGTATTAGTGAAAAAACGTCCAAGTCACATAATGTCAGTTAGTATGAAGTACACTTACCGTCTTATCCAAGAGCCAGCTAGCAGGAAAAATCAACGGCACATATGTCACCATGTATATCATGGACGTCCACGACACTAACGTCGTGGGCACGTCATAATACTTCGACACCACGTCACTTATTATCGTATACTGCGTCCATTGCATCGCATTTGACGCTGAGAACAACACAAACAACGATAATATCACCCAACGGCTTTTATACACTTCAAATGTCACTTTCTCTTCAACGTTTATGTTCAGATTATCCATGACACTTCCAGGCAATATGACTTTAGGTTCCTCTTCAGTAGCGTTATTTACTTTATCTTGAACTGTCATGATTCTTAAGTCTAGGTATCCTTAGTCTTTTCAATACGATAAAAATGACAGACTAACCGCTTTGAATAATCTTATATGTAATTATCGCTGTATTACCGTTAGATAATTTAAGTCGTATCAGTTGTATACACTTCGATTGATAAAGACCGCAAAAAATATAATCTTATTAAAGTTATTCAGCCTTGTATCAACCTTGTGAAGGCAGATTGAACACTTTTTTCTCAATATCACTGTTTATTTATAACATATTGATATTATTTTGTTATAATAGTCCGTAAAAATGTAATTCCCATTCTTATAAACACTGTTTTTCTTGGTTGACAATTTAAATTGGTTTTACTATAGGTTTCTCTTTCGCACACGTGTTGAGAACGCCCTGGACACAATAAAATCGCTCGTGCGTATCATATAAGTCATATAACAATATTATATAATCTGCGAAAACATAAAAAGTATATTGACATTTGCTAACAATGGAAACACCTACATTGCACCGTTTACAAAGTCACAAACGAATTCACATAATTTAAAACACAAACAAAACACTACTGTACTGCCAGTTTAGTAAAACACTAATCAAAACTTCATCTAATTTACATATCGACCGTTAAAAACAAAACACTACCAATCGGCCATTCAAAATAAAGGGCACTAACACGCCATCTTTTTTCTCAACGCACTTGCCCGTGGAAATGACCACGACTAATGAGAATAACGAGCCACAGTTAGCTCTCCACTGATAACGACTACTTCATATTCACATTTATCTACTTTAAGTGCATTCACATAATCTTGACCTCTGATTACCAGAAGTAATCAAGGAACTGGCGGTCAGCTTAGACGGGACGAGTGAGACGAGTAGTTATGTCGATAAAGTGACACTGATTCGGTTGCGGCCATTCGACTGTGATTCATGGACGATGATTGTTTATATAATCCTGTTTGATGTATCGATTAATGATATTAGGATTTCCTAGTAAGATATACTCGCTTGTGCGTAGCAAAATATTGAGAGAGATACATAAAACGGCGTTTAGTGAAATCAAGTATGGAATGTAACAAAAGTAAATGATTTAAAGTAGTTCAGGGCCACTAAAAATAGAAATTTATAAAAAAAAAGATTTTTAAATTTAAGCTGTTTATTTCAGTGAATTTTTTTACATAATTTTATAAACACTTACTTAACACACACACACACACACTGCAATAACACACACACACACGCACACACACACTGACACACACTATGCACACTGAATAGTCTTTGTTTTATATACAACGTCGGTGGCAAACAAGCTTACGGTCCACCTGATGGTATGCGGGCACCGCAGCCTATAGACGCCCGCAACTCCAAAGGAGTCACGTGCGCGTTGCCGGACCCTTTATAAGAGTGAATCCTGCACTGTGTTGACAGCAGAAGGAACACATTTAGGTCCCTCGCTCTCAACACAGTGCATCCTCGGAAGCTCTGGCAATCTTGCTCACCTCGAGGAACACAACACTACATTAGAATTACGATTTGAAACGGGATATTTACCATGTATATTTGTATTTTTGAGTTCCCGATATTTCGGCGCTGTTGCAAGCGCCATTATCAAGGATTAACTGACGTGCTGCGAGTTTTAGTTGTGGTCTACCCACACACCATAGCGATCTACCCTCTTCCTGGTTCGATTTTTTCGCACAGTGTCACCGTCACTACCACCGAAAAAAATCAAATCGTAATTCTAATGTGAATGACCATGTAAGCTTGAAATCTTATACAACACTACATGCTTGTATAGTAGATAATGTTATTATGGCTGTGGTCTTATGCAAGGCGGAGGTACTTCCCCAGTTGGGCTGCTCCAAATTCGAGCAAGATGACATTTTGCAGTGCCCTACCTCTCTTAGTCATTTTATTTAGTTAACATCTTGTCTTAATTAATGTTATACGAGAAAATTTAACGCCTTAAAATTTGGCGATGTCCGCTCTTTGACCGCTTTTTTTGTTTTTGGCCAATTTTTGGCTCAAGCTTCATTGGCACTGGTCTATTAGGCTTCAGCTATTGGCCTGTTTTTTGTAAAATTAAGAATTAAAACTTTCTAACAACGTCCGTATCCCAATGGGGTAGACAGAGACCAAAGAACGCCAAATACTAATACGGTCCTTGCATATACTTAACTTAAAATTTTCTAAATGAACACAAAAAGTAACAAAATCAAATATTTAGAATAAAGGAAAAATTTAAAAATTTAGGCTCCGAGCAGGATTCGAACCTGCGACCTCCCGGCACTCGCGGCCAGTCGCTCTAGCCAACTGAGCTATAGGTGCAATCGCCACCCAGTCCCAAATTCATCAACCGTCCCTTCGTATTAAGCAGTACCGCTGCTAACGTAAACTATATTTTAATTTTTCCTTTTTTTTAATTTTTCCTTTATTCTAAATTTAGGTATGGGATGGCGCATCGCAACTGACGATTCTCAATATGATTTGAAACGTTAGTGCCGGTAATGAAGCATGAGTCTTCTGGTAGATGTCGCTGTTAAGGCGTTTGTATAAAAATAAAAAAAATAGAATCAAATATATCGTTGTTATTCAAACATCCCCTCTATTCCAACACAGGCAGGTCTGGTGAGAAGCACAAAAGTAACAAAACAAACGATATGTTAGCCCTTCACTCTGGCTTAATGGAGAGTTGTGAGCCCTGAAAATGGGGTTAGGTACGTAGCGCCTAGCCGGGAGTAGACTTAAAAGGTTTGAGATTTTTAACATAGTTTGCATTCATTTAGCTCTATTCGGGTTAATAACCGCTATAGTCTGATATAAACAGTGACAATGTAATGATACCTTGGCGATTTATGAGTTGAAAATTACATTTAACGTTTTTGACGGGTTTAAGGGGTTAAAAAATAAGCTAATTTAAGCCGTCGTCTCCCGGCGAAAAAACTTAACAGGGACCGGCAGATGACGGGTTGAACACAGAACTAATCAGTGTTTGGGTCATTGTCAGTTGTAAAAACAAAAGTTGTCCAGCCGGTGGTCAATAGTTAATGGCTTATGTACAGTCGAGTACAAAGATATGTATACGCCTGAAAGTTACAAAATTATGTATCCATTTAAATTTGTAGCCATATTTGGTTACTTTAATATATACCCAAATAAGGTGACAGTACCGAGTTTACGCCCAATGTTCCAAATTTATGTATACACTAACAAGTAAACAATAATGTGCATGTCCAGTACAAAGATATGTATACGCCTGAAAGTTACAAAATTATGTATCCATTTAAATTTGTAGCCATATTTGGTTACTCTAATATATACCCAAATAAGGTGACAGTACCGAGTTTACGCCCAATGTTCCAAATTTATGTATACACTAACAAGTAAACAATAATGTGCATGTCCAGTACAAAGATATGTATACGCCTGAAAGTTACAAAATTATGTATCCATTTAAATTTGTAGCCATATTTGGTTACTCTAATATATACCCAAATAAGGTGACAGTACCGAGTTTACGCCCAATGTTCCAAATTTATGTATACACTAACAAGTAAACAATAATGTGCACGTATTCATGCAGATTTATATGACTGCAGATACTGTTACAATTTTATGTATACACGACATAAAGGACAAGTATACAAACTGCTTCCTTTATACTTAAAGAGGTGGATAAGTCTATAAGTACTTCACAGTAGATAATATTTATGATTAATAAATGATGCATGACTTAATGTCATTAAGTGTTTCACTGTCATGCATGTGTGGCACTTACTAAAACTAAATACGCATATAAGACTACCGTTTTTAAAATACACCAGTTATGGCTTATCGTATCGATGAACACATGAAACACCGTATTGTTTCGATGCGTGAAAGTGGAGTATCTGTTACAGATATATCCGAGGAGTTAGGCATTACGGTAATTATTCTATTGGCAGATATTAATCATTTTACGGAGATAGTAAATAGATTTTTGATTTTACCATTATTTTTATTACAGCGAAAAACGGTGTATCTCTGGATTGAGCGTTGGGCCAGTGATGGAAACGTTAAACATCGCGTTTCTAATGGACGACATAAAAAAACTTCCGCAGTCAGCGACAGGCGTTTGATCGAGGACGTGATGGTCCGACGTTTCGTGAGCATTCCAACTTACGCTGCAGAATTGAACGTTTGTCCAAATACAATACGAAGACGTCTGCGAAGTGTCGGATTGCGTCACAGAATTCCTGCCAGGAAACCCCATCTGACTGACCGTCACAAAAGAATGAGAATGAATTTCGCAACAAATTTTGTGGATTGGGACTTCGAGAATGTTATTTTTGTGGATGAAAAAACATTTACCACTAATGCGGACGGGCGTGTTTCCTTATACAGAGTCGAGAAAACGCGTTATGAAGAAAATAATGTGCTGCCGGACCGAAGGAGCGGCCGGCTGTCTTTAGGGTTTTGGGGATGGATTTCTAGTTCTGGACCCGGAGAACTGATTGAAATCACAACACGTTTGAATGCGAATGGGTATATAGATATATTAAAAGACGTTTTAGTGCCGACTGTTACAAATGTGTTTGGGGATGTAACAATTTTTCTTCTGCAGGACAACTCATCTGTCCACAACTCTCGGTTGGTGCAAGCTTGGATTGAGGAGCAACCCAACATTGAATTAATAAAATTGAGTCCTAAATCACCGGACCTCAATGTGATCGAAAATATGTGGGGCATGATGGTCCAAAATTGGGATTCGTCTGAAGTGAAAACCAAAAATAGTTTACGCGAACATGTTCATCAACTATGGGAATATTACAGAGGCACAAACTATTGTCAAAAACTCGTGAGTTCAATGAAAACTCGTCTAGAAGCCGTAATAGCAGCTGATGGCGGCTACACAAAGTATTGATTAAGCGATAGAGAAATACTAGTTAATTGGAGCACATAAGAGCTAATTTTTATTTTTAAGGTAATAGGTCCTTTTAAGTTTTGATTCTAGTAGTAAAGTTACAAAGTGTACCATATATTCGTGTTTTTTTTTCTTTTTTATTCTACAGTACTAGCTGTTGCCCGTGACTTCGTCCGCGTAGAACTTTTTATCATCTTAGAAAAGTGATTGCTCTTCATACAAACTTTGAACCCACTTTTAACGCCCTTAGTAGATTAAGCTCCCGTTGCACGAAACCCTACCTTACAAAGTGGCAGATCAGAAATGTAATACAGTGATAGATACCACTTAGGAACACTGGATTTCAGTGGGTTGCCATAGCATATCCTGGAAGAACTGTTATTTTTTTCGTTATCGTTTCGCTATTTTGATCGAAAATTACATCATAAGGTGGCAGATCGAAACGTTTACTCATCAAATTTGGAGATAACAACCCGCATTGGTTGCCAGCCCAAAGCCTGGCAGGTCTCAAGGTCAGCCATGTTTTATGAGCCCCATAAATGGGGTCAATTACCTCATCAGGTGGCACGATGAAACTGATGCAGATCGATTGCCCTAGACGTGCCGTTCACGAATATACAGGGTTACCTGCCTTCAGCTTGGCAGTATTTCTGGTCAGCCACCTCGAACAATATAGTGACAATCTTGGAATAACGAGAAATTCTTGTATTTATGCTATGATTCAGGGTATAATTTAATAATACTTACCAAGAACTATTTTTATGATTTTATTCATAATTTTCGATTCAGCGGTTTAGAAATTAGAGGGGGAAGGGGACACTTTTTACGTCTTTCGGAGCGATTATCTCTTCAACTATACGCTCTATAAAAAAACTTATTTATGAACCCCCTAATGATTTTTGAAGACTTATCCAACGATATGCAACACGTCTAGGTACGATGAAAAAAAAATTTTTCGCTCCATGTTATATGTATGGAGTGCCCCCCTTAAAAATACCTATTTTACCAATTAAACTCCGGAAATATGTGAAGGCACGCAAAATACGTCTGCTGTGAAAATTTCATTGATATAGGTCTTATAGTTTCGGAAAAAAGTGGCTGTGACATACGGACAGACAGACAGACAGACAGACAGACATGACGAATCTATAAGGGTTCTGTTTTTTGCCATTTGGCTACGGAACCCTAAAAACAGATCATAGGGTAAAGATTATTTAAAAAGTTTAATTCTTGTGCATTTTTGTATTTTATAAGTAGCTACTATTGTAATATAACATCATGGTTTGTAAACAATATAAAATAAAAATGCAAAAATAAATCTAACTGTAGGATTAGAACCCAGGACAACATATGACTCGACAGTTATGTTTCTAGACCACAGGGCCATGGTAGCTGACGTCCGCTTAGACGAAATATTGAAACGTATTAGGTAGCTAGTTTAAGTAAGCAGCTTCAATATTGCAAAATATGTTAAACACGCAATGCCAATAATGACGTGACAGGTAAAAACGAGACAAACATATGCAATGACAAGTCGGCACTCTTTTCGTGAATTGTCAAAACATTGTATTCAAATTTGTTTCGTGTGACAAGACTGTAAAGTTGATTTTCACAAATTTATATTTTGTATACATATTTCTGTAGCAGTCACTGAATCTATATTAAATGACATAAATATGAGTACAATATATTGCACCATTTTCAGGATACTAATAATGTAACTTTGATTGTATACAAGTTTCTGAATTTGCCTTATACATATTTATGTGGCCATTGAAGTTTGCATATTTATTAGCATTTGTATTATATATCTTTTACTAGGGCGAGCAGAGCTCGGTTGCTCAGGGAATTCTATACAATCAATATAATATATATACTATATTATATGTATATAGCTCTTAAGATAATAAAAGTACTTTTATTATCTTAAGAGGCTCGATATGAGATATGACATCGAACCTTTTTATAGTAATCGAGAATATTCAATGAGCACATTTGTATTAATTTAATATTTTATTGACTTTCAAAAGAAAAGACAAGATTATATGAAATGCGAAAATGTTATATTTCTTAGGGTCGATTTTTCTATTCCCAGATAAAATTATCTGTCAGATAAATGTTAGCACTGTCTTTTTCTTTCATATGACTTAAGAAAAAGATGGTGATATTTTTAACTGACGGATAATTTTATCTAGATTTAAAAATCGACCCTTTAAATCGGGTGTATGCACCAAGGTTATTCAATACATCTTGAAGACGTTCATGCATGGACTCGAATAATTTTCTACAGGTATCGCTTCCCCGCATATCTTCCCAGACTTCTCTACAATGTAGTTCAACATTTTCTCGTGTCTGTAGTCCGTTCATTCCGATGCTCCCTTTGCACCATGAGACCCCATAGATTTTTCTATGGGGTTTAGTCTGCTGACTTAGCAGGCCACTGTATTTCCGTATAGGCTTATTCACCTCTTTAAGTATAAAGAAAGCAGTTTGTATATTTGTCCTTTATGTCGTCATTATCATCATCATCATGTCAGCCGATATACGTCCACTGCTGGACATAGGCCTCCCCAAGGCTCGCCACTGCGACCGCTCTTGTGCCGCTCGCCTCCACTGAACTCCCGCGACCTTCACCAGGTTGTCGCTCCACCTTGTTGGAGGCCTACCAACAGATCGTCTTCCGGTACGTGGACGCCACTCTAGAACCTTTTGGCCCCATCGGCCATCAGTTCTCCGAGCAATGTGCGTGTGTGTGTTTATGTCGTGTATACATAAAATTGTAACAGTATCTGCAGTCATATAAATCTGCATGAATACGTGCACATTATTGTTTACTTGTTAGTGTATACATAAATTTGGAACAGTGGGCGTAAACTCGGTACTGTCACCTTATTTGGGTATATATTAAAGTAACCAAATATGGCTACAAATTTAAATGGATACATAATTTTGTAACTTTTAGGCGTATACATATCTTTGTACTGGACATGCACATTATTGTTTACTTGTTAGTGTATACATAAATTTGGAACAGTGGGCGTAAACTCGGTACTGTCACCTTATTTGGGTATATATTAAAGTAACCAAATATGGCTACAAATTTAAATGGATACATAATTTTGTAACTTTTAGGCGTATACATATCTTTGTACTGGACATGCACATTATTGTTTACTTGTTAGTGTATACATAAATTTGGAACATTGGGCGTAAACTCGGTACTGTCACCTTATTTGGGTATATATTAAAGTAACCAAATATGGCTACAAATTTAAATGGATACATAATTTTGTAACTTTCAGGCGTATACATATCTTTGTACTCGACTGTACATGTAAGTTACGTTTTATTACATGGATTTATAGTTACGGAAACACCGTTTATGCGGGTTACTAGACCAATCCAAAATTAAGCTTTGTGGCCCCTAACTTTTATTACCTGTTTTTGTGTACAATAAAGTGCTTACATACATACATACATACATACTTTTGATATGTCCACCGAAAAGACGCGAACCTTAATCTGACAATGACCAATTCCTATCTACTTTCTGGTTCTAACATACATAATGTGTTAGATAAGAACCAGTTTTAAGGACCTTTTTGCCATAGCCTGCAGGGTCTATGTGAAACTATTATTTAATTATAACAACTGTAATGTACCATGGTATGTAAATAAACGTATTATTATTATTAGTCTCCCAGCAAAAAAAAAGAATAGCATTCTTATGTAATGAGACCTGGGATCCCAGGGACTGGTGGACGTTGAGTTAATGCAATGAAATGAAATGAAATTATCATTTCATTATTTTCATTTCATTAATGTAAAGAAAAAAACTGACATTCAAACATGACAAGACGTATTACGTAACCGTGTGATAACACATCAATATCAATAAAGTATCTATCGACAGAAAAATGTAACAGTTTTTCTCTAGACTCCATTACTCTAGTTAAATCTACCACCACCCACCCATTTGTTAATTACATTAAAGATTCCATTCCCTAATGATACCGGCAGCCCTAATTCAGGGATTGTAAAACCGGTTTTATTTAATACCGTTATAGAATAATAATACCGTTATTGACAAACTATTACCGCTAATAAAAGAATACCTATATTCTAATTAGAGGTATTGTTGTCATGCCGCTTTTATCTATACCTCTATGTATAGACTATATACAATATTAATTGCATGTATTCATAGCATTTGAAAGGTAAGATGTCAATTAAACAACTAAAACGCAACAAATGATTTATATCATTCAATAATCATTTTTTACGATGTACTCAAAAATCCCAAAAATACCGATTCTGAAATATTCATACCTACTTTTTACAATACGCCAGTTTGCAGAAACAAATAATCTAGTATATTGACACTGACAGCTATTACCAGTAATGGTTAAAAGGCAAAGTGTCAAATAGAGGTATGTATGTATGTATGTAAGCACATTAGTGTACACAATAGCAAATTAAAACAATATATATGTCACATAAAATTAGAGTACAAAAGCGTGGTATTGTTGTCAATTGGCGAAACCGCTAATATATTTGAATATCGGTTTTGATTATACCGCTAATCAAAGCGTTAGCGATATAAATAGCGAAATGCAATTATAATCGGTTATACCTTATTTAAAACCGGGCAACAATACCGCGCGGTAACGATCCCTGCACTAATTTATTCCACAGGGATGCAGTGGACATGTCGATGATTTTATGCCTTCACTATAGGTACTTGCCGATAAGACTGTTTTAGGAATGTTCAATATACTTCTCTTTTATCTAATTCTTGGATCTTCTCTAAAACTTAAAGACGAGATACACCACGTCAGCACTAAATAATAGAGTTTTATGCTACTGTTGTGTAAGAAAGGTCTTAAAACGCGAATGTGTTTGCGACTATGCATGTAAACGCAGGCATCGTTAGGTACCGATATTATGACTATCTATTTTAAATGAGAAACAGGCAGGACTTGTGTGATCAAACTTTATGTTCTTATTACACACGTTCCCGCGCGCACATATTTGCACTATTCATTCATAAATGAGATGAAACACTTCGTTTCCGAACAATAGCGAGCAATGGATAAATTTTATTGTAGTTACCAGGGTCTGCCTGAAAACCAGCGTTGTAGTGAACTTGCTGCAACATTATGCTGAGGCAAGCCCCTTTTTAGCATCACATAATTATGTCCGTATGATTATTCTATGTTAACATGTTAAGTTTAATTTTAAGATATTTGTACATGTAACTGCTACTGTTATGTCATGCCTTGTGATGTTAAATAAAATATTTCTATGTCTATGTCTTATTAATGTATTACCTTAGTATCTTGTTGCTGTTCCCAAAAAAAAAAGTTATAGTTGTATTTCGCTATATATATCGCTTAAGTTTTGATTAGCGGTAGTTGTACAGATACCGGTATATGTGTATAAGCGGTTTAGTCAATTTAGCGAAAATATATGTAATTGATGCGTTACTAAGGTGATTGTTTCGACAATTTAAGAACCGGTTTTATAATCACTGTATAAATGACAATAGTACATTACTTACCAAGGGCGGTAAAACAAAGAATGTCTCAGATCGCAGGTATTTAACGCTCGAACCGAAGGCAAGGGCGATAATTATGCGATCTGAGGATTTCTTAATTACCGCCCGAGGTAAGTACAAAATTTTATGTCACTCCCTGGCCAGGAAGTGGCATTTTCCGCGCGCGGAGCGTGCGGTAATTGTCACTTTATGGCCAGGTGTGACATAAATAAAATTAAAGGTGTAGCAAAAATAAACTATTTCACTGTGTCTAAGAGAGTCGCAGGGCTGATGAAGACTTGCTGAGGTGAAGTGTCAATTAGTATATACATAGTCAACGACCACCTTGTTTCCAGCCACTTGTGTCCACGTAAATAGGACACGAGTCAGCAGAAGTCAGCCCTCTAAAATAGCTAGATTTTAAATAAGATCAGAGAAACATAAATGAGAAAGCAGCGCAGAAAATAATGTCACGATATTGCACACAAAATAACTTCCTCAATAAAGCTTAACTGAAAAATTATTTTATACAAACGCCTTAAGGGAAGCGTTAATGAAGCATGAGTCTTCTGGTAGATGTCGCTGTACGCCTCCCTTAAGGCGTTGTATAAAATAGTTTACGTTAGCAGCGGTACTGCTTAATACGAAGGAACGGTTGATGAATTTGGGACTGGGTGGCGATTGCACCTATAGCTCAGTTGGCTACAGCGACTGGCCGCGAGTGCCGGGAGGTCGCAGGTTCGAATCCTGCTCGGTGCCTAAATTTTTCAATTTTTCCTTTATTCTAAATTTAGCTGAAAAATTGATTCCCAATATATATTACAACCAAATGCAACGGGTGGGTCATTGTCTGATTTAGGTTCGCATCTTTTCGGTGGACATATAAAAAGTTAAGGGCTACAAAGCTTAATTTTAGATTGGTCTAGTAACCCGCATAAACAGTGTCTCCGTTGCTATAAATCCATGTACTAAAAACAGCTTACATGCACATAAGCCGTTAACTATTGACCACCGAAGGGACAGCTTTTGTTTTTGCAACTGACAATGACCTGGATAATCCTTCTTTTTAGGGTTCCGTAGCCAAAATGGCAAAAACGGAACCCTTATAGTTTCGTCATGTCCGTCTGTCCGTCTGTCCGTCTGTCCGTCTGTCCGTCTGTCACAGCCGATTTACTCGGAAACTATAAGTACTACAGTGATGAAATTTGATGGGAATATGTGTTGTATGAACCGCTACAAAATTATGACACTAAATAGTAAAAAAAAGAATTGGGGGTGGGGCCCCCCATACATGTAACTGAGGGATGAAAATTTTTTTTTCGATGTACATACCCGTGTGGGGTATCAATGGAAAGGTCTTTTAAAATGATATAAAGTTTTCTAAAAAACATTTTTCTTAAAGTGAACGGTTTTTGAGATATCAGCTCTCAAAGTCGTAAAAAGTATGTCCCCCCCCCTCTATTTTTATAACTACGGGGTATAAAATTCTAAAAAAAATAGAGGTGATGCATGCTAATTAACTCTTTCAACGATTTTTGGTTTGATCAAAGTATCTCTTATAGTTTTTGAGATAATAAGTTTATTATATTTGCTGCTACGGAACCCTTTGTGCGCGAGCCCGACTCGCACTTGTTTGAATAATAAATCCTATGGGACAAAATTTTCACTGAAAACCGACAGCAGTTTAATAAAAGTCGGTTCTGGCTTTCGATAAATTATACCCCATCCAGCCCGGTGAACAAAAATTAAACTTGAGTCCGGTACAGTCAGCACTCGTAAAAAGTTGGCTATAATAACAACTTTTTCCATTATTAAATTAGATTTCGTTGCGTAATACGGCTTTTGGGACACAATACGGAAATTTCAGAAATGAGAACTTATTATTTGGACTATGAAACGCACCTGCACGTAAAATTTATTATGTAATACTTGTTGTATGAGCATACGGGTAGTTTTTTTGCATTAATTAAAGTTTACGGGACATACAACGCTAGGCTACGAGCGCTCCTAAAAACCCTAAAGTTGCAGTACACTACGTACTCAATGCACATGAAATGTCACTCGACTTAGATAGCATTGTATAAGCTTAATCATCATCATCATCTTAATCTTCCTCATCAAAATTTTATAATTCTTCTTTCACTTTCCAAGCTATTCGGCTTTGGAATTCTTTATCTCCTGATTTGAGGCGTGCTGAATCTCTTGTTGTCTTCAAAAAACAGCTTAAAGATCACTATTTGTCTCTCTCATGACACACTTAAGACTTAGCTCCTTTAGACTATGTGGCTGACTATATATTTGTATATGTTTGTGTACGTATATTTTTATACTATATTTATGTATGTTTATTTATTCTTAATTAAATGTTATTGTTGTAATTAATAGTAGGCTTCATATGTATTAACTCTGCACCACCTGCTATGAATCTTTCTGATTAGATTTCCGCTACCCTAAGGTTGTCTGGAAGAAATCGCTCTTTAGCGATAAGACCGCCTGTTGTTTGCCTCTTCTCATTGTGTTTTTGTACTGTACTGTATCCTTTGATTGAGGTATGCAATAAAGAGTATTTGTATTGTATTGTATTGTATTGCATATGAGCCGAAAAACGTCCACTGCTGGACATAGGCCTCCACCGAACAGTGCCACAATTACTGGTCTTGCACCACCATCCAACGGACTCCCACGACCTAAGCTTATAAGTTTCATATAAAGGGTAAATTGTCTCATTTCTTTGATAACGGTATCCCAAATAAACTTCTTGTACATAATTCAGACAGTTGAAATATGGACTAGCACTGCGATTTAAAAGTGATAATCAACTGCAACATCTGATTGCCAAGTTGCAGAATTTTATTTAGTTAGCAAATAAAGAATAATAAGAATGCCTGAGACTTGGTACTACAAAATATCTCACAAATATAAAGGTGAATGTTCAACACATTTGTACACAGAGGATTACGTAGTATGAATGTTCGTTGAGAATATAATTTGAACATTCTTTATACGTTAGTGGGTACAAGTCAACGGCCAAGTCACACAACATTAACTATAAATAATAAAGAAATCGCAGTAAGGAACCTTACACTTGGCACGACTTTGTCTAGATTTCATTACTTTTTAGAGATAAACAAGCAGCTCCATCGCGACTTGGCTAGTTTTTTACAGAATGTTTTTGATGGGATCACCCTTTCCCCAAGCCTCTGAGTACTTATTATGACTACAGTGTCATCTATCAACTATCTATCTAACAACTATTACGGCAAAAGAACTAGAAGTTACTTAACACCACGCATTTTCAATACCATCTTTCCAGAACATGATTGTAATAGCAAACACGTCTTCAAAGCTAAATTGAAAAAATTGCTAATAGATACCCTCTAAATACAGATTTTATTTTTGGTTTTAAGGTAGATAGGTACATCAATTTGTTAAGAGCATGAGTGCATTACTCGCCAATAAACGTTGTGTTTGGCGAACGGATATTAATGTGAAACTGTATCTAAGTTTTTTGGTAAATAAATTAAAAAATTAAAAATAAAATTAATTCCTAAAGATAAAATAAGATAAGATAATTTATTTGTAAAACCAATTTACACGTCATTGATAAATAATTAGCAGTAGCACCTAGTGATTTACTACAATATATGATAGTTATTACAAATAGTTCTGATTAATTGCTTAATGTCATAAAATATAATAGTTAATATTAACGTGTAGTATGTTTATACTACTTGGTGGAACATTAACATAAAATAATAGTAAGTGTTATGCCTTATACGCAATGAATTCGTCATAGCTATAAAACGATTACGATACGATTACAATATACTATAATTCCTAACTCAAGTGACATCCAACTACAATTTCTTTGGCGACTCTACTCGAAGGAGCTACCTATAGGTGAAGTTAAAATGAAATGGCGCGGTGCTAAGCGACTAATCTTTCCGGTCTATTTGGCTGCACCGATCGACCTTCTTCGAAGGTGTTGAAGAGATAACGCTCAATTGCATATTGGTTTAGATTTAGAGAGTTGAAAACAGCTTTCAACTCAAAGTAATCGCACTTAACTCGTATCGATGCCGAATCTGTGACAAATCCGTGGCAGTAAATAATCCGCTTGATTTCTAACAGCATACTAAGGGTCGATTTTTCAATCGCCAGATAACTATATCAATCAGTTAAAATGATTGCAGTTACTCTCTAATGTAATATGAAAGAAAGATATAGATATAACATTTATATGACGAATACATTTATCTGGGAATTTAAATATCGTCCCTAAGTTAATGATTTTTAGCACAATTCCTAAATATGAAAGTAATATTTTGCTAGCGTTTTGAGTGATTAAAGTGTAGTGAGAGATTAACCTAAAGGAATCCAAAGTCCACTTTGGAATCTATTCACAAGGTTCGACGTGTCGAACCCAGCCAGAAAGACTCTCCTGTGATTCGGTTTCCTCATCATGAAGGTAAATTTTCAATCCAAGTATTTTAAATATATATATATTTTTTGTCGTCGGTTTTGTTATAAATTTGCGAGTTCTGTAGCTCACAGAGACACTAGCTTTATATTCATAGTAATAGTAGATTGTGTCTCAAGGGAGAAAAAAGATATATTTACGGCGAGGGCGGTATATTGAATTCTGAGTGAAGCTCAAGATTCTACAATAGAATCCCTCGCTACGCTCAGGATTCTATTGTAGAATCTTGAGCGTAGCGAGGGATTCAAGTGTTTACACCCAAGACGGAAATAATTTTGCTACCGTGTGACATATACTGCTTTTCACACAGTCTATGAGGCCCGCTGTTAAAAATAAGAAATATCTTACAAATGATTTTACTACAGTGTGTCACATACTGCTAATCACACCTTCTATGAGGAAGAGTCATTGTTGCCCTCAAATGAGGGAAGAAAAGTAAATCTTTGATCCCTCATTCGAAGAACAATAACTCTTTTCTCAATAGCAGTTGTGAAAAACTAATTTAAGTTAACAGAACTATTCTACAGTTATCAATTCTATAATATAAGTTTACATAAAGAAATATCCAAGTTCACGTACGCAAATATTTAAGAAACCAATTATAGCATGTGTCGTACCAAGGACCGCGACCATCACGGGCGGAGATTTACAGGCTCCAGATTCCAGACCGTCCCAGTTAAAATCCCATTTCTGGCCGACCATAAACTGACGTCGGCCAGAAATGGACCCTTATTTCCTTTGTCGTAGTCAAAATATATTCACTTGTCAGTATTTTATCATTTGGCTTGCTATACAATACAATACAAATACTCTTTATTGCACACCTCAATAAAAATACAATAAAAATATTTATATTTTATTATTTATCTGTAAAGAACGATCTAAGTTTGTAATTTATTCACCTTTGCATGTATTTTTGTTTCATAAATTCCTACGAGATTATGCTGAAAGCACCTCTTTCAAATAAAGAAAAAAAATTTTAATCGGCTAACTTGATAAAAAAATATCATTGAAAACTACGACACATACAAGTCAAGTATTTAGTCGCTCAAATTTGTAACAAAAGTCGCCGATAGATGGCGCTGTACCCATGGCATTCAATTTCTACATGATGTTGAAAAATTGTTGAGATTTTCCTGATTTAATAGGGTTGGAACCGGTACATATCTGTGTACGGAACCCTCGGTGCGCGAGTCCGACTCGCATTTGACCGGTTTTTTTTTAATTATTATCGATTTTTACTTTTCGTGTGAATTGTATAAAAATAGGCAGGTTGGAAGAGCTCCTGTTTCTATATAAAAGACATATATAATAGTAATATGTACACTAAAATTCCTTTTTTTTAAGGACTTTATCCACTGACATACGAAAACCTCATAAGTTTTGTCATTCAATAGAAAAAATTATAGGACTGAATGAAATCGTGCAAATATTGATCAGAATAAGGCCCATCAGTTTTTACCGTAATCTAAAAATATAAAAAAGTACATAAAACTATCGCGTATGAATTCGCCGCTAGAAGCGCTAGTGTAGCGTGAGGTCTCCGAAATGTCAAATGTCACTCTTCGTGGTTCCGCTACGCGGGTTAATGTCTAATTGGAACTGACTATTTTGCAATAACTGAGCTTGATTATGGCAAATATGAGTTACGGGTCAATGACTGTCAGTGTTTTGAGACAGTTTTGTCTTTCGGAAACTTATTTCCTCCTTTTTTCCGAACAAAACGGGAGTGCGCTACAATGCGGGATGTTCGATATTTTTACGGTAGGGTTTTAAGGTATTACGTAAATATGATTTAAATGTAAACTTCGTTCTCATGCCTATAATAACCAAGAACAATTTTTGACAACTGGACCTTACTCGACAGTGGCGCCTACAGGTGAGCACAGAAACGATAGCTCTCATTGTATTCTAAAACTTTAAAAATTAACAGAACGGCATTTTTACTTGTTCTGAACACGAATTTCCCCTCGAAAGCAGGATTAAATTTAATACCATTTTTTTTTATTGTATGACAATTATTGCAACCCATGAGATCTTCGAAAAGACAGTACGGTTGCCAGTTTTGTTGCACCGTTCAAACCACCCAAAAAAATAATAATATGATAAAATAAAAGTATCATCTGCAAAAGGCCATCGGTGTCATTTACATTTGTATCTTTCGGACATCATATCGAAAAGATATTGTTTGCCCTAAAAATATTAATAACAGGCACGCGTTCTCTTGCAGATTTTTCAACTTCTTAGGTCCTCTTCTTTACAACAGGCTTAATGCGCGGCTGGATTTATATTCACTGAACTACATGAGATGTAAATCTACGCTACGTGAAGCCCTAAAAAAGTTGTCATATGATGACACAGAGAAATTATTAATTGTTTTAAAATAATTTTGAATCGTAGCATATGTTTTATTTTGCATGTGAATATTTCTAAGTAATTGTAAGTCCTTCTTTGCCTGAAACACAGGGTTTCCTAGCTCAGGCACGTGTTATTTACTACCATATATTTGTAAACTCCTAGCCTATTATAGTTCTTAATTTTGTACAACATGTTTTATGAATAAATTATTATATTATTATTATATATATTTCGACCTAGTGCGGAAAATAAAAAGAGAACTCAAGCGGTTATAATGAAGTTACTAATACTGGTTGTACATCCATAACCCTGTCTGCCGTAGCCGGATAATAATTTTATCTAAGGCCAGCACGCGTTGTGTAACTCTCTTTTTTCGTACAACGGTCTTTAATATCATGTATTTCAATGGCGATAAGCCCTTTTACTCTTGACACTGGCCAGTACAAGACCCTCTTCGGAAGGGCCAAAGGGATTATAAAAAGGATAAAATTCTTTGTTACCTAAAACTTGTTTGCGAACTTTCAGGGGAATTCAATGAATAAAATCGAGTTTTATTTCGAGTTTTAGGGATTTGGGTATGAGTATGATTTTATTTGTCAAGCATTTTGAAATAAAAAAGTTTTGTTTTTATGTTATAGGGGGCAAACGAACAGACGGATCGCCTGATGGTAAGCAATTACCGTCGCCCATAGACAGACACCTGCAACAACAACAACTTTTTTTTTAATTCAGTCGACGGTAAAATAAAAAAGAGTATTGAACACGTTAAATTTACAGTCGACTTATAAGTAAAAAAGATATAGGATACGTTTTCCTGACTATAGCCAATTTTTACTTCAGCTGCGTTATGGTTGCATTGTACCATTTATCATTAGCGTTAATGTAATAATTAAAGGTTAAATTATTGAAAAAATAACATTACTAATAGTGAAGAAAATATGTAGACAAAATTATTTTTTATTAGGTTTTTGGACACTCTACCGCAGTTTCAAACTTTTACCATTATTTTTAATAATCATTATTTTTTTAACTGTATAACTGTTCTAATAAAGCTCCATATTAAGAAGATATCCCAAAAAAATATTCGATAGGGAATAAATAGATAATATAATAAAAGTGAACTTTTCTTTTTTTAGAGACTCTTTACATCTCTTAGTTATAGGTTAAGTTTATACTATTAAAAGTTATTATAGACCCTGAGACTCTATACATCTCTCTGCAAACGCGTGCCCAGGTTATTCGTCTGATGTATTGTTCACTTATTGCTGTGTACTTTCACTATAGGTACTAACTATGTTTTTGACTTGTAAAAGAGCCCTTGAGTGAGGCCTACTTACTTACAAAATAAATGTTTGATGTTTTGATGTTTTCGGAAATATTAAACATTACCCCTAAATACAAAATATCATGATTACTATTTAAATATCAGTAAGAAAAAGGGTCATTTTCAATTGTAAAAACAAAAGTTGTCCACCCGGTGGTTAATAGTTAACGGCTTATGTAGGTACATGTAAGTTATATTTTTTATTACATGGATTTATAGTTACGGAAATACCGTTTATGCGGGAGACTAATCTAAAATTAAGCTTTGTGGCCCTTAACTTTCGATATGTCCACCGAAAAGACGCGACCCTAAATCTGACAATGACCCAAATACATTGCTAAGGGTGCGCCAAAATATATTTAGTGTTTATTTATACAAGCTCTAAAATCGAACGAGTAAACTAATGATACAGTGACATCATTTTACCTATTGGATTGAATGATGTGCTCCAGGCGTGTGCGAAAGAGAGCGACTATAAACCACCAGTAATAAATATTTAGATTTGTAAAATCAAAATCACTACATTCCTACACAATATATCACTGCAAAATTGTTCACAACACAGTCACTGATAAAACAGTGTTTCACTATTACAAATGTACTATCAATAGAGTTTCGTTAGACGCAATTCAGATTCAGTTCGATAACAGAATGGTCCCAATCACTGACGAGATGTTACGATATTTATCAACAAATAAAATGCATTACTTTTAGAATCAAACAATGTTTTGGTTTTGCCGATTTTTGAGGTTATGCGGTGACAAGACGCGGCTCAACGCGCATGCGTCGACTAATCCGTTTGGTTTTACTGCAAAAGTAAGCTACTACAACTTAAATCTCATTTTTAATATAAGGATAAAGGATTGATATTAAGTTATACAGATCAGTTTTCCTGCTATTTGGTTTTGTTTCAAATAAATACCTACTTAAAGCTACACACACACATGTAATGGTACCTAATACTTAGTTACTATTATATATGTGTGTGTACAGACCCTTTGGACGAAAAGAAGACCTATTATATTAGTTTTTAATATAAATAAGGATTTTCAGGTGAATGGTCAATGAACAGGATTTTTTTAATTTTATTGTGTGTGTGACGCCGTTCGAAAGTGAACATCAAGGGTGCGGATCGCAACATTGCTATAAAATAAACTTCAGGCGCTTAGACATTGTTTAACCATTGTGATCTAACCGCTATAGTCTGATATAAGAGACAGTGACAATGTAATAACACCTTCGCTATTTATGAGTTGAAAATTGCATGTAATATGTATATATGTATGTGTATATGTGTTGCATGTGTATTGCATTATTGTTGTTGTGTATTGCGTATATTTTTATACTATATTTATGTATGTTTATTATCCTTAATTAAATGTTATTGTTGTAATTATTAGTAGGCTTCATATGTATTAACTCTGCACCACCTGCTGTGAATCGTTCTGATTAGATTTCCGCTACCCTAATTAGTTGTTAGGTTGTCTGGAAGAAATCGCTCTTTAGCGATAAGACCGCCTGTTGTTTGCCTCTTCTCATTGTGTTTTTGTACTGTACTGTATCCTTTGATTGAGGTGTGCAATAAAGAGTATTTGTATTGTATTGTAATTTTTTGACGTTTGGCAGTTCAAGGGTTAATGGATAAACTAATCCGGATAATGGACGTCCACCGCGCGAACGCTCCTTTTACAATTCTACTGATGGTCACGTTATGCTGGATACGAGGCAGATACTCGTAGTGAATAGTCCAGTCCTCGACATGACCTAATTTCGTCCGATCGATGACCACAAAACCAGGAGCAGTGTCGGACCACTGACGATGTAAAACGTCGGACCACAAAGGTGGGTTCTCACAAGCCTTAGCTTGTCCATAAAAGCTTACTTTTGTGGACATGTATCGAATAGGGATGTTGACACTAAGTAAGAAACTCAACTACTTCAAATTTTCTCGAAAAAGGATCAAATTCTCAACCAAATAGCGAAAAAAGTAACTCAAAAAAATAAATAATTACATAATTACAAGTCATCAAAGTTTTAAGTGGGGGCATGTTCTGTCCCTTTTTCGCAAAACGCACCTCTGTATGGAACGATCTTCATTTACTATGGCGTTTTAAGTCAGTGACGTCACTGATTTGTAGCGCTTTCTCACTCTTATTAACAACATTCTAACGGTTGTAGCTTCGTTATTTTTTGAGATATTTTAATGGGATTTTCACCATTTGGCATGGTTATATGTCTTCTTTCTTTTGGATAATAATTTGGATACCAATAAATTTAGAGTCAACATCCCTATTCGAGATCAAATTAACCAACAAACATCAATCAACAAACATTAAACAAATAGACATACATAAACATTATTCTATTCTAACCCTTCTCGAAATTAACCACTTTCTCGTTTCAAAAGCTTACCTTTTAATACACACATATACATACATAAAATCACGCCTGTATTCCCAAGAGGCGTAGGCAGAGAACAATGAAATTGAATTCCAGCGCCACATTTAGCAATAGCTGGTTTAAAGATGGAGAAAATATGACCTTTTAATATATTTCATTATATTTATTTTTTACTAGTAACATAAAACATAAAACATTTATTTAATTTCTTTACATATTCTAATTTAGTTTACATTCTAAGTAGCCGGAATATACATTTAGAATCTGCAAAGATTTCGTTTGCGCTAATTCCAGAGTTATGCATGGTTCCTACACTAGGCAAAGCCTGTCCCGTAGGAAACCAGATTACATCCAGGTTTCCAAATTAAGCGCGAATTGGCCAAGTTATTATTCTGCAGGTATTATTTTACAGCAAACTACAATATACATTGTCGAACAGTATAGAAGTAGTACTAGTAGGTAGTACTAGTTACTATAGGTGCAGTCAAGTGTAAAAATATGTATCGAATGAATCCTCTCATAAATATGTACTGAAACCTTAATGCGCCGACATAAGGTCCATGGGATATAATTTTGAGTAGCTTGCATGCACCCATATTTTCGACACTCGACTTTACTACGAATCCCTTTGTCTTACTTAGCCTTTTGTATCTTATTAAGGCGCGTAATAGAGTGAAATACCACATTTTGGTCGCGTTCAAAGGGCTAAAACTCAAATCTCGCCCGAAATATAGGTCTCGAAAAAATATACATAAGTGATGTGAAATTACAAAAAAAAAAATTAGGGGGGGCCCTCCATACATGTAAACGGTGGATGAAAAAAAAATTTCAACGCACATAGTCGTGTGGGGTTTTTAAAAAACTTTTCCGTTTAAATCAACCGTTGGTGAGACATTAGTTGTCAAAGTCATAAAAAGTTGGTACGGAACCCTTCATTGTGCGGGATCCGACACGCACTTGGCAGGATTTTAACATGTTAAAACAGATTGTAAAGAAAAATCAAGTACCCAATTACGTGGACTTTTTTCCGAGTTTGTTTTTGAGAGATTAAATAGCGGAGCCATGGAGAATGAATTGAAACGTAAAGAAATACTAGCGTGGTCTAAATAACGTAAATGTTTTGGACTTTACCCGTGCAATTCAAGTATCTTTTGTTTCCCTACACTGCAATTGAAAAACCAATACCGCCAAGAGCTCTCAACTCCGATTAAACGGATAGGTACGAATACGAATGCATACGACGGTTGAAATTCCATTCCCACTCACAAATTCATTTCTACCCTCCATGGAAATGATAACGAGTATATGGGTCAATTTCAACGAACCAATATTTTTTTTCACATCGGTGATTTTATTTAAATTGTAGTCTTTCATCGATTTTTTAACAACGACCGACAAATTTTGCTACTGTAATTAATATATGTTAACGGCCCTGTCATACGATAAACAGTTACGGAGATATTAGACAATCTTTTTCTTAATTCACTGTCACCGAAATAAATAAATCCAGCCACCGATGTGATAATAACGTCACCGAGATGAAATAAATAGTCACCGTGATGATATTAAGGTAACCGAAATGATATAAAGTATCACCGATGTGATATAACAGTCACCGAAATGAAAATAAAATTAACATAAAGGGGGTTTTTAAATAAATAAAATGTTTTTTTCGCTCCTTAATATCAAAAAATAATTATAGGTTTCACAATCATCATAAAATAAAAGACCAAAATAAAAAATGGTTCATTTGGCATCTACGGAACCCTAATACAAGCGCATGATTGTATGTGTCTTATTATGTAATGAATGTTGCCTAACATGTCCTACCATATAAACAAACGTGACGTCAAAGATGATAGACAATGACTAGTGATTGGAAATGTTGATAAAATATACATGATGAAGTATTGTGGGAAATATTTACCAGTTCCTTTTTAACACATCACAACGCCCGTATAACGTAAATCCGCATTACACATCGAAACAGTGAATAAAATCAAGTAATGATGTTAGAGCTTCATGAGTAGTTAGGTAGTTGTAATACGCGTTATAGAGGAGCAATCAAATGAATGTATGTTTTGTTCTATCACTGATGCGTAGTAATTTATGATAGTAATTCACAATGAAAATAGTTACGTACGAAAAATTTTTATTTTTAAATCTAGTGTAGTGACTATAAATCATTCGTTTTGATTCAAAACCGTAATAAATTACGTATTATAAGAAAATACACACACTCTTATCTAGGGTATCCAGTAATGAAATATATGGGAACATCAAAAAACAAATTGTTGTAAAATCGATTTGAATAATCATTCACCATTCATTAATAATCGCTTATTAAGACAATCGATTCGTCTTACCCTCATCACTAAAAACGCCAAATCATAACTGTCAAAAAGGAAGTAAATATTTCTCAAAATAGTGAGCCATTCAGTTCGTTAAAAATATCGAAAAACCTAAAAAGTAAAAAATAATTGCCTTACGTCTGACATGAGACTACGCTTCTTACTGGACAATGTTAAACATAACTATTGTGATTTTTGTAGTCGGTGCGATTTCGTCAACTTTAGACAATCTCTTTGGATGGCACCGGCTTCAAAAATTACAATAGGTACGTTTACATTGTTCAATAAGAAGCGTAAAGTCTTATGTTAGATTTAATCTTTTCCTTTTTTGTGTTTTTTGTAGTCGTTTTTTTGTTTTTAATGGCGTAAGTATGTTTTCAGAGTCTAGTATAGTGGTGGTTGGCAGTTTGTAATTTTTCCTTTGTCAGTTTAATGTCAATGAGCAAATTGCAAAAAGTTAAAGCAGCGGACAATAATGTTTTTTCTCAGGTTTTTGGCCACGAAGTAATTAATGCAGGGAGCCGTAAATAAGAAACCATGTCTTCTTTCGTGATATAAACTTAAAAAATACATTTCCAAGCAGGTTTGATAAAACACTTTTTAATTTTTGTAGGAACTATTTTGCCTTTATGGCTTGAACGATCTACACCACAATAGTAGATTGTGTCTCAAGGGAGCAAAATGATATATTTACGGCGGGAGCGGTGTATTGAATTTTAAGTGAAGCGAAAGATTCTACAATAGAATCTTGAGCGTAGCGAGGGATTCATGTGTTTACGCCCAAGACGGAAATAATTTTGCTACCGTGTGACACATACGGCTTTTCACACCGTCTATGAGGCCCGCTGCTAAAAACATGAAATATCTTACATATGATTTTACTACAGTGTCACATACTGCTTTTCACACCTTCTATGAAGAAAAGAGATGCCCTCATTCGAAGGCAACAATAACTCTTTTCTGAATAGCAGGTGTGATAAGGTTATTTCCCCAATGAGACAAAGAGCAAAAACATATTCTACATAAATAATAAATCAGGCGTTTTACATAAGCCGGTGAGGTCACCCTATTGTGACGAGCTGATGAGGGTATTCCGATAAATTGCCATTACTTAAACAAAAGGGACATAAATCACCAATATGTTCTACGTACTTACGCTGTTTTGGTATGGAAATGACGCTGGCGTATTTTCTATAGAAGATTAACTGTGTTATTTCAAGTAATTTGCTACTAAGACGGCGATTTACATGTTAACTGAGTTGCGAAGATCGGGATTTGTTATTTTTCAGATAACTACTGTCGGTAATCTGGTAATATCAGTTAAAATGTTTAGTGTTAGATACCCTTTTGTGGCCGTTGCACAAAATCAAGAATTAACTTATGCAAATAAATAGTCAGAATCACTACATAGTATAAAACAAAGTCGCTTTCTCTGTCCCTATCTCCCTATGTATGCTTAAACTTTTAAAACTACGTAACGGATTTTGATGCGGTTTTTTTTAATAGATAGAGTGACTCAAGGGGAAGGTTTATATGTATAATACATGCATCAGCATTGCACCCGTGCGAAGCCGGGGCGGGTCGCTAGTTTAGGATAAATTTCAGTGTTTTTAGAAATTCAACATTAAAACCGCTTTTTACTTACCAATAAGTAATAAAGGGCTCTTAACTAAAGTCTGAAATGGACCTAGGAACTCAAAACTAATCGAAAATATCTCGTGTTTTTACATCATTTTGGTGGATCAACTATTTTTTGTTTCTCGTTGCTCCTGAGTCACTCTTTAAAACTGATTTTATAGGGTTTTAAATCCTCCGAACATGATTTTTAGCGATGAGCATAAATCCATTTGGACGTGGGCCATCTCTTGAGCTTTTTTTTAAAAAAACCTGACTGTGGCTTTATAGGCCGAGCCCAATAAAGCGATAGGAGTGCGCGGTTGGAGAGTAGCCTGGGGAAAATCCAGGGGAAACCCTCCGGCACGACCACGCGTGTGGTTTGGAACACTGGAATACTCTAAGAGTTTGCGCTCCAGTGAGATTTGTTGAGCGGTTTCAACCGAATCTGAGGTGTGAGTGGAATCGAGCTACTGGGAGTTTTGTCGCTGGTTCACTAAACCTAGCTTGGGAGTTTTGTCGCTGGTTCACTAAAATATCTTGACCATGCTTGAAGTCCATATTATAAACATTTTTCTAAGAAACTCGGTTACTGTTGTCTCCTCGCTGACGGGACAGAATAACAAGAAAATGTTGATTGACCCATTTACTAAAGTGGTATGCCTCGATAGCGAAAAATCGCTTTCATAAATTCACCAAGATGGCGCCCTAGTAAATGATGTAAAATACTGAAATATTGCGATTGGTTTCAATTTTAACACTTTATATTAGATTGTCTATAACACAAATTTAGAATGAAGGAAAAATTGAAAAATTTAGGCACCGAGCAGGATACGAACCTGCGACCTCCCGGCACTCGCGGCCGGTCGCTCTAGCTAACTGAGCTATAGGTGCAATCACTACCCAGTTCCAAATTCATCAACCGCACCAATCAATCAACAACACCAATTGCACCTATAGCTCAGTTGGCTAGAGCGACTGGCCGCGAGTGCCGGGAGGTCGCAGGTTCGAATCCTGCTCGGTACCTAAATTTTTCCTTCTTTCTAAATTTGGGTATGGGATGGCGCATCGTAACTGACGATTCTCAATATGATTTGAGACGTTAGTGCCGTTAAAGAAGCATGAGTCTTCTGGTAGATGTCGCTGTGCGCCTCCCTTAAGGCGTTTGTATAAAAAGAATAGTCTATAACACACTCCGTAGCCAACCCCTTTTGCGGCCTAGGTATGTTGTATATATAGAACTGTTCTCAAAAAATGCAATAGAACAAGAAAAATCGAATTGAAATTCTAAGGATTCGATTCAGTAATAAAAACTCTCGCTGCAGCAGCTGCCTCGGCCGCGCGGGCCGAAGCTTTGAGAAAATAAATGGAACCTCATAAAACTCCCGTGAGTTTCAGACATGTTGACGCTTAGAAATATATCTTACAATATTTTATTATTATTAGTGTACCTTTTTTTTAATTCACAATTTTGTTTTCATCCATCTTTTGTTTTCATCACCCATTTTTGTATGAATTGTTGTTTGGGCAGTTCTTAATGTATTTCATTTTCTCAGTGAAATAACCTTTATTATATAAAAAAATTAGACTTAGATATACCCACATGTTTAAATCCAACTCGGAGTTAATTTTATATCTTTCTAAACGGAGTTCCGTCATTGGCTATGCTTAAAGTATAATAACTAATCTGTACACATTTTCTGTAAACGCTGTTGAACTTCTTAAATTAATAAATAAATAAAATAAATTACTTTTATCTTGACGCTTAGAGACCTTATACATCTCTATCAAATCTGGATTGTTATTAGTTTCTTAGTCTTATTTTTAACAAGTGTAACACTACATTTAATCCCTCCGGTCGACTTTAGCCACTTCACAGCCTAATTTGTATCTTTCCAAACGTGTCCACTTAATGATATTTTAATTATTGTATTGTTTTTAATTGATATAGACAAATTTTGACTTGTAAAAGTGCCCTTGAGGCCTATTGGCAGAATTTTGGTTTTTGATTTGATTTTGATATTGAAATATAATGAACGACCGTCACTCACATCTTTAAGGTCGAGTATCGCTCGATATGTTGACCTGTTTATTATATTTCAATATATTTAAATGATACCTACATACATATACTCTTGAGGCCTATTTGCAGAATAAAGGTTTTGATTTTTGATTTGATTTTTGTATTGATATATAATGAACGGGTCACTCACGTCTTTAAGGTCGAGTATTGCTCGATATGTTGACCTGTTTATTATATTTCAATATATTTAAATGATACCTACATATATACTCGTATTTCATGTACTGTTTTTTTGAGGTACTTTTTGCTGTCACGTATTTCCCGTCATATTTTTCTCTGTAACATACATTAGCCGAGACAAAATCCATCTTTGTTTCATGTAATAGGTCTCCAAAGAAACAGCAACAGACTACACTGACCATTAATAGAGTTTATCCCGTCGCAATAAGGTTCACAATTGTGTAATTACATTCGAATTAACCATTTATTTAATTGCCACCATATTGATGTCTTAAATTCCATTTGTATTTTATTTATATTTTCTGTGTGTCCAATTATGTTATGACGATCCTTATTCGGTGAATATGTTTAAATCCTATTCCATTAATATTATTTATATCATAATTGACGATCATGATGTGAATTCGTATACTTTTGACATGAATGTAAATTTATATTGTAATTTACATCTATGAAATAAATGAATCTGAATCAAATAGTCAGTTGACTGTGTTGGTAACCTACACCTAACAAATCAAACAGATTTTCACGTAGCGCGGGCACTTCACGATAGGTGTCCGGATATCCGACGACACCGTCCGGTGATACGGTTATAACCGGACGGAGTTACGGTATTAGAGGGTTAGGAGTATGTAGATACACTCAGCTTCTCTCATCTAACTCAATCCGTACCAACACGTGCACTGATAAACTTATCAATTGAGCTGGCCGGGTCGCTTCAAAGTAATTCATTAAAAAGTAATATTACCCCTCAACCAATAAAGTTCAAAATCCAGTAACAGTTTTATAAAATATCGGCCAACATAGACAATTTCCTTTATAGTATTACGCCTAAGTGGACCTGGAGTTCAGTATTATACAGGTATTATCCAAATGAGGCTGTGTGGGATAACCTGAAACTATAGGGGATAAACAAATTGGTCTCTGGAATCGCAAAGCCAATTTAAAAAAAAATAAAATCAATTTTAATAAAAATCTGCATCGCAATTCATCGGCAGCTGCATTTATTCAAAATTATTCGTAAGAGTTATGAGTAGGGATTGCTGTACGATAGAAATAAATAAATAAATATTAATAAATAAATATTAGAGGATAATCTTACACAAATCGAACTAGCCCCACAGTAAGCTCAAGATGGCTTGTGTTATGGGTACTAATCGACGATATATTTAATAGATATAAATACTTAAATACATAGAAAACATCCAAGACTCAGAGACAAATATACTAACAACAGTAAAACTAGTGAGCTGTAGTCCTCACGAGTGTTTTTTTTTCATTGTAAAAACTAACGCAACAAAAAAATGTATAATTATCGAACCTGCTCACAAAATATCACGAGTATTGGTTGAAAAATGCAACCTGTAGAGGAGAAAATACTGAATTTCGCCTGCAGAAACTTACAAAATCATTGAAAAAAAGTTTCGTTATTGATAATTTCCAAAAACTGACTAGTAAAAACAAAACTATATAGAGTTCGATCACGCTAACTCTGCAAGGAATAATTTGGCAATACTGTGCGTTATACGTCATATTAGTATGAAAATGTGACGTTTGAGGTAGTGCTGCTACATTATTTCAACGCAGAGTTAGCGTGGCCGGGCTCTAATTATCGAACCGGCTCACAAAATTTCAAGAAAATCGGTTGTGTAATGCGGCCTGTAGAGGAACAGCCGGAAATCCGGACTTACGAAAGCATTTTTGTCGAAACTGAAACAGAGACCTTCGTTTCACTCAGTCAACAATACGTTACCAATAAACATAACTGACGAAAGTATGCGGAAAATATCAAACTTATGCTATTATAAATGCATAAAGATGAAAAAACGACGCAGTTTGACCATCGTAATCGTGACGTCATTAAAACACACACACACATTATAATTTCCCTATAAACATCATACTAGCCGAGCGTTTATACGTTTCGTAAAAAGTTACTGTTTTAACTATATTAGTAAACTTCCGTGTTTCTTTTCGATGCCCTCTGAGAAAACTTATCAAAATCTACTCTCCTTTTATCAGATATTAAATCTTACCACAACCAACAAATATCTTATATATTCATTACCATACTACACTTACGCCCTTCCAAAGAAAAAAAGTGGAAAATCACTCAGCGACGAAACGGTGAAAATTAGTAGGAAAACTGTGGCGGTTATACCCTTTTCAAATAAAGAACATTGACAAGACGGCGCATCTCGTGATAACGTTCATCGTCGCTTGCGCACCGGCCTTGCGCGCTCGTCTCTTGCGCATCGCAGCCTCCGCGTTCGTATCACCGCAAAACAGACTTTGCGGCAACGGCTTAAAGTTCAGTTTCCAATGGGACCGTTTAAGTGATTTTCAATAAAGCCATAATCTTGCAGTTGGCTTTCCCAGTGCGATATAGACCTTTTACAATATATCCCTTAAGGTTCGAATTTCAATGAGGTTTAAGTGATTTTCAATACTAGAATTAGAATAGTTATGTGAATAGGTTTTGAGTGAAGTGGAATTTTATATTGAATTGGATGTCGTGGTTTGCATGGTTGGTATGATAACAGACACGAATGTTCTTAGATTTCCCTGATAGTGAGTCTTTTTAACAAATATATTATGTATCTTTCATAGTCATGGTTTAACTGGCCCTATAAGGCCGGGTTTTATAAAGATCCGTTAGACCAAATGTCAGATCAAATTTCAGTCACTCAGTACATTTTTTGACATAACAAACCGACATAAGGTCTAACGGATCTTTATAAAACCGAGCCTAAATCTCCCTCTTTGATATATAGGCTTCGTAATGCCTAAGTATTTATTTATTTATTTATTCTTTATTAAGGAAAACAAACAGCATCAATCACCCATAAAGCTAATAAATTAAGGTAGATCATAAGCCAGTAAACTTTTCACAAATATATCTACACTTATAAGGAAAATATGCACGAAGTAAAAGAAAAAAAACATCAAATTAATCGTTTTTGAGTTGTAGCTTCCAAACATCAATTAAAAATCTTAGTCTTAAACAACATAAAATAACAGCATGTTTCATACCTATTTTATAGGTAATTGAAAACCTAAATCAGCTCGCAGTAAATGCTTTTTTCGTGTCTTTCCTCCCAATATTTATTAGGTGGCTCATTGTTAGTTGTAAAAACAAAAGAAGTCCACCCGGTGTTCACGGCTTATGTACATATAAGTTATGTTTTTATTATATGGATTTATAGTTACGGAAACACCGTTTATGCGGGTTACTAGACCAATCCAAAAAAAGCTTTGCGGCCCTTAACTTTTGATATGTCCACCGAAAAGACGCGAACCTAAATCTGACAATGACCCAGGTAAATCATACTTTATAAAGGGTCCATAAGCAGAGCTCGGAATGGGTAGTGCCTATTTACCTAAACTTCGCGGGAGGACGTAACTAAGAGTGGTTACAAGCACCAAAAATAATTATTTATTTTTAATGAATGCGGGATTTCCCGGGATTTACTGTATTATTCTAGAGGCTTAATACATTTCGCTTTACTTATACATCTTGTTATATTGCATATTATTTGTTTAATTACCTTGAAATAACAATCAGTCATTAAAAATATAATATGGATCATATTGAATCAAAAGAATTCCGAAATTTGATAGTTTTTAGTTGAATTAGACAGAATTATACTCCTTCCTTCCATGAGATGAATTTCGTCCCCTACGAGTGCTGTAAAGGACTCGAAACATCGGAATGAATGTCGGTTTTTTCTATACGATATCATAGTTGTCACTGTCTCATCACTAATCTATATACGCCCTAATGCTGGACACAGGTCCCCTCTCGTGGAAGAAATGAGTATAATTCTGTCTAAGTCAACTAAAAGTATCAAATTTCGGAATCCTTTTGATTCAATTTAATCCATATTATATTTTTAATGACTGATTGTTATTTAAAGGTAATTAAACAAATAATATGCAATATAATAAGATTTATAAGTAAAGAGAAATGTATTAAGCCTCTAGAATAATACAGTAAATCCCGGGAAACCCCACATTCAATAAAAAGAAGTAATTATTTTTGGTGGTTGTAACCACTCTTAGTTACGTCCTCCCGCGAAGTTTAGGTAAATAGGCACTACCTATTCCGAGCTCTGTCCATAAGCTACGATTTTGCCTACCATTAGGCAGGCCATGTGCTTCTTTTCCACCGTAGCGGTATAAAATGACCCAAAAATAGCGAGAGAATATGTGATAATCCATATTGAAAGGAACCTTATGGCGGCCGGCACCTACGCCTTTATTGCCGCTGTTCCAATACAATAGTGAATAGGTGTAACGTAAGCGCCTGCCGCCATAAGGTCCCTTTCGATATGGATTATCACATATACTAGAAGTTCGCGAAATTCTAGTAAATTCTCAAAGACCAGTGATATTTTAAACCGCATTAGCTATCATCATAACCAATACACGATCAAAGTCAACACACATCTCGAATTAGTGGGTTAGTCAAACACTGTCACACATCTACTTTTTATAAGCAAATACATTTACGCGTGTGTAAATATGCTGGATTACTTTCTTCTGAGTGTATTTTATGAGAAAAAAATATATAATTAATAAATATATCTTGCTCTGTGGTTTCCTGGTGTCGTACACCAGAACTCTCGCGCAGACACATAGTCCCTACTCATCCCGGTACCGCCGCATATCGGGTAGAGTCAGTTCGACCCAAATCGGGCCTAGCTGAGTTTCTTGCTGGACTCTTCTTAGCTAGGCTAGGTTGAGTGAATCAACGACGAAACTCCCAGTAGCTCGATTCCACTCACACCTCAGATTTGGTTGAAGCCGCTCAATCAATCTCACTGGAGCGCAAACCCTTACCCCCTTATTCATAAACGTCTATAAAACCTATATTAGTTAACTAGCCGCTAAAGTTCGTTTGTCCTTATCTGTCACTTTGACACATGTGCTTGTGACACAGTGACAACAGACATTTTAGTTAGCAGAGGTTTGTTAATTTTTATGAATAAGGGGGTTAGATTATTCCAGTGTTCCAAACCACACGCGTGGTCGTGTCGGAGGTTCCCCATGAATTTCCGAAAGCCACTCTAAGCTCCAATCGCGCACTCCTATCGCTTTATTGGGCCCGGCTTATAAACCCACAGTCAGGTTCAAAAAAAAAACAGAGCCCTCGACAACAATACACAACAATGATTGTACTGTAGTTTCCAAATTAAATTACGAAACAAATACGTTTCACAACGCTTAGGGTCGGTTGCACCAACATACGATAACAGGCCGGTCATCGTCAAATATGGCGCCGGCAGCTGTCATCCCATAGAAACTTGTCAAACTTTCCATACAACCAGATTTTAACGAACACCGCTTACGATTACAGACGGTTTGGTGTATTTTGGCCTTAATAATGTCACACGATCGTAATAAAATATCTTAAATCTTAAACACAATAATAAACGACCTAATTGTGTGTACAGGTTAGTTTAATTATAACACTGATTTTTCGTTTCGATTGATCGTTGGTATTCCATTCGATATTTCACTTTAATACTAATCTAACAGAGTTTATATTACATACACACTATCTAAAAATCTTATGTTTGTGACACAAACTCTATTACATTAGCGTTAAGGTAGATTATTAAATGGAACTAGAGCATGTGTCAGGATTTCCAAGTAATCGTATTGTACTCGTGTTCGCACAGGTTTCTATTCGAGCGTTTTAAATATTTTAATTAGTTACTATCCATGAAACAATACATCTAATCTGATTTCTATATTAGTAAATGACTTACAACAGTAAAATAGTATTTTCACACCTGCTGTTGAGAAAAGAGTTATTGTTGCCTTCGAATGAGGGATCAAAGTTGTACTTTTGTTGCCTCATTTGAGGGCAACAATGACTCCTTTCCCCATAGAAGGTGAATGTGTGACACTCTGTAGTAAAATCATTTGTAAGATATTTCATGTTTTTAGCAGCAGGCCTCATAGGCGGTGTGAAAAGCAGTATGTGTCACACGGTAGCAAAATTATTTCCGTTATGGGCGCAAACACTGGAATCCCTCGCTACGCTCAAGATTCTACATTAGAATCTTTCGCTTCACACAGAATTCAATATACCATCCTCACCGTAAATATATCATTTTGCTCCCTTGAGATACAATCTACTATTTCACACCTGCTATTCAGAAGAGTCATTGGTGCTCTCTAGTGAGGGATTAAATTCGTACTTTTCTTGCCTCGTTGACGGCAACAATGACTCTTTTCCTTATAGAAGCTGTGAAAAGCAGTATGTATCACACGGTAGCAAAATTATTTCCATCTTGGGCGAACCACTTGAATCCCTCGCTAAGCTCCGAGTTCTATTGTAGAATCTTTGCTTCACTGAGGATTTAATATACCGCACTCGCCGTGAATATATCATTTTTCTTCCTTGAGACACAATCTACTATATTTTTACACCAACATGAATAAAACTTAATAAAATAATTATGATATAAGTCAATCTTTTTGTTTACTTTACTACATGGAACTTTCAATCTAGAGGTCTTGCTTGGGTTCGAATCCCGGGTCGTACCAGTGCATGACACTAAAGGATTTTTTAACAAGGAAACCACAATAAGGTCTAGTTATCCCTTTAATTTGGGAGGTCAGACGGCAACCACTTACGTTCGTTCTTCGCCAATGTGGGATTTGGTGTCCAAGCAAACCATGAGCTCATATCATACAGAATAACACCAGGAAAACGTTGTGAAGATGATAACTTAAACTATATGCGTTTAATAATGTAGCCTGAAAAATATAAAAGCGCAGACATACCTTGTTAGCTTTAAAACTATAATATAAATACAAACTTAACCTTCTGAGACCCACCATACAAATAAAAATACAATCGAATTTGAACCTAACAGTTCCGATTACAAATTTGAATTTTATTTTATGTCAAATCAATCAAACCAAAATAAATGCAACTCTATCACTTCAAAATTTAACTTATTTTCCGTTGACCATATTTTGTTCATAGTTTCCTTATTGAAAAGTTTTAGTACACTGTGTAAGTTTGTCTATCTCATTCTCCCACTATACACTCAATCCCTCAAAGGTTAGCTGGAAGAGATCCCTCATAGGGATAAGTTCGCCTTTGTACTCTAAGCTTATGTGACATGTATATTGTTTTAACCTGTTATTGTGTACAATAAAGTGCTTACATACATACATACATTTGTCCTTTATATAGGACGCGGGTTCTTAGGAGGATATAGATATCCATAAATATATATAGATATACGTATATACATTCAGTCACAAAGTTTAAAGGAGTTAAGTTATTTGGTGTCATGTGGGAGAGACAAATAGTGAACTTTTAGTTACTGTATTGTATTGTATTATCAATACACTGGCTATGTGTTGTGAGAAGACAAGTTCTGAACAGCAAAGCGGTCGAGATTATCTTGCTCCCACGGCAGTTTCCAAACTGATTCATCTGAAGACTCATTAATTCAAAATTTACACAATTACAGGGACAAGAGCATTAAAGTTGCGGATTGCTCGCGATTCCTTTTTAATTTGTTTAGTTTGGCGTCGTTAGTTTTACTGGAAGTCTATTTTTGTTTATCGCTTCGTATTGGCACTGTAGCCGAGCGGCACTTGACTTTCAATCGTGGGTTTATCTCATTCTCGTCATTCGTCCTCATTGCGTCCAACTCGCATTTCGTCCAGCACGCATTTGGTCTGATACGTCTACCGTCCAACTCGCGTTTCGTCCAACTCGCATTTCGTCCAGCACGCATTTGGTCTGATACGTCTACCGTCCAACTCGCGTTTCGTCCAACTCGCATTTCGTCCAACTCGCGTTTCGTCCAACTCTTTTATGATTTAATAACAAATCTACAGATATCAGATATTTACCTATACTTGTAGTATAAGACGATATTATTTGCCAAATTTTATAGTTTTAGGTCAACGGAAAGTACCCTATAAATGTTGATACCCTTGAGAGTGGAATATATATTTTTTTTACGACATAGACAGCCGTATCTTTTTTTACGTTAACCTAGTAGTTTGATTATGTCACAGATTTAAGGAACTGTAGACCTGAGTATATGGTTTTAATTTCAACTCGATGCCTCCAGACGTTCCCGAGATACAGTGTCTTGACAGACAGACGGTCAATAAAGTGATTGTGTAAGCCACTATAAGGGTACCGTTTTTTTTCCTTTTGGGATACGGAATCCTAAGAAAACCATAATAAATATTTTACGTCACTTCTCTTCATTATGTAAGTGTCACAACCACGTGTGAATCTGTCACAACCACATGTGAATCTGTCACCTATATACGAGTACCTACTTTCTAAGTAAGAGTATCGATTTATACACCGTGAGCGTTAATAACCTGATTTTAAACCAGCGACTTTAGAGCCTAATTAGTGTGTATAAAGTTATATAACATATAGTCCAAAAACCTATCATTTAAGAGATATTAATTTTTTATTTTATTCTAAATAGGTTTGCGCTTGACCACAAATCACCTGATGGTAAGCAATATTGTGGTCTAGGATGGAACGCGCTTACCTATTAAAAACCGATTCACTCTCGCTTTGAAGACCAAAAGGTTGTAGTTCACGGGGAACAAGGATTCCGGCAAGGAGTTCCACAGCTTGGCGGTTCTCATAATAAAGGTGGAAGCAAAACGCTTCGTGCGAGTTTTCGGAACAGCCACCGTAAAACGAACTACTACTACGACTAATTATTTAAAACAAATCACAAGTTAAAAAATCTTAATTATAAAAGGCGTCACGTAGTACTAACTTCATGGTTAACAAGTTTCACTTCATTAAGTTTGGTATCTATCCTACAAAAAGATTTTACTACTAAAAATTTTCCGTCGTTATGAAAGGATGTGACTTGGAACTAAAATACAGCGTAGTGCTTTAAATAATTATCTTACACACTAGAATTACGATTTGAAACGGGTTATTTACCATGTATATTTATATTTGTGAGTTCCCGACATTCGAAAAAATCGAAAAGAATCGAATCGATTTTTTTTGAAATCGTAATTCTAATGTAAATAACAGAAAGAAATGATGATTGAAATGATGAGCTCGAAATATTATATCTTATACACTTTTATCACAAGTAGCTTTCCTCTTTATCTTATGGCTAAGACTAGACTTTAATTTCGTTCTATTCTCAATCTCGAGAATGCAAACTATTTACATTCACTGGTAACTATATAGGCTGATAATTTGAAATTGATGTCACTAAAAAGACAATGCTCGCTCTATGTTTCTCAAATTGAGATTAATTAAACTCGGTCACTCTCTGAAGTAAAGGTTTGTTCACAAAGACGCCGTCAATTAATATGATTTAATGTGTACTGAAATAGTAATTTAATTAAGATACATAATTGGGCTCATGTTGATATAATAATAATAATAATCATCATATTCATTGGGTTGATCAACTATTCTTTGTTGCTAGTTACCATAGTTACGTCTCCGGAGTCACTCTTTAAAACTGTGATTTTATAGGGTTCAAATTTACCAAACATGAGTTTTCGCAATGAGCATAAATCCATTTGGACATGGGCCATCTCTTGAGCATGCTTTAAGTCCTTATTATACACATTTTTCTTAGAAACTCGGTTACTGTTGTCTCCTCGCTGACGGGACAGAATAACAACAATAAAAAGTTGATTAACCCTATTTCGACCAACTATGATCATACAAATAGCTTTATTTACTAGTACTGTCGTCAAAAATACGTGGTTTAAATCTATCAGGTTATTAACGGCAACGGTGTATGTACATGTAGTGTCCTCGTATAAGTGTATGTTATCTATGCAAATAGTCACGTCAAGGTATCTGCGATAAACGGCGACGCACGACGGCTTTTATCACCAGGGCTAGACTGGTTATACTTACTTGTAATCTGTCCAGTCATGTGTGATTTTTTCCCTAATATAAGTACTACAACTACGAAATTCGGCAGAAAGGTGTGTTTTTACTGCTACATAAAAAATATGTGAAATTACGAAAATAAAAATTAAGGGGCTCCATAAAATAAATTTCATCGGTAGATGAAAAAAAAATCAATGCTAATAGGCATCTGAAAATGATATACAGGTTTCTAAACTCTAAACACTTTTCCCTTTTAAGTCAACCGTTCGTGAGATATTAGCCGTAAAATTTGTAAAAATTATCTCCTCTCACACTAATTTCCAAATCATGAATTTTTTTATACAACGCCGGTGACAAACCCACCTGATGGTAAGCGGCCACCGCAGCCTATAGGCGCCCGCAACTCCACAGGAGTCACGTACGCGTTGCCGACCCTTTATAAAATTTGAGGATGCTGTGTTGACAGCAGAAAGGACAAAAGTTCCCTCGTTCTCAACACAGTGCATCCTCGGGAGCGCTGGTAACCTTGCTCACCTCCAGGAACACAACACTACATACTTTATAGCAGATAATGCTATTATGGCTGTGGTCTTCTGCAAGGCGGAGGTACTTCCCCTGTTGGGGTTGGGTTAGATACTGAAAAAAATAAAGGGTGTGTGGGGCTTAATCTTTTAATGCTTTTGTAGAAAATTGGTTTGAACCAGGTAGGTCTAACCGTTATTTAATTATCGCTGAAAAACTGCCTTGGTCAAATTAAACGATGTAGGTGCCGTGAGTTTTCTACGAAGATATCACAAAAAAGAGCCATTCGCTCCAAATATAACCTGGGCTCACGTGAAACTCTAAGAGATCTCTTTAAAGAAATTAACATTTTAACGGTAGCGTCCCAATACATCTATGAGAATATTATTTATGTCATAAAGAATCGAGAATCATTCTGTAAAAATTCTGATATCCATAATTTTAATACCAGGATTAAAAATAAAATTGCCACTAACAAGTTTCGTGTCCGTAAAGTTTATAAGTCTTTTATAGGTCAATGTGTCCGTTTTTATAATAAGTTACCCTATGAAATTTTGAATTTACCCTTTCCAGCTCATAAAAATTACCTAAAAAAACATTGGTGTCAAAGGCTTATTATAGGGTTGAGGACTATCTAACAGACAGAAATGCATGGCCCAAACCAAATACCTAAATAGCATAAAGAGTCTAATATTTTCATTGTATCTAGTTGACACATTTCTTGCAGGAAAGCATATCAAACGATTCGACATGTTTTGTTTTCTTGTGTAACTACACATTGTAAATACCTGTTGTTATTTTTTCCTCGTTTTTCTTTCAATTCTCTTTTGTTGTTTACTACTTACATTTACTTAAGTAGGTTAAGTAGTATCATTGTAATAAGCATATTTTGGAGAAAATGACTGACTGTCGAGTTTCTTTCGGCGTTTCTTCTCGGCAGTGGTCTCATGAGAAACGCTAGTAGTTTTTGATTTGTAAAAGTGCTTTTGCGGCCTACTTGCAGTTCATTTATTTCATCATCTTTTTTGATTAACAGCATAGGACAGATGATTTAATGTGGACTCATAGCAGTAGGCACGTAACTCTTCAAGGTGCGTGGTCCGTAACGCACTTGGCCGCTGCCAGGTCACGCCCTCTAAGAAAAATTGTATGGACGTGAACGTATTTACGCGTTGCCGGAATTCAACGACTTAGCAGTCCGGAACTATCAAATAAAACGAGGACCCCATACATTCAATACTATCTATTGCAAAAAATAACTATACAGGGTGTAATGAAACTAGTGGGATCCATTTAAGGGCATATTAGGTATCGTGTTCTGATTAGGAAAAAGTGGAAGGAAATTTTATCGATGCGAAAAACTTTTTTTTTTCTATGGGGCAGGTCGTCCAAGTCAGCCAACTGTGCATACAAAAGCCAAAAATATATTGCGTCAAAAAAAAATTCTTTTATTTTTTCGTAATCAGATCACGATACCGAATATGCCCTGTTTTGGCAACATTAGATTTAATATAATATTAAGCCCACGCTGGCAACTTTCGGGCTCTTCTGTCAATCCTGTAAATGAGTGTTCGCGCGTTCCGTCCTATTAATGTTAAATAAATTGTTAAATTTACCAAATCCGCGATTTAATTGTGCTGAACCACTCCTACATAAGAAAGAAAGAAAGAAAGAAAGAAAGAAAGACAGAAAGAAAGCATTTATTCACTGCACCAAAAGACACACCGTTACAAATATAATATACTCAGTACATGAAAACTCAGAAACCTTTTATTGAATAAACCAATGTACTTGACTAAGGAATTTATGGAATTGACATTTGCTTGAATTTAATTTGTTTACCATTAATCTATTTTTGCTGATATTTTTATTGACATTATCTCTGTACTTGTTTGTTTGTTTGTTATATTTTATTTATTGACGTGTACCACTGTTGTTATTTTAAATTTGTTGCATTTTAACGATTCTGACTACCGGGAGATACGATTTATTTGAAATGTATTGCATTTGTTTGAATATTTTTATATTATTTTTGACGATCGTGATGTAAATTCTTATAATTTTGACTTATGCAAATTTGTACTGCAATTTATATCATGAAATAAATCTGAATCTGAATCTGAATCGGAATCATGAACATACAGTTAAAAAGTGCGTCTTCGCGGCAGTGAATCGGTCGCTGTCTCAGCATTATGCCGAGGTGTTAGACACCTGCAGCGCTGGTCTTCAGACATGCCCTTAAAAAGATCCTCACCAGTTTCGTTACATCCTGTAGATATAACAATTACTCCGTCTTCTGCAACCGCTGCAACGGCGGCATCTGTTTCACGCCGTCCCTGGACACCACGGACACCTGGAACTTCGGCAGCTGGATGATCAGCCGCTGCTGGATTTCTTGGGTGCACCTACTCATGACCTCGTAGGCTTCCGTCTCCGTCATATCTGGCGAAGAAGGTTCTGGATGAAGATTTAAAGCTTTGAAGATCAAGAATCAAATAATGTCACTTTCAAAAAGAATCAAAAATGACATCCAATTTCAAATCCAAGATGGCGGACATTTATTTTTCCTAAAAATCGATATGGGTGTCATCGTCGAGGTTTCTTGTGGTGCCGATTACCAAAATGACATCCGTACATACATACATACGTAGGTACATACAAACATACGGGTCAAACTGAGAACCTCCTGCTTTGTAGACGGTTAAAAATTACGCTTAGTACGCGGGCGAAGCCGCGGGAATAAGCTTGAAAGTAATGTGATCAATGTATAAGACCAAAATACAAGATTTAAATTGGTAATTGGTAGTGAATATAAGTGTGAGTTGCACCAAACCGTCTGTAAGCGTAAGCGGTGTTCGTTAAAATTTGATTGTATGGAAAGTTTGACAAGTTTCTATGGGATGACAGCTGCCGGCGCCATATTTGACGATGACCGGCCTGTGATCGTATGTTGGTGTAACTGACCCTTAGTCTTGGCTTCGTAATGTAACTTCGATCGATCGATTTTTGGTTTTAATGGCTACTGTCCAGTGGGACAATTATGCCAGCGTCAAGGTTGGAGGCTACACGAGTCTTGAAAAAAACTGTCCAAAGGGTAAAGATACGTAATCGGTTGAAAAATCTAAAACAAAAGAGACGGCACAGTATTAGGATAACTACAACATACACATGGTTAGTTTTTTTTTTTTTTTTCTTTTTTTTTTTCCCCTCTAAAACAAAACTAAGAATACTAGAATTTCCAAAGTTATAATTACAACCAGTGTTAGAGTCTAATATTAAAATTGTTAATAAATTTAGCTAATATATATACAAAAGGAGTATTAACAAAAGTAAGGATGTAACTAAGGTTAGCAGGACGGAGGATATAGTCAGGCAGAAAATCATAAAGGGATGACGAAATTTTGGTACAGTTAAAAAATATATGGTCTGCTGTGCCCTCCTCCAGGCCACACTCACACAATGAGTGGTCACGAACTCTGATTTTGGCAAGAAAGGATGGAGAACAGATGTGGCCCAGTCGCAGCCGGATTATTGTAGAGGTCGCAGCCTTGCTAGCTTTTTGAAATTTAAAAAACCACGGTCTAACGGGAAGGTTCGGCTGAATACCACCATAGTGCCTCCCCTTAGAAAGGCGAGTGATATTCCATTCTTCCGACCATTGCTCAGTAAAATGGACCTTGGCGGATGCCCGCAAATCCTGACTGTGGCACCCAGAATGAGAAGTACAGCCGATCTCAACAGCTTGCTTGGCACAGGCATCAGCTTGCTCATTGCCATTAATACAAGAATGACTCGGAATCCAAGCCAAGACCACTTCCAAACCCGAAGCCTCGCACCGATAGAGAACCTCACGGGAATTAAGGGTGACTAATAAATTATCTCTAGACCGGAGAGGACATTTCGCAAGATCCTGAAGGCAACTAAGGGAGTCCGAAAATATAATGGCTTTAGCAATCTTGTGGGATTCTATAAAACAGATAGCTTCAAAAATAGCGATAGCTTCTCCAGTAAAAACAGATGTAAGGGGAGGGCTTTTAAAACTTAAAACTATTTTGTATTGTGGTATCCACACAGCTGAACCCACATACCCCTCCTTAGACAATTTGGAAGCGTCTGTGAATATAGGAACCCAACCATTCCATTTTTCAGACAATATTTTTGAGAAAGCTTTATTAGTTTCAGGAGAAGATTTCTTTAAGCCCAGGGAGAAAATAATATTAGGACGATAAATCAGGGTATCATAAGGAAATTGGAACAAGGGGTTGCCAGGTGTTGTCAGAAGAGGAGGCGCGTCCGAAAGTTTTGCAAAACTCTTAATAAGGCACGGGAGATCTTTATGGGCCCAATAACTGGAGGAAGGAATTAGGTTGGCCAAGCTGTTAATTCGATAAATTAATGGATGATCAGAACATTGGGCCGCTCTAAAGAAAAAACGATCAGCTAAAAATTGTCTCCTCAGTCTCAAAGGAGGGTCTAAGCACTCGACCTGAAGAGCGTTGATGGGAGAGGACTTCATAGCTCCACAAATAATGCGAAGACACTTAGACTGAATCCTATCGAGACAGGAAAGGGCTAGCTTACTACAAGGTTCCAGCAAAAAAGATCCATAATCAAAGTGGCTCCTAATAATAGCATTATACAGGAGCTTTTGTGAGAAAGGGTGGGAGCCCCACCAAGCACCAGATAGAGCTCTTAAAACATTAATACTTTTTTCACATTTATTTTTTATGTGATTTAGGTGGGGAATTCCAGTAAGCCTAGCATCCAAGTAAAGACCCAAAAACTTCACGCAGCTAGACACGGGGATAGTTTCATCATCAAGGACTATGTCGATGTCAGGGATGTGTCTTTTACGTGTAAAAACTACCACAGAACTTTTGGGGGCAGACAACGATAAACCATGATCCGTAAGCCACGCATTCAAGTAATTAAGACCAGAGTTCAAGGCGACTGAGCATTCAGAGGCAGAATCGGAGGCATAATATAGTGCAATGTCGTCTGCATATTGTAGAATATCACAGAAGCAATTGACAGATTTATCAAGCTCAGCAGTGTAGAGACTATATAGAATAGGGCTCAGTACTGAGCCCTGTGGTAAACCATTCCAAATACTTCTGGGAGGAAGTAAAGAACCCTGAAAACGAACAAAGATGGAACGGTCCATAAAGAGGTTACATATGACGTTGACCATCCTTACCGGCAGACTCAGATGTAGCATTTTCTGCCTGAGTAGCGGAAGCTGGACGTTGTCATATGCCGACGTGACGTCAAGAAAGACGCCCACAACATGCTGGCCCCTTGAAAATGCCAGTCTAATGTCCGACGTTAAAATACTTAAACTATCCATGGTTCCCATACCTCTGCGGAACCCAAATTGAGAGTTAGAAATAATTCCCCGGCTTTCTAAAATCCACTCGAGCCTATTCTTAATCAGGTGCTCTAAGATCTTGGCGAAGACAGATGAGAGGGCAATGGGTCTATATGCTGAAGGGTCAGTTGGATCTTTACCAGGTTTTAAAATGGGAATAATAATCTGACTTTTCCAAGTAGCTGGTATAGTCCCTGAAATATAAATATGATTGATAATGGACAGAAAAAATAATTTGGAAGGCTCTGAACATTTTTTGATAAAAGAATAGGGTATCCCATCTATACCAGGTGCGGAATCCTGAAGATGATCTAATACAGAAAATAACTCTGCAGAAGAAAAAGGTTCATCCATCCTGTCGTTAGATGTCGCATAAGATGAGAAAGCCGGTAAGGAATCCTCAGTAGGGACAGAAGCAGGAGCCAGTTTATCAAGGAAGAGATCAAGCCAAGCAGATGGGTCATTGGATAAAATGGAACTATCAGCCATGGAGCCCCGGAACCGCTTGATGTTCTTCCAGACCAAGGCAGACGGGGTTCGAGGAGACAAGCTTTCACAAAAACGAGTCCAGCCGAGACGCTTTTTAGTAGACAACAGGCGCTTAGTGCGGGCGTTAGTAGATTGAAACTGAAGGTAATTTTCAATGCTGGACAGATCATTAGCAAAAGAGCCCTCAGCTTCATTACGCTTTTTAATAGCAGCTGTGCATTCAGCATCCCACCAAGGAGGTGAAGATATTTTACCCTGAGCGGAATTTTTAAGAGGAATGGAAAAAACTGCTGCATTAGAGAGGATTGTAGCAAATTTGAAGTATAACAGCAAGAAGTTATCCTCTGACACTGGGGGAAGCCTGTTTATTTCGTTGGACACAAAAGCAGAGAATTCTGGCCAGTCTGCTTTGTCTAGCCTGTACTTTAGAAGAGGAGAGGGTAAAACAACAGGTATTGCCAAATCAGAAGGGAGCGAAATTAGAATGGGAAGGTGATCACTGCCAAGAGAGCGAGAAAGTACCTCCCAGACGAGTTGGGAAGCCAACCTAGGAGAAACCAGAGTTAAATCAACCGAGCTACGATTTTGGAGAGGTGATGTTCTTCGAGTAGGAGACCCGTCATTCATTAAGCATAAGTTAATATTATCAAAGACCTCTAAGAGGCGAGAAGAGTTTGAATCACATGAGGGAGAACCCCACATGGTATGGTGACAGTTAAAATCACCCATAACTACCAGTGGACCGGGGAGGAGGGAGAGGATAGCGTCAAGCTCAGAGATGATAGTGATGTTAGGGTGAGGAATGTACAAAGAAACAAAGGTTAGGTTTAAAGCTTTACAAGCAACTATGTTAAGTCCTGATGAATGGGGAGGGATGGGAATCAAAGAAAAGGGAAGGGAGCGTTTAATGAGGATGGCACAACCATTCCATCCATCAATGTTATCATCCCTAAGACAAGAGAAACCAGGCACCCTGAAACGGGTACCAGGCTTCAGCCATGTCTCAGAGATAGCTAATAATGTAGGATTGTATTTGTTAATTAGAAAGATTATTTCAGTTTTTTTATGACGAATACTCCTACAGTTCCATTGAATGGCCGTAGGAGCCATTAAAAGAGTCAACAAAACTCATGAGCTGGTTCAACGTATCCATGACATTGTTCGGTAGGGTGTCTGAGAACCGTGCAAAGAAATTCATCAGAGCAGATATTAAAATTTTCATCAGGTTATCATCAGTTGACACACCAGGATTTAGACAACAGCCATTAGGCTGAGAAGATTGAGGAGTGCTAGTGATGTCATTATGAGTTGCCTTGTCGTACCCTTTGTCTAGGACCGGAGCCTGACGCCGGGGAATGAAGACTGTTTTCTTGTAAGACATGGATTGGGGACGGGCTGGTGAGGGAGAAACAGGAGTGAAATTTTGGGAGTTAGGCAATGGGGAAGCTGAAGCTACAGACCGAGTAGAGTCAGCAAATGTGCGACGAACAGCACGGAACCGACGGGCTGCTTCAGAGTATGAGATGCTTTCCTCTGACATGACAAGCTTAATACTCTTTTGCCTAGAGTGCTCAGGGCATGATGGATTTGTGGCAAAATGGGGACCAGCACAGAAGGTACATGATCCATTTTCCTCTGTAACCTGACAATTTTCTGCTTCATGAGGTTGGGCACACTTAAAACACCTAGCATTAGAACGGCAATTTGCCTTAATGTGGCCAAAGCGGCAGCATTTGTTGCATTGTATTGTTGGGAGACGGTATAAGTCCACAGGGAGGGATGTGAAAAAGCAGAACACCTTTTCGGGAAGCTTTTGGCCTAAGAATGTGAGTGCTACAGTTTGTGTAGGTATCCAGGAGGTAACTCCATCGGCGGTGGACTTCCTATTGAGACGACGAGCCTTTATTACTCTGCAATTATTGGGGCACTCAATAGAATTCACAAGCTCCTCCAAAGTCCAGTCAATGGGTATATTTCTCACTAATCCAGAACGTGTAACACTATACATAGGAATGGCACACGTATACTGCGGATTCTCTGTAAAAAATACATTTGTCAAAAATTTATTGGCAGCATCTGCAGTCTCAAATCTGACCGTAACCCGGCTGCGACCAGTAGCCTGAATTCCACCTTTAATGATTCCTTTCACGGAGTATTTGTGCATGAGCTGGGCGAATTTAAGGATCCTGAATGGTGACCCAGGGGAAGAATCAGCAGCTTTAACCACTTGCACTATAAATGGGCCTATGTCGTTAGAGCCGTAGTTTAATTTAGTGCCCGGAGCGAACTCTGGCACTGTGTAAGTGTGCTGAATTGACGCAGAAGGGGGAATACTAGTGTCCCTTTTTGAATTAATATTAACATTGTCATCAGAACACTTACGTTTGTCTGCATGAACCTCCACGATATGTGTAGTCACGCCATCCATGGGAGCCGACGAGGAATCGCCCCCATCAGGGGGCTCATTCCCATTCATTCTCCACAAAAAAACACGTTCACAAAACAACCACTTACCAGTTAACAAATATACCACCACCAAACACAAAATAAACCACCAGACGACGAAATTTCAACCAAATAATGAAATAATATCCGAGAGAAAATTTCGCACGTGTAGCAACCAGAACGCCGGAAGAGGAAGTCCGTAATGTAACTTGAATGTAACCCACCGTAAATGACATTTGTTATGACGTACGTTGTCAAAGTTACCTTCTTGCTTTACTCACTGTACACTAAAGTTGTTTTAAAAAAAAAAACCGACTAAGTGCGTGTTGGTTCGTAAATTTAAGGTTCCAAAATTAAGTTCGTTTTAATAGGAAAAATATGGAAATTTCAATAAAAAAATCTGAATTATTAATATTTTAGTATTTGATGGTAAAATATACCTAATATAAAACATTATCATCCAATTTCAAGTTTATAGGTGATGGGAAGTTAAAAAATACTCGGAACAAAATTTTGTGAAAAAAGCCGAGTTAGGTGGCTACTAATTCCTTTGTTTTTCGAAACAAAATATACGGTATTTTCCTACTCAATGAGTTCCAAACAACGATGCCCCATTCGATGGCGTAGATTAAAAAAAAATTGTTCCCCACTATATCTGTATGGAAACACAAAAAAACCAAACCCCCCTTAAATACATTTAAAAAAAAATTGACAATGACCAAAGAGCTGGCTACTTCCTCGCCCAACGTATCAGCATTACGATACAGCGAGGAAATGTAGCCAGCATCCTCGGTACAATGCCCCAAGGGCCTGTTTTAGATTTAGGTAATTAGTGTAGTTGAGTATTCTTGTACATATTTTCTGGTCAATAAATGTATTTTTGACAATTCGCATGGATTTGGATCAACAAGATGCTTATACATTGAAAATTTGAAGACTGTAACTAAAACCGTTTGGCTGTAAAACCTGTGTTACAGACGGACGGACTCGTGAGTGACAGCAATAGGGTTCCGTTTGGACCCTTCGAGTACGGAACCCTAAAAATGAGTTGGCGTGTACGAGTCCCTGCCGTGTTTAATGGATTAAACGTAAGAAGAAAAAGCAGTAACAATTGCTAACAGGAGTGGCGCACAGCGGAATAATATCTCGGTTATATTCGGAGCAGGCTAACTGGGGAAGTACCTTACGATCAGCAATTCACTTGTTATCCCAGTAGCTCGATTCCACTCACACCTCAGATTAGGTTGAAACCACTCAACCAATCTCACTGGAGCCCAAACTCGAGTATTCCAGTGTTCCAAACCACACGCGTGGTCGTGCCGGAGGTTTTCCCCTGGATTTTCCCCAGGCTACTCTCCAACCGCGCACTCCTATCGCTTTATTGGGCCCGGCCTATGAAGCTACAGTCAGGTTCAAAAAAAAATCACTTGTTATGTGGCAATGCGTTTACATACCTCTGGAATCGCTGCCGATGCCACCACGTCACCTTACCATCAGGCCGTAGACTTGCTTGCCACCGTTATCATCCTCCTAGCGCAGGGGTTCCCAATGTTGAACAGACCGAGACCCACTTGGGTCAATCAACTTTTTGTTGTCGTTATTGTGTCCCGTCAGCGAGGAGACAACAGTAACCGAGTTTCTTAGAAAGATGTTTATATCATGAGCTTCAAGCGTGCTCAAGAGGCGACCTATGTCCAAATGGATTTATGATAATCGCTAAAACTCATGTTTGGTAGATCTAAAACCTATAAAATCACAGTTTTAAAGAGTGACTCGGGAGACGTAACCATGGTAACAAGGAACAAGGAATAGTTGATCCACCCACTTAACAAAAAATGTAATTTTTTGGGACTCACTTCTTGGGTTGTCAGTGAACAAATTAGCGTAACTATGTCCGAATACAGGATTGTCCTAAAAATCTCAGGCCCGATCCAATATTTAACCACCACCAGTGGGTTGCGACCCATAGTTTGGAAAATGCTGTCCTAGTGTTTTCTCATCGGCTGTGCTCTTACCTTGCTTGTATATTCTGGAAATCTGTATGTTTGTAAAGAGACATATGTATTTATTTAAAAAAGCTGGAACAAATTCTACCAGAAACCAACGGAACCCTGAGCGTTTGGTTTATAAGTATGTTCCAAGGACAACTATATATTCAAATCACTGCTTTGTCATGTGCATGAAAATTTACAATAAGTTACCGAAATGTATACAAGAGCTACCTTTACATAAATTCAAATATGCATTAATTAAGCTTTTAACTGAAAATAATTACTATAGTGTGGAGGATTTTCTGGCTCAAAATATTCATTAATAACATTTTCAAAAATATTTGCATGCTAGTATATAATACAAATAGCAGGATAAGCTACCTATTGTCACATACCACCTAAGGACAAAAATGTACCTACTTATTCTATGCAAATAAACTCTATTCTATTCTATTCTATTCTAAGCATGAGCTCCACTTTAACACCTTCCAAGATTTGGCGGAACTCGTCTGACAAAAGCGACCGCCATCTGATCTTCCAACCTACAGGGAAAATCAGACCTTGTGTGACTAGACCAGTTCCCTCACAATGCTTCCCTTCGCCGAAAACGTGCCTTGGTTTGCCACCTTCAAATACTAAGACTAAAAGATCCTCACTTGGCTTATGATACCGGTCCAAAACAGTCCTGCTCAGCTGCCCTGGCAGCCCCAGCGCAGCTGAAGTCATCTTCATACAGGAGCCCAGTTCATCCAGCAAGTAGAGCTGAGACTCCTTGCCGTCGAACCCCGCGATCAGTAGTTTCGTGTTGTATCTATGCTGTGATTTAAGACAAAGTGAATATAAATGACATATTCTTAATTTATAACAGAGTTGGGTGCGGTACACTTTTTTAACGTACGGCTCGGCGGTTAAAAGAACATTGATTTATGATAATGAGAGTGATGAGTAAATAAGTGATGATTTCATTCAGATGTACTCTTTGAGTAATAAATGTCTTTAACTTTGAATGAGCCTCGCTGGCAGTGGGCAGGTCACATATGCCGCAGAGCTGATGGCCGTTGGGACAGACTGGTTCTTGAGTGGAGATCGCGTGTCGGCAAACGTAGTGTAGGGTGCCCTGTAACTATTGGAGGAGACGAGCTGAAGACCGAGCTCAGTGGCGTGCCATGGGAGAGGCCTATATCCAGCAGTAGACTGATACAAGCATCAACCAGATGCGGCAGATGATGATGAGCCTCGCTGATCAGATAGCCATGAATACAGACCATATACGAGTTCCCTATACTTTGAATACTAGAGCATCTGTACTGCACGGTAGAAATTCTTGATGTCACTCATCATCCTTGCCGTTTTTGACTACGGCTAGATAAAAGAAGGTAAAACTGGCTAGTTACAATGTTGTTCGTGCGCTCTCCGGTAACTGGCGTCAACACGTCTGCAGTGAATTATTTTTGATGTATACTCCGTTCAACCAATCTCACTGGAGCACAAACTTAGAGTATTCCAGTGTTTAAACCGCCCGCGTGGTCGTGTCGGAGGTTTTCCCCGAATTTTCCCCAGGCCACTCTCCAACCGCGCACTCCTATCGCTTTATTAGGCCCGGCCTATAAAGCGACAGTCAAGTTCAGAAAAAGAAAGAAATATACTCACTAGTTGAAGGTTGGCATCAGATAAAGTGCGGCTCGCGAAGTGCGCCACAGCATCCACGTGCATTGGGAAGGAGTTCCTTAAGCGATACAGCTGCGCGTTCCTATGAAATATGTTACTCGTATTACGAAATGATTGAACTAAGTTCTACACGTGACCAAAATGCTGGCCTTTATCTGGCACAAAGATTGAGCAGTGCCATCCATCGTGGCAATGCGGCCTGTATTTTGGGAACGTTACCTACTGGCAGCGGTTTGTTAGATTAGGGTTTTTGATAAATAGGTTCATTTTAGTTTTGTTTTAAATTCTTTGTTTATTTGTAATAACTTTTCACTTAAATATAATATAAATTAATTGTCAAGAAAAAGTTCTACTGTAGATCGAATAGTTCTGGCAAGCGATTCCCATACATGAGGTCGAGTGCTAGTTCGAATTTTGGTTCATATGATTTGGAATAACTACATTTCAATGAAGCGAAAGCCTATAGTCTAGCGATACCAGCATTACTCATCACGATAACAAATAAAACTACTTAAGGCGTAATCAACTAATCACGGTACAGTCTATTTTTAAGACCTGCTAAGGCTCTTTAATTAATACATATAAACCTTCCTCTTCAATCATTAAAAAATTGTATGTATTAAAAAAACCTAAACCTAACTCTATCTATTTAAAAAAACCGCATCAAAATCCGTTGCGTAGTTTTAAAGATTTAAGCATACATAGGGATATAGGGACAGCGAAAGCGACTTTGTTTTATACTATGTAGTGATATTCAACATTTTACTATTGTTCAAATAAACCACCACTGTGACACTGACAACAATAATAGCCAATCATTAAAATTATTGCCCGTGTAAGAAATGACTACCAATGAAATTCCTCAGCATGGCCCATGGCTATACAGGGTGTCCCACGGCTATGACGACCGGTTTAGCCTAGTGGGTAGTGCACCTGCCTGTGAAGCTGACGGTCCTGGGTTCGAATCCCGGTCAGGGCAAATATTTGTGTGATGAGCATGAATATATGTTTCTGAGTCTTGGATGTTTTCTATGTATTTAAGTATTTATATCTATTAAATATATCGTCGTCTAGTACCCATAACACAAGCCTTCTTGAGCTTACTGTGGGGCTAGTTCGATTTGTGTAAGATTGTCCTCTAATATTTATTTATTTATTTATTTATTTATGCCACATGGAGGGAAAGTACCTTGAATATTGTAGATGGAACATTTTACTGAAAGAAGACATTATTTTAATTTTAAAACAATTTAAACTGCATTCACAGATATTTAAATAATAATTAAACCGTGAACCGGGAATCGAACCCGTTACACAAGAAAAATAATTACCCTGTAGCTTTATCATATCAATCGAAAGGCTTCATCATATGGATTATTTTTTGCTAAATAAGATAGTATCAGAAATAAAAGGAAGACCATGAATTTTAACATTATTTATACAAAATTAATCAATTTATCACGTGTAACGGGTTCGATTCCCGGTTCAACCATAAAAATATTTAAATATCTGTGAATGCAATTTACATTGTTTTTTAAATTCAAATAATGTCTTCTTTCAGTAAAATGTTATCTACAATATTTAAAGTACTTTCCCTCCATGTGGCATAGCCGTGGGATGCCCTATATATTTCTGGTCGGTCTTTACATGCATGCGCCTTACATTAAAATATGAAATTGAGTAATAATAAAATGCAACCTCTTCAGGTACTGAAGGAACTGCAGAGTGTCACCATTCTCTCCAATCATGCCAATTATTGTGTGGTCGTCGATCTTGTGCAGCTTTTCGTCGTCTGAATACAAAGCAAAATGCATTACTTGACATGCCTCATGACTCTTATTAGTCAAATATAACTATAGACGACCGCTTTAGCGTAACTATAAAATTGAAGTTATGTACTTCAAAAAACTTGTTATGATTTCCTGTGATCATTATAGCTTGGTGAAAATACCCAAGTTTTTTTTTTTGAACCTGACTGCGGCTTTAATAGGCCGGGCACAATAAAGCGATAGGAGTGCGCGGTTGGAGAGTGGCCTGGGGAAAATTCAGGGGAAAACCTCCAAAACGACCACGCGTGTGGTTTGGAACACTGGAATACTCTAAGAGTTTGCGCTCCAGTGAGATTGGTTGAATTGGTTGAGCGGTTTCAACCGAATCTGGGGTGATACCCAAAATCAAAATTAAACATTTATTATGCAAATAGGCCTCAAGGGCACTTTTACATGTCAAGATATTAATTTACAATTTAAGAAAGTCTTACTATAATAAGTAATACATTTTCATGTCAAAATATTAATTTATAGTTCAAGAAGGAATAATAATTTCGAGTTTACAATTATAACAAAATTAATGTCATACAGTGAAGATAAACTTGGAAAGTTATCTATTACAAATATTACAACATCAGTAAAGTTAGAGATGTATAAGGTTTCAAGATTAAACAAGGAGTATAATGAAATTAATATAATATCCCAGTAATGTACATGGTCTCTGAGCGTCAAAATTAAAATTAACCTCTATTTATAAGAAAAATTGTTATAACATGTGCATATGCTTGTATAATAAACTACCTATTAATATTAAACTAGAAAAGGCGTGTTATTTAAAAGTAAATTGACTAAATGGCTTTAGGAAAATTGTTGCTACAATGTTAATGAATATTTGACGCGCTGAAAGCTAAATCATAATATGATACAATAAATATTTGACATTGTAATACATTTGACTTCCATTAAATTAGAAATATGAATGATAAAATTTGCACACCTGCATGCAGGTTGAATACGCATGAACTTTCTAAATATAAGATCTTTGTAACCGTGTTCAAGCAAATAAAGAATTTGTATTTGTATTTTAATTTAATATTGTTAGAGATGTATATGGTCTCTAAGTCACTGATAATAAAAAATGTGCTGATTCACTTCTACCTTCTACTCTTGATTTATGAGGATAGTGTGTTTGTGTATTATATATACATAATATTGAACGTTGTTTATCCCCATCATACATCAATGACATACCTAATACACCTTCAGCATAATTTGCATCTATAATCCCTCGGGAAATTTAATATGATTGATCGAACGGGTTACAGCTTATAGAGGCCGAGACGAGGGAATCTAACCTTGATAAATTATTTAAAGTGATTCACCGTTGTTACAAATTTTAACTCCATTATGTAAGCTTGAAGGTCGCTTTTGCGATTACATACTTCAACAATTTACGAGGTTTAGAAAGTAAGATGAACTAAACATCTATTACCAGGAATATGAGATTTGTATGAGCAGGCGTTGACATATGTAGCCTTGGGCACTTTAGCACGTTCCCTTTTTAATAGAAATCTATTGTCTTTAACTTAAAATCCATATTCGTTTGGTTTGTCATGTACTTAGTATGTTATGGATTGGGTCGTGGTATAGTCTGTTTATGGGAAATTGAGTGAAAACCCATTGTCATCTTTAGCGGTGTATGAAAGGAGGTCAAATTAATATTTACGCTGAATGGCGGAATATTTATAGGCTGACATAGTCATGACCTTGCTTGTGTTGATTGATTGCATGACTTTGCTGTAATGTCACTTTCTGCTAGACTATAGAAATATCTGGTCTGTTCATGTTTGCAAGGACTAGTAACTTCGTACTAGTGTTCAGTGGAATTGACATAATGAGAGACTTCGCTCTGTTCTCATTTGATTTTATTTTAGACTGACGCTCAGAGACCTTATACACCTCTGATGATATTTATTTATTAGATTTTATTATTTTCATGTTCACGCTTAGAGATATATCTCACATTATTTTATTATGATTAGTAACCATATTACCTTTTATCTTGACGCTTATAGACCTTATACATCTCTAACAAATCTCAATTGTTATTAGTTTCTTAAGTCTATATTTGACATGAAACACTACATTTAATTAATGATACTTTGATTATTGTATTATTTCCATTTGATATAGATAGATTTTGGCTCGTAAAAGTGCCCTTGAGGCCTATTTGCAGAATGCAGTTTTGATTTTGATTTTGAATAATATGCTTGTTATGGAAATGGTAGAAGTAGTAATTGAAACGGAGGCCTTTGTTTAAGCTTAGATAAAAATGCTCTCGTATGTCCGAATTCCGGATTTCCAAATCTCCGGTTCTTCTCCTCTACAGGTCGCATTTCTCGACCGACTCTCGATAAATGTGAGCATTGTAAAGGTACTTTTTTGAAATTTTAAAAACATTATTTTTCCATTGATTTTGCAAGTCTCTGCCTCACCTAACCATAAAGGGTTCCGTGCCTACTACATACTACTAGTCCACATTTAAATCCTCTATCCTATACTGTTCATTAAAAAATGTCGTATCTTCGAAGCAAAACTCACGGCACTTACGTCTGTTTGTTTGGGCAAGGCAGTTGTTAAAAACAATTTTAATTGAAAGTATTTATTAAGGTACATAACTCCTTTTTTTAGAATTTCACTTCATGGTCTATAAATTATAAATTAGAGGAGGGCACACTTTTTACGACTGTCAGCTAATTTCTCACGAACGGATGACTTCAATGGAAAAGTTTTTAACAAACCTTTATGTGATTTTTAAAGTCCCATCCATAGATACCAACCACACACGCCTATGTGCATTGTCTTTTTCTTCATTTCTTTATAATTGTATAAGGTGCTCCCCAAATTTAGTATTTTTCATAATTTCATATCATTTTTATATAGCAGTTCATAGAAAACACCTTCCTGACAAATTTCATAATTAGTACTTATAGTCTCCGAGTAAATCGGTTCTAACATACGGACAGACAGACAGCGAAATTATAAGGGTTTCGTTTTCGCCATTTCGGCTTCCGAACCCTAAAAACGTCTCCAATCTTCCAGCGCTTTAAATGGGGTATTTTCTAGAGAACTTCAACGAAAGAATTCCGAGGAAAAAGCAAACAGGATATAAGGTGAAGTTAAAGATAGATCGTCTCTATAAGGGTCACTGCAAGCCTCTATTACAAAGCCGTAAGGTTTACAATCCGGATTCGGACAGTGAACGTGTTAATAATCAACTAGCGTAGTCTTCGTCGTTTTTCAAGACAGTATTAGAACCTTCGTAATGGAGCTTTCTGATTTTCTACGGCAGTTAAGCTGAGTACAGACGCACTAGAAATATGTTTGCAAGAGAGTCTAACATAACACGTTTATAAGAATATAATTTAGAATAAAGGAAAAATTGAAAAATTTAGGCACCGAGCAGGATTTTTCAATTTTTCCTTTATTCTAAATTTAGGTATGGGATGGCACATCGCAACTGACGATTCTCAATATAATTTGAGACGTTAGTGCCGTTAATGAAGCATGAGTCTTCTGGTAGATGTCGCTGTACGCCTCCCTTAAGGCGTTTGTATAAAAATATAAGAATATAATAGTAGATTGTATCACAAGGGTCTAAAATAAGCCATATTAGCACGAGCTGAGGGCCTACTCCGAACTTCGAAATCCGAACTTCGTATCGTGCCGTCCCTTTCACTCATGACGTGTATAACACGAGAGCGAAAGGGACGGCAAGATACGAAGCTCAGATTACTCCACCTACAATTAATAATAAACTAAGTTCAATGAGAATATGGCGGCAACTTCTTTTTTAAACAGTTTTGCTTCAGATACATGGTAGTTGAAACAGGGACGAAAAAAGACCTAATGTATTTAATAGTTAAATTAGTTGAACAAAGTATGTACCAAAAAGAACCCAACGTTCCGATTGGCTGTTAATCTGCTTTCCGATTGGTGGATTTAATATGGTGAAATAACTTGATCAGTCAAATTATAATGTTTTGTAAATCATAAACGTGTATTCCTATTTTCCCTAGGGGCTAAATGTACTACTTTAGCCCCGCTTGATAAGGCTAATATGACACTTTTTTAGCATGAGAAGTGAAAAAACTTTTTTTATACAGGCTGTAGTCAAAATTGCCAACCCAAAAGAGGGATGTTAAAAGTTTCACAAGTGTGTCTGAGTATAATATGTACGCGACATCGTAGCCAGTAGAATTTTGTTTCAATCGAAAGATGGTTCACAGCTATATTTTGTGTCTCGTCTGCTCCCAGCCTTAGACCGGTTCAGGGAAGATGAAGTGGTTAATTTCTCATCTAGCTGTCTGGAAACGATTAAACGCAGGCTTCAACTTCTAAACAGAGCCCATCAGCTGCATGGTTATGTCGATTTCAAACGTACAGTTAACATCGAATATCATCGATCGGAGTAAACAGCAAATTATGCAAACATAGCCTTAAGGCACGCGCCATTCAGGGATGTGACGAAAATACTGAAGTTTGAGCTTCCAGTGAGAAGTAACGTAGAATTGCACTACAGAAAAAATACTCTGAACTGAAGAAGAAATAAAATAACAGAACAAAATATTGAAAAATGCCTTGGTAACTGTCAAAAAATCCTAAATGTCATCGTAAATATAATCTTGAATGCTGCAGATTTCGTAACTACTCGTATCAACGACAGCGATATGTTTCTTTTACAAAAAGGATAGCTTTTTAATTGTTGTTTATTTATTTAAACTTTATTGCACAAAATACACAGATTATACAAACGGCAGACTTAATGACAAATGGCATTCTCTACCAGACAACCACTGGGCTAAACAGATATTTTTTAAAAGGTGCAAAGGAAAAATATGAAAATGTATATCAGAATATCTAATAATAAATAAATATTTGGGGACAATTTTACACAAATCTACCTAGTCCCAAACTAAGCAAAGCTTGTACTATGGGTACTAGGAGACGGTATACATACTTATATAGATAAATAGATACTTAAATACATAGAAAACATCCATGACTCAGGAACAAATATTCGTGCTCATCACACAAATAAATGCCCTGACCGGGATTCGAACCCGGGACCTCCAGCTTCGTAGGCAGGGTCACTACCAACTAGGCTAAGGCGGTCGTCAATAATAAATAATAAAACATATAAACATAATAAATAAACACTAAATTGTTGTAACAAAATAACCGCATAGGTTTTTCATAACCGATCCAGTATTCCAAAAATCAATTATAATGTAAGTACTAAACATTTACGAAATTACGTGCCGAGCTTCCAAAAGCATCCTTCAGTTATCCTAACCTCTAAACCATAAACGTTATTTGAGCTGTTATTAAGAGCGGTCGTGTCGTCACCCATTATATATTAATTAGGTTAAGACTAGTATATATATTTTTTGGTTGTCCTGAAAATCAGCGTCACGACACATCAGTCGTGGCACATGCTGAGCGTCAACCTTTTTGGTGTATACCCATTTCTAATTTGTATTCTTCTTTTTATCTGTATGTACACCAAATAAACGTTTTTTCTTTCTTTCTTTCTCTAAGTATGTACTTACCATCGTCCATCATATATATATTCTGGATTTTTATTTGATCAGCGGCAACCATCGCAAAGTCATCACATTTCAAACCTAGCAAGCAATGTAGCTCCATTATAATATATATTTATAAAAACACTGATAACAATAAAAATATTATCAAAAACAGTACAAACTAATACTGCATAAAAATGACACTTATTTTATTTTTCTGTCATTCAAAAGTAGGTACCTAACAGAGTATTTAATGGGAATCGACTTATGATCGATTCTCAAATTTTCGCTGGAAAAATATTTCGCAAGGATTCGCTGCGGAAACCGTTTATAGCGTTTGATTGCGATATTAAGCGCCATCTTAACTAACAACTGTCAATTCTTGTTTTACAAGACCATAATTAGAATTTTAAAAAACAATACTAAACGTAATATATCCAACAATAAAGGAAACAGCAAAGAAATGGAGCTTGCACCCGTCTCCTGTATTTCCGGTTAATTATAATCCAAACCTCTTCAAGGTAAGGGTGAATAGGCTATTACTGAGCCAGCGAGCTACATGTTAACTTGTCATCGCTTTCCATCTGGCAAGACTAAGGCTAATCGTTGTTCAGTCATTCATAAAAAAGTATATATATATTTTTATTATTATTGTTTGTTGTGGGCCTTCGTTGCCGCCTCGACCAGTATTGATCTATTGTGGCAGCCCTTAAGTTCTTTGCTTATACCCGTTGCTTCCAGGAATTTCCTGATTCTTTGGGTCGCAACCTGTTGTATCTCCTCTGGGGGCATGATGTGCCTCCCTAGGTAGATACTTCTTTTGCGCATAAGTGGTCCACAGGAGCAGAGGATATGGATGGCAATTTCCTCCGACTCTTGGCAGAATCAGCATGCTGCGCTTTGTTTTATGCCCATTTGTGTTAATGTTTGTTAAGTTTGCAGTGACCAGTGAGTATTCTTGTCACTGCGCTGGTTTTGTGTCTTTTGAGTTGTAATAGCTCTTTAGACAACTTGGCATTGTAGCCTTTTATTAAAGCTTTTGATTGTTTTAATCCTTTAGTGAACTTCCACAATGAAAGGTGTATCTGCACCCTTCCTAGCGAGTTTGTCTGCTACCTCGTTTCCGTCAATATCGGAGTGACCCGGATAAAAAAAAGTAAACATCCTATCGTTATCTTAAATAACACATGCATAATCTTTTACCTTGGTTTCTAATCACGCAACATCAGCTTGCCACAAAACATGTGGATGTGTTCACAATTTACACTGATTATTGTATGATGACTGTGTTACAAAGTCATTTGCATGAACTTATCAACGATTGCTTTCTTCATAGCCTCAGCTCTCAATAACGTCTTTAATAGGTCTCTTAGCTATCCGCTAAATCCGTAGTATCTCCTAAGTAGTTTGTGGTAAACCCCGACGAGGGGCGCGGGGAAAATAAAGACTCAAATTTGGGTTTTTTTTCTATCGAGAAAATTTTAAGTAATCATGTTTCGGTATTGTCAGAAACGGTATTGTCAATATAGTCAAGAATCATATATCTGAAAATCAATCGTTATTGTTGGTACTCACTTGGAAAGTCACTATTTGCGACATGTTTCGGACTACAATTGGAGTCCTTCATCAGGTTGAGTGTTATCAAGGCAACCGACCGCGCAACACTGCCCCCGACGCGCGTGAAGCTCGCGGGCGGAGGCGGGCGGGGGCGGGGGCGGGGCGGCGCAGTCCTGTGTTAGAGTTGACTGCTCCAACAAATTCAATTTTGTTCCAATTGTAGTCCGAAACATGTCGCAAATAGTGACTTTCCAAGTGAGTTCCAACCGTTGTTCTCATATTAAGTGTAAATTTATGCAATCCTTATTGGTTCCTCGTCTGGGTAGAACAGCGTTTCAAAGAACGCGATATTTCTCGTTGCCTTAAGGTCTCAGTACCTACATAATTTGCGAGTGGATTAAATTTAACTGTACCACACGTGTACAAGAAATGTGTAATGTGGTACTTTAATTCACGTTATCAGTGTGAGCACAGATTTTTATCTCGCTGAGTTAATATTAGCTGAGGCCATCGAAATATAAGCTGAGGCGTCATAGTCATATCACTTTTTAGGGCACTAGGAAATTAAATTAGAGATAAGCTTAGTTTAATTTTTTTTTTTTCATTCTACAGTCAGAAAAAAAATCAAGGCATGAAGCTTTAGATATAACATCAGAGGGCTACTCTGAACTTCGTATCATGCCTTTCACTCACATAGTGTATAACACGAGAGTGAAAGAGACGGCACGACACGAAGTTCGAGTACAGGCTCAGAACAAATTACAGTTAACACAAATGATACTCATCGGATGAAAGTGAGGATGAGAATGAGTGCGAAATGTCTGGAGTTGAAGAATATTGGAATAACTTATCTTTTTTTAATATTGTGTAATATTATTAGTACCACAAAGTCTGAAAACGAGTTTTTAATCAGTGCGTCCTGCCTGTAATGACATACGGAGCCGAAACGTGGCCACTTCTAAATTTAAGTCTGTCGTGAAACAGACACTTATTTCAAAAGCATATTATAGGATAAACGATTATATCATGGATAGGGATGTTTGGCAGTGATAGCGTCCCGCACAAGTAATCTAACACAGAAATATTTTGTCCTTAATATTAAAAAATATGTATGTATGTTTATATCGTAGCATTTGAATTCTGTAGTATTATGATACTGTTATTTTATATACGTTGTATATTGTTTTGAAAAAATGACACCTCGCCGAGTTTCTTACGCCGGTTCTTCTCGAGGCAGAGGTTTATTTTATGAGCCGGTGGTAGTTTTTTGACATTCATAAGTGCATGTAACATGCCTAAATTGAAGAATAATAAAATAAACTCACTGTGCTTATTGTCCGCCAATTTAAGGTTGCTCAGCTATGGAGAGCTGTGCTCGGGGTTCTTCTTAGGGATCGTATCTTGAACGAAGTTATTCGTCAGAGAACAAAGGTTACCAACATAGCTCAGCGAATTGGTAAACTGAAGTGGCAGTGGGCAGGTCACATATGCCGCAGAACCGATGGCCGTTGGGGCAGACTGGTTCTTGAGTGGAGACCGCGTGTCGGCAAACCTAGTGTAGCGCGCCCTGTAACTAGGTGGGGCGATGATATTCGCCAGGCAGTGGGCAGGGATTGGAGAAGAGCTGAAGACCGAGCTCAGTGGCGTTCCATGATAGAGGCCCATTTCCAGCAGTGCCTTTACTATGAGTTTACATAACCGTACTCGCTAGCGACTGCGTAAAAAATTGTATGGGGAAAAGTACAGCGCCTCTGGCGATTACGCAATAGAACTAAGAATCGGCACACTAAAGCGTTTACGCAGTCGCTAGCGAGTACGGTCATGCAAACTCATGGTAAAGGCACTGTGGACTGACTCAGGATGATGATGATGATGATGATTAGTTCCATTGATGTACCTGACTATAAAAAATATATAAAAGTATTGGTTTATTTCTTTATGTGCTTACCGTGCACAACTACAAATGCAAAAACGTCCTGAAAGTAATTTACCTGTTACATTTTTATAGGACTACTAGCGACCCGCCCCGGCTTCGCACGGGTGTACTATTTAATGGATGTTATTATACATATAAACCTTCCTCTTCAATCACTCTATCTATTAAAATCAAACCGCATCAAAAGCCGTTGCGTAGTTTTAAAGATTTAAGCGTACATAGGGAATTAGGGATATAGGGACAGAGAAAGCGACTTTGTTTTATACTATGTAGTGATACAGGATGGACAAAATCATTCAACCCTTTTTTTTTGAACCTGACTGTGGCTTTATAGGCCGGGCCCAATAAAGCGATAGGAGTGCGCGGTTGGAGAGTAGCCTGGGGAAAATTCAGGGGAAAACCTCCGGCACGACCACGCGTGTGGTTTGGAACACTGGAATACTCTAAGAGTTTGCGCTCCAGTGAGATTGGTTGAGCGGTTTCAACCGAATCTGAGGTGTTAGTGGAATCGAGCGACTGGGAGTTTTGTCGCTGGTTCACTAAACCTAGCCTAGCTGAGAAGAGTCCAGCAAGAAACTCAGCTAGGCCCGACCATTCAAACCTTTATTTTGTTTCCTCAGTATGCAATGAGGAAATACGTCTCTATACTACAAATAAATACGGTAACGAAATTATTACCGTAATAATAATTAATTAATTATTATTACGGTAATTATTAATTCATTTCTTTCACAAACATATCGGTGACTTTGCTTTCCCGTATTTACATAAATCTCTCATCTTCATGGAAATAACTCGTCAATAAACACATTTAAATGAATTTGAGACCCTACTTCGTTGCAATAAAGCTCAAATGAAACGGTCACTTAAACAGTCTTTGAATTGGTATAATATAAATATTGTACCAATAACTTACGTAATTATAGATAAGTTATATCATATTTCGTAGTTGGAAAAATGAAGATACTTATGCAGATTTTTAGGGTTCCATAGCCAAATTGGCAAAAACGGAACCCTTATAGAGTCGTCATGTCTGTGCATCCGTCCGTCCGTCCGTATGTCACAGCCGATTTACACGGAGACTATAAGCACTATAATTATGAAATTTGGTAGGAAGATGTATTCTATGAACCGCTACATAAAAGTGATGTGAAATTGCAAAAAAATATTAAATTAGGAGGGGGCCCTTCATACATGTAACCGGTGGATGAAAAAAACAATCTCAACGCACAGTCGTGTGGGATATCGATGGATAGGCCTTTAAAAATGATATGGAGGTTTCTAAAAAACTAGTCCATTTAAGTCAACCGTTGGTGAGATATTAGCTGTCAAAGTCATAGAAAGTGTGTCCACTCTTCTAATTTCCAAACTATAAAGTTCAAAATTCTGAAAAAAATTGAGGTGGTGTGCATTAGTCAATACTTTCAACGATTTTTCGTTTGAATAATATAGGTTTTACGGTTATGAGTTTTCGCTTAAAAACTGTCTGGTCCAAACAACAGGTGGTAAGTGCCGTGAGTTCCCTATGAAGATGCGACTCGTTTAGATTCAATGTATTGGATAGTGATTTTAAATATGCACTAGTAGGTGTTGGTACGGAACCCTTCATTGTGCGTGGTCCGACACGCACTTGGCCGGTTTTTTCAAATTGATTTATTTGTCTAATTCTACTATTGCCAAATTCCACAGGCCATGTATTAAGGGTCCTTACCAATTAAAAAATGCTCATCTATTTACGACATTTTCTGTTTAAATTTACACGTATCTTGATATTTTCACAATGTTACTATCTAGAACAGGACTATTACGACCTTATGTCATACACTTTAAATGTATTTTTTGAATTTTTCATTAAGAAATATCGTTTCAAACATCACTCCAAATCGACCATTTTTAAGCTAAAAACTTGTTTCTTCCGCTTAATTTCTACTACACACAATAAAATCAAAAAATGGCTATGTTACTATCTAAAACTTTAATAAAATCATCGTAGCCTTTAACAACTTTATTGGTATTATCAATACTTTTGTCGTAATTTGAAATCAAAACATTTTAAAACTTATAAGGCCTCTTAAACTTTGTGGTAAATTCCAAGGGCCTCTAATTCCTAAATAAATTATTGGCGAAACAGAATTATTGAATACATACGAATAGCTTAACGTTTTTTCTCTTCCGTCGTTGCTGGGTTCATTTTGACGCCTAATCTGAAGAATTCGCTTAAAGAAAGAAGAAAGGAAATAATTTATTCGTAACATAAAACAGGTATTATACACAACAAAACAAGATAGTATATAATCTATGAAACTATTTAATCATAAAATTACACTATATGCTAATAAAATGCTTCCGGCTGATTTTACACTACACCCAAAATACTCTAGTTATTAATAGACTCTAATTTCAAAATCACCTTCTCTCAAAAACCTCTTTTTTCGAAGGACACTACTCTCGATACAACCCAAATTCAAATGGACTGCGTCCCATTACGAATGAGTCTCAAAATACTCTATTCCCAAAATACCTTAAATTAGCTACACCTAACAGTGGCGAAATAACCTAATGTCATAATCGCTTATTCACAAAACCCTCTAGTCCCAAAATACCCTAGAATTTCATTTTCTTGAATTTATTTCGATATTTAGTTCTATGAACAGAAGGAGGTTCGCAATAAAATTACCACGCAATGGTGCCGCTTAAGAATAATGCTGATTCACAAGCCAGCGCTGGTCTTTCGGCGTAGATACCTACGTGTTTTACAAACGCGTCCACCCTCTGACCTCCCAACCCAGATGGGAAACTAGACCTTTTCGATATAAGACCAGTATCTTGAACACCCCAAGGGTTTTAGTCAGTGCGTGTCGTCCACACCCACACGGCTTCTCCAGGGCTGAGTGGGATCGTAACGTATTTTCCATGTGTAAACAAAAATGTCGAAATACATGTGTCAATCGTCCACAGTATAAAAACAAGTTACGTAGTAAAGAGTGTAAAACTGCATTAATGCGCAAAAGTCTATTAGGAATGGCACCACAAATCTATAACAAAATACCAGCAGACATTAAACAACTGGAAATAGAACCTCTTAAGAAAAAGTTGACGACGCTATTAATTGAAAAATGTTACTATTCTACTCAAGATTTTATTAATGACACGGATCTGTAATTCTATTTTATTTATTTTTTTAATTTAATTGACATTTTAAAGTACTTTATATAGTTATGTTTCATGATTATTTTCTTTTTTGTTTATAATACGTTTGACATTGCACTCTTGTTTTAATAATTATTTTGTTACTTTTCAAAGACAGACGTTATTGTTTGACCTTGAATATTTGTATGCCAACCGGCAAAACATAGAGATCCATGTATTTATGTAAGACCAAACTCTGTACCACCTATGTTTCACAAATAAAGATTCTGATTCTGATTCAATTCACACAAAAAATTACCAATAGCCTTAATAGATGAGCTTTTCCAACTTAAGGACTCTTAACACATTTGCATAAGTTGGCCGACATACGGTAAAGCCAGACTTAGCCAGATGGTAACTGATTGTTCTAAAATGTTCATCTACAAGCCACGTTCCCAGTATTGTGCTTCTTACGGGGACTGCAGCGGGACGTGAGAATGGGGATTAACTGATACACTATCAGTCAGTGGAGTAACGTTACGTGGATTCTTTTATAGTCTAGTGACATGGTAAATGATTGAAAAGTAAGGCGACCGCTTTAGCCTAGTTGGTAGTGACCCTGCCTTCGACGCTGGAGGTCCCGGGTTCGAATTCCGGTCAGGGCATTTATTTGTGTGATGAACACGATTATTTGTTCAATTCAATTCAATTCAATTCAATTCAATCATTTATTTATAAAATTTTACATTTTACATGTCAAATAAATATGTGATTACATTAGGTACATTATCATAAACATCATAATACAGGTTATAGTGCAAGGCTGGGCAAGCGAACCGATTCCATTTTGAAATTTAAAACCTGTTCCTGAGTCTTGGATGTTTTCTATGTATTTAAGTATATATTTATCTATATAAGTATGTATATCGTCACTTGGTACCCATAGTACAAGCTTTGCTTAGTTTGGGACTAGGTTGATTTGTGTAAGATTGTCCAAAAAATATATATATTTTTTGAACAGCGTTCAGGTCGTACAAACACAAACTGGCGTTGCGTCTATATAAGTATATCTTTAGATACTGACGTATTATTGGGATTTACGGGGACGAAAAATCGATCTAGTTAGGTCATTTAACGGAAAAGTCGTTTTCTTTGCAAAAACTCAAAGTCGTTCCGGTATAGTTAGTATGAAACTCTCAAGGCCATTTTTTTAAAACGAACGCAAGCAATAAGAGCTCTGGCTATAAGGTACATTTTTTCTTGCTTTTATTTGACAGAATGTGGCCTTAAAGTTTCGGGCGTAGCATACTAATTTCATAAACTGTGTCAAAACTTGTTTACTAATATAATTTAAAATAAACCTACTTACTTCATAAAGATCTTCTATATACTCATTAATTTATTAAACTAGTATTTTCCAGGTATTTGAATTATTTTTGTTGTGTCATGATTATGCGATTTTATCGTATCTATGCTGCCAAACAACCATGCATCACGACATTCCTTTTAATTTCAGTAAATCGCCAACATTATCTTATAATAATGACAACACAAAAATCTTATTCTCATAATTATTCACAGTGAAAATGAGTAGGAGGATAAAAAGCATTATAGGCCTACCTCTTCGCTCGCAAGGACCAAAGAGTAAGAGGGAAAGCATCAGAGGGTAGCGGGACCTCCGACGTCACCGTCTTTGGGTCTATTCACACGCACCACAACTACGCCACTGCCCTATAATGTACGGTCAAGATATTGCCCAGCCACAAGAATGTCCGGCCCAGTAATCAGCGTCCAATGGACATGGATTACTGGGCTGGACATTACTCGGCCGTGAATTATATGTCTGAGCAATCTTGGGGCATTCCACCGAAGCCACTTTTGCTCAGCCCGAGAATCCGCATCCAAAAAAGTGGACGCGGATTTTCGAGCTGGACATTAAGTATTTGGTCGTTCATTCGTGTCTCCCCTACGCCACAACGACGCAGCAACAAAAAGTGGTGAAGCAGTGGTTACGCTACATCCAATGCGACCGGCACACGGTTATTGACAACAATTTGTGGTCTGTGTGAATAAACTTATTTTCACATAAATTATCGCTCGACCACGGTATTGTCGTTGTTGTGTGGTTGTGGTGCATCAATTGTTTTTGTACCTGACTGTGGTTTTATAGTCTGGGCTCAATATAGCGATAGGAGTGCGCAGTTGGAGAGTAGCCTGGGGAAAATCGAGAAAACCTCCGGCACGACCACGCGTGTGGTTTGGAACACTGGAATACTCTAAGAGTTTGCACTCCAGTGAGGTTGGTTGAGCGGTTTCAACCGAATCTGAGGTGTTGGTGCGTCTAAATAAACTGTAAATCAACGGGCCATGCAGATAAAGTAAGATGACAAACAGGGAACCATAACATTATTTTGTCAAAAGATGCCCAAAACCATACATTTACTTAAATTCTCGAGGATACAAGGAGGATGTAACTAAGTGTAAAATTCTTTTATAATTATAACAGCTAAGTAACAGGTTCAAGTATATGAGATAGTAAAATAGTACCTAAAAAAATCCTTTAATAAGTGCCAGATTGTTTTAAAGTGAAGTGACTATAGAACAGCGATAAATAAAAGATTGTAAAATACATTACGAGGATAAGTGCCAGATTTGTTAAACCTTTACCAGGATAAGTGCTACATTGGTTAAACCTTTACCAGGATAAGTGCCAGATTGGTTAAACCCTTACCAGGAAGTGACAGATTGATTAAACCTATACCAGGATAAGTGCCAAATTGATTAACCTTTACCAGGATAAGTGCCAGATTGGTTAAATCTTTACCAGGAAGTGCCAGATTGGTTTGAAAGTGAAGTGACAGTTGACAGCTTGTGCAAAATGCCGGACTCCCTGTTCCTGTCTACGGGAGTGAGCCTGGGACTGCTAGCGGGGATTGTGTCTGGGGTGTGCTATGTCTTCACAAATGGACTCACGTGGCCGAAGTAAGTGTTTAATTTCATTATTTCATTTAAGTACTAATTGGAGTACTTGAGTTTGAGTAACGAGTCGTGGTAACATGCATTTTTTTACAAATTCTGTATATGACAACAATTTTACGTAAACTAACAAGTTGCTAGTTCATAAGTACCGCAAGGCTCGGTTTTATAAAGATCCGTTAGACCTTATGTCGGTTTGTTATGTCAAAAAATGTACGGAGTTACTGAAATTTGATCTGACATTTGGTCTAACGGATTTTTATAAAACCCGGCTTAAAACTATCCAATTATAGTCCAGTCCACCCAACTATGGTCCAAATGTACTCGAATATTACTCGGTTATGTAAGAAAATTATTATGGATAATCTCTGAGATGAAACTATCTAAAACCCTTTTCCAGGCACCAAAGAGGGCTTTACAAAGAACAAAATATATATTTAAAATAGTTACATGTTGGTAATTAATTTCAAGACGAGTAACTTATTATGAAAATCCATTCTAATTTTATGCTTAAACCCTAAGATTGAAGTTTTATTGACACGTATGTGATCAATCAATCGTACTATGCATAATAAAATCCTATTAAATTCCTAATAGGAAATTAATCTTATTCTATTTAAGAGTTTACTACTCTTGTCGGTGAAGCAGTCGCCAGCCGTTTCTGTCCTCTGCCATCTCCTTTACTCTCTGATATGACATGACCTAACCTTCTCTTTTATTTGCTCGAAGTAGTTTCTTCTTGGCCTTCCTCTTTCTCTCTTTCCCTCAATCTTTCCTTCTATAATGGTCTTAAGGAAAAGGTCATTAGAGATGGGTATTCTCGACTCCGAGGAGAGATTCAAATCACTAAATCCGGCTCCGCTATCGGAACCGACTCCGCTTATCGGCTCTTCGACTCCTTTGAATCCCCCAAACCAAATCACTCCGGACTCGCTTGTTTCAATACAAATCCATTGATTTGGTTGGTTCTTGGGATCATTTGATCCAAGCTGAAGGCCAAGCCCGCCTCGCTCATCGCCAACTTCCCGATTCAAGTCATTCATCGGCTCTGTACAGAGTCGGAATTAATAAATCCTCGGAGTCGATAAGATTTGAAAGGAGTTGATAAGGAAACGGATCCGTTTACGGATTCGACTCATTTAAATCTTCAAGTCCGGATTTACCCATCTCTAAACGTAATGTCTTAGCAGATGACCCATCATTATACCTCTCCTATTCTCTATGATTGTATTTGTCTCTTTTCTTTTATTCTTTGCAACACTTGTTCATTCGTTATAGGAAATTATTATGGATAGAAATGGAGTTATCTTTTGGACCATAGTTAGGTGATTGGATTATAGTTGGGAGGTTTTATGGTACCTACCTATCACGTTGCTATGTTTTTTTGTTACAAGCATGCGATTTTTTTTATACTACGTCGGTGGCAAACAAGCACAGGGCCCGTCTGATAGTAAGCGGTCACCGCAGCCTGTGAACGCTTGCAACTGCAGGTTTTTAAAGCCTCATTTTTCTTTTGCTGCGAGTACGACTCGTTAGTCAGACTCTATCTATTGCATTTTCAACTAGAACTGTATTAAACAGGTGCGATTTACTATAAACTAGGTAATAAAATATGCTAATCACAGTAACGTTTGGTTCATCATCATCATCATCCGTCAGCCATCATATCTCAGTACAGTTGTATCTTGGCCCGGGGTCCTACGGCGCTACCAACTAAACTTGCGTATGCGATAACTCTCCATGCCCGCGCGCAATACCAATAGATGGCGCTTAAATCTATTTTACACAACCTCGCCATCTTACTCGTACCTATGAACTAGTAGTGTCGTTGTAAACCGATAGATGGCGATTTGAACTACATTTTTTAAAAGTCCGACAAATCAAAGGTTTACTGTTTCTTTCCGGCGCATTAGACACTAAACTCAAAATACACCAATACTTAATACAACCCAATATCAAAAAAAATATCTCATGACTAATAAAACCCAAATTAACTGTTTTCGATAACTCAGATCATCTCAGACGGTGCCTACGGGGCGCGTGTCGTAATAGGGGAAGGTACTACGTATTAGTTTTCGTACAACAGATGAAGTTATAGTTGGAAAAAGCACTTACCTTTTTTTTTCGGTTTTTGTCCCTCGTAACTCTTACGTAATTAATTAATAGCACATACCTTTATATCAATACTCTAGGGCACACTCTACCAATTAGGTACGGGGAAAAATGTAGTGTAATGTGTAATTAAAACTTTGTGATTTGTGCACTATCGTACTAGAGTCTGGGTAATGAATGCCTATACTAGAAAAAGCGGTAAATTTTAAAAATCCACGCGTTGCAACACTGTGTATAATGTGACAAAACAATAATGATACTTGGGCAACAAAATAAAATGTTCGCACGACATGGTTCAGTACGTACTATGCGATAACATTAGCAAAAGGGTCATTGTCAGATTTAGGTTCGCGTCTTTTCGGTGGACATATCAAAATTTTAGGGCCCCAAAGCTTAATTTTAGATTGGTCTAGTAACCCGCATAAACGGTGTTTCCATAACTATAAATGCATGTTATAAAAACATAACTTACATGTACATAAGCCGTTAAATATTGACCACCGGGTGGACAGCTTTTGTTTTTACAATTGACAATGACCCAAAAAAGAATTTCCATGCTATTTAAATATTACGAGCACGTTATGGAATTAGCAATTCAAGTGGATATAATATACTATAATGCGCTTTGCTGTATCCTGTTTTTGACCCGTAAAGGATCAAGGAATATTTGTCTCCATTGAGTGACGTTTGACACATTTGACGTCGATATTATAGTTGCCATTTAAAAAGTTTTAAATAAAACTCAGTCTCAGTTTTCATTATCCACTCTAATTACAAAAAAAAATCCCCGTAACTAGTACGACTGTGAACTAGGGTAACGATATTTGCGTTGATATGTTTATCATTATCACGGCATAGTAGATTGTTGACCAAGGGTTGAAAGCCACGCATTTCAGACTAGATATTCTTACTTCATTCGAGCGCCAAAATGGGTGGTTTCACCCGATTTAAGGGGATGCATCGATTCGGTCAGCCACGCCCCCCGTGAAAGAGACACGCTTATGTCTTTCGCGCATGACAAAACGGGATGCAACACTCTTCGGGAATGGCATTTTTAGACAAATCTCGATAAATATCTGGCTGTGTGCAGTGTTATTGAATTTCCTCTTGACAGAGTTTAGATGAGATAAAATACCATGGTTTTAATTTAATTGTGTCGTTTAATAATGCGTTGTTTTAGTATGCTGAGTAAAAAAAGGACAATAAAGACTCAACTTTGGATTATTTTTCTATTGAGAAAATTTTAAACGATCATGTTTCGGCTATGGTCAGAAACACAGCCATATAGTCAAGAATCATATATCTGAAAATCAATCCTTATTGTTTCCTCGTCTAGGCAGAACAGCGTTTCAAAAATCGCGATATTTCTCGTTGCACGGCCTTAAGCACACTGCTTTTCATTTCGCATACGAGTAAGCTAATAAATGCCAAAATATGCACAAACATTTTCTGAATCAACAAAACCACTTTACCGGTAACTGTTGAGTGACGTTAAAAGTGTTTGTGTATGGACCATTTTATTTCTTTTTTTTAATTAACGATTAATCGTACTTATGTTTTGTATGTACTGCCTTTGCTCAATCCAACGCCAATCCACCGTACTTTTTTGTTTTTAATACTTTTCTGCTCTAGAGCAGAAAAGTGCCATTTTCAGCATGCGGCCTAGATGAACAATCTTCCACTTTCAGAGTATAAGAAATAAATGTAGGTATGTTGTCATCGTCAAATACATGAAAAGAAAAAAAACGAACTGTGGATTTAAAGGGCTCTAAGTCGGTATTGAGTTGGAATCGGTATCGTGTTTGCCACAAACTCGGATCATATTTTGCGAGAGTTGCGGTAGAAAAACGAGTGGAGAGATATTTATTTATAAATATTACAATGGAACCAGTACTGTGAAACTCTTAATAGGATTGGACAGACTCTTTGCAACAATAATTACTATAATAGAATTACTCACAATAATTGCATCAGAATAATTATGTTTAAGTACCTTATTTCTTAGTTTAATTATTAGCACTATTTCCGTGAATGATTACTAATGCAGGAAATAATAAAAGCGTGAACATAAATATTCAAAAAGTTCCTTGAAATTTTACAATTGACTAAATTTATTCATACCTACGAAATTGACCGCCAGATAACTATCCAAATGTTTCGTCACATCCGTAGTCATATGATTACAACAAAAGCATTTAGTAATCGGATTTGAAGCGTGACTACCAAACCAAAACAATTTTGCCATGGCGCATGGACCCGCTAACTTAATGATGACATATAGGTTAGTTTTAATCGAGCAACGGAATTCAGTAAAGTAACTTACACAATCTCCCATCTAGCGACAAAATGCAATTGAAAGTACACCTTCTAATGAAGTTAATAGAGTGCAGTTCGCAGGCCAACGCGAAGGTTAGATGCGAGCTTGATAATTAGTCAATAGCCCGCATCGGCCATATGTTTCGGTACATTGACCACCTGTGTCAAAGGGGAGGTTTTGAATGTATAACAAACTTAACAAACACAGTGTCAAAAATTGGAACTAATGGCGCTTCGAACATATTTACATGAAACGAGTGACAGCGACGCCTTCACCGACGGAAAAGTTAACTTGGTTCTGTAATACACCGTCAGTCGGTTCGCGCCAATCGTAATTTCGAACGCATTTTTGGTGGCCATCTTTAAATTTGTTTTTTTTTTCTATTTAGACTTTGCCAGTTGTTTTAATTTCCGCGTGTGCAGTGTTTTGTGGTAGTGTCCTGTTGTGGATTAACAGATTTTTTTAAATTCTTGGATAACTGGTATAAAGGTAAGTGGTCACATACTAATCACTTTCAATAATTAGCATTGCTATTTGATCATATAATCATTTCATTATTCACGGGGTTGTCAACAGCGCATTTTTTTATCCACTAATAGTTTCATATTTTATAATATTTCATAACCTACCAGACATCATAAAATATGTAATTATATAAAACTATGACCACAATAACAATAAACTCCCGTGTAACAAAAATACGTAGGGGTACTTATAAGAAATATTATGCTTAAATTAAAAATGACATAAAAATTTACTTAAAATAATATGTACAGTTTCTCTGTTTATAAGTATGTTTTGATGCAAAAAATGTACCCAATACAATGGGCCATATAAATAAATATTAGTTATCACATATTAGAATATATATGTTATCAGTTTCTTTGTTAATTACAATTTAGATATATATTTATGCAACCAACTTTAAAAGGCGCAAACTAGCCTGTATAAAGTATTTATAGCCTAAATTTTCGTATGTAAGTGATTGTATTATTGTACTTAAATTGTAATAGTTGCTTATGACAAATAAAGACATATTACAAAACAAACAAAAACTTATAATAATGAGTAAGTGAATATAAAAGGGTCATACTTAGTTGAAAAAACAAAAATCGTCCCTCCTGTGGTCAATAGTTAACGGCCTATGTGCATGTTAGCTATGTTTTTATTACAGGGATTTATAGAAACGGAGACACTGTTTATGCGAGTTACGGGTTCAATCCAAAATTAAACTTGGTAGCCCTTATCTTTTGGTACGTCCACATAAGAGACGCGAACCTAAATCCGTGTATGACCCAAAAATGACATAAAATTACTTATATTTTTTCTATTATCAATAAATATCTCAATCTTGATCTCAAAATAACCGTAACTCAAGAAGTAGGTATTTTAAAAGTGGTTTCGTTGTCTGAAATCCAGCTGTCCATAATATGACAGTCTAAGGCTAAGCCATAGAAATAGCACATCTGATGGGACCGCTCCCTCGAGTACAGAATTTCATGACACAACTTATTTCAGAGCTTACGGAAATTTTATTTATATTATGTTTCATTATCAAAGAATGGACTAATTTGCGTCATTGCTCGCAGTAATCTGGACATGATTCCAAATTAATCAAAATGTTAATCAATTAATTAATTTCTGATTTGACATATAATTTGATTCCTAGTCAATAAATATAAAAGTTATTAAAGAAAATAATCATTAGGGTCGCTAGGCCAGTTACGCGGCCTGCGTCAGTTTGCGGCCTTCTGATGAACGAAATTGTTTCAATTAAAGATATCTACATTTTTACATGGCCTAAGTACATAGTGAGTCGTACGCATTTTAATTAGTAACTATCGAATGGGAATATATTAAAAAAGCAAGAAAATATCCTCAGTTAATCAACTCATCCAAGTGGCCGTGGCGCATCAAATTAACAAGCCGTAAACCTGCCGACCGACCCAATTTTTTTTTCCAATTTTCCGCAGTCAATTTCTTTTTACATCAAAAATATACTTAAGTCCTGGAAAACTCCGCTCATAATCCACTAGAAAACTTCTTCGTCAGAAATAATAATCATAGCAGGATATTTACCATGTAATAGTTGTTGGGTGTTATTTCTTAATTCTGTGTAAATAATCGTGTCAGTTCAAAATCGTAACTTCCCGACAACGATAACCACTTTAAATAATATTTTGCTAATAATTATAAGCACATATAAACGGTTATCTCCGGAAATTCAATTTTTATTTCAAGAAATAATTAATTGATTAACATTTTGATTAATTTTGGAGTCATGTCCACATTTTTGCGAGTAATGACGCAAATTTGTCCGATCTCTGTTCATTATATAAATGACGTGTAAATCTACTAGCTATAGCTAAGCTAAGTTTTAGAATGTATATACAGTATTTATGGTATATCACGCGTATGTTACGTCAACATTCAAGTATGGTATTATATTTTGGGGAAACGCAACTGAAAGAGAATTGGTATTTAGAGCGCAAAAATACTAAAAAATCCTTAGAGCCATCTGTGGCATCCGACCTACGGAGTCATGTAAACCATTGTTTATAAAGCATCAAATATTGACATTTCCGTGTCTTTTTATATATGTAAAATTATAATCAATTCCCCATTTTTAATAGTGCTCGTCAGTGAGGTAAAATAAACAAAAGAGCAATGAAAACCGCCTTACTCTCAAAAAGTATATTTGGTATGACAACTAGAATATTCAACCATTTGCCTATTTTCATATTACAGATAGAGGATGTAATCCAATATAAGATTTCAAGCTTACATGGTCATTTACATTAGAATTACGATTTGAAACGGGATATTTACCATGTATATTTGTATTTTTGAGTTCCCGATATTTCGGCACTGTTGCAATATCGGGAACTCAAAAATACAAATATACGTGGTAAATATCCCGTTTCAAATCGTAATTCTGATGTAATCCAAAGTACCTGTAAAGATTTTTGACAAAAAAGTATATTATTCAATAAAGGAGTATCTATATGACATACATGACATTTAATTCCGTCAGTGCTTAGATCGTATTATTTACATTTTTGCAAAAATTCGAAATCTATTGACCGTATTTAGATGTCAATTTTGATTAGGAATGATATTAAAATAACACATGTTTCAAATTTTATTTGTAAACACTGACATAATTTATTCGCTTAATTTAACTTGTGTGTTTTAGTTTTGAAAAACGAATTTTTGAATTTTTATTTAAATGTTTATATGTCTTATGACAAAAAATAGTTAGACCATATTATTTTTAATAGCAATTACACCTTTATAATTGTGTTTAATAAATAAATTATTTGATTAATTGATTAATATATATTCATCGCAGAATTTTCATTACGTAAAACATTTTTTTTTAATTTATTTACTCAATTAGTGTATTTTTTTATTCTGACATTTTATTATTATTCATTCCGCATGCTTTTTCCCTATTACAGTCAGAGTTTTGTCTCTCGAAAACTTATGTCCTCCTTTTTTCCGAACAAAACGGGACCGCGCTACAATGCGGTGTATGTTCCATATTTTTACGGTACGGTTTTAAGGTATTGAATATGATTTAAATGTAAACTTTGTTCTCATGTCCATAATAACCAATAACAATTTTTGACAGCTGGACCTTACTCGACAGTGGCGCCAACTGGTGAGCACAAAAACGGTAGCCCTCATTCATGTCACTCAACAACTATTGTTTTAGTTACCTAGCGCGTTTATGCCGGGTAAATAGCATTCGTTCCTCTCACATTTACATATTTGCTAGAACGGGACGAATGGTATGACATGTCCGACATTTATAAACATCATGCTATAGCCAGCGAACCTACTCCGAACTTCGTATAGTGCCGTCCCTTTCACTCTCGTGTTACAACTATATGGGTGAAAGGGACGACACGATACTAAGTTCGGATTTCGAAGTTCATAGTACCCCCTCAGCACTGATGTAGTTTTTACTGTCCAAGTTAATTGGTACCAAAGCGATGTCACGTCCATTCCACTTCTCTCATAAGCGGAGAAACCGTGGTTTCATACAAAACTGCTGTAATATACGCCCTTTTGTTATTGTACTGCTTTCTCTATCCGTTTTTCTCGTGCCACGGTAAAAATCAAGGAATATGTACAACTGGAAAGCGTATCTAATATCCAAACGTAGTAAGTAGTAACCAAATAACAGCATGCTGAATAAAGTTTGAATAATAGCATTTCGCAATGTTTACACCTCTTATCAGCAATAATGAAATGAAATGAAATCATTCATTCATGCACTTATGAATAATATTATTATATATTTTAGACAGGCAGCTGACGCTGATACGTCTAAATCATAGTTCACTTGGCACTGGTTAACACTGCTTAGATCTTAGTTTGTCAAGTTTGTTTTTAAACTGATTAACACTGTTAGCGTTCACTACTTCTGAAGGTAATTTGTTCCATGCCTTTACTATTCTATTAGAGATTAAGTTCTTACCGATATTTGTTTTAGATTTGTTAGCTGACAATTTAAAGTTATGTCCTCTCAAAATTTTTTGATATTCATGAAATAAACTGGTTCATAAAATAAGCCTCTGCCCCGAGAAGAACCGGCGTAAGAAACTCGGCGATGTGTCATTTTTTCAAAACAATGTACAATGTATGTAAAATAACAGTGTCATAATCTCCATAATGTGTGAGTAAAGGCTATTAATATAGCCAAATTCTGAATAATATTCTCTTTAGATCCTTAATAGCTCTTTAAGCTTAGTAAAAGTTAAATTAAGGTGGGTATCATACCACAGTATTACTAAGCTTTTAACCAGACTTTACATTGCTGTTATACAGGCTAAAGCATTTAAAAACGTGCCTAAATTGCTTGAATAACAGCTGAATAGACATTTACCCAAAATTTATTCAACATGACTATGTTACTTGAGAAAGGTACCGACGAGTAGGTACTCGTCGTCTAGGTAGACTCAATTATTTCGGCTCGTTTCAAGTTTTCGAAGATCGTTTCAGTTTTATAATGACTTTTGAAATTGTGTAAAAAGGTTCTGTACCCAACGTAACCTTCTTGTTGGCACTCCCGTGTCCGTCCGTCCATCGTTTGTCATACAGATTTTACAAGTCTTCAAGTTCCCACAACATAAGCATCTTAGTGACCCGATGTTGACAGTGCCAACATTACCATATAAAAAGGAATGTTAGGCTGGCATCCCTGGCCGATTATTAAAATGTATGGCAATATCGAGCCCGCCCGAAATATAGCTGCATGGAGGTGCAGGGCACAAAAGAAGAATAAATAGATTATTATAAGAAAAGGTGACTTTTAAGATACATAAGTAGTGTAATTAGTGTGAACAAGTGCTGCATTATAAATACTCCGTATTACAACCAGCCGCCGTATCATTTATACCTATACAGTCCACAATAGAAGCCCCCAAGATCCCACATCCGATGCGATACATTGTCAAAACTTATTTTTCAATGTTTTTAAGCTCCCAAACAGCTAAAGAGGGGCGCGAATAAAATTTTTTGACACCCCATGGAGCGTTTATCGTTGTTTAGAGTACCACTATAGCACTGGCCTTTAATAGCTATATAAAATGATGATGTAAACCTTATATAAATCGGTTATAACACATTTTCGCTCTGTAAGCTTATAGAGCAAAAAGAAAGAAAGAAAGAAAGAAAAGAAAGAAAAAACGTTTATTTGGTGTAGGTACATACAGATAAAAAAGAAGAAGAATACAAATTAGAAATGGGTATACACCAAAAAGGTTGTCGCTCAGCATGTGCCACGACTGATGTGTCGTGACGCTGATTTTCAGGACAACCAAAAAATATATATATACTAGTCTTAACCTAATTAATATATAATATATAATGGGTGACGACACGACCGCTCTTAATGACACAGCTCAAATAACGTTTATGGCAATACTAAAACAAACAAGTTCCATTTGAGTTGTTGTAACGGCCAAATCCTAATGAAAAGAAAAAAAGATGTGAGACTTGTCTAGTACTAATTATTACATGCATATACTTAAATGTTTCTTTAAACATAACAATCTAGAGAGAAGAACGAGAGTACATACACGCTAGTGAATGATTTAACAAATACATACATACTTAACATTCAGTGACGGTAAGATTGACTCTCAAATATGTTATTGGTATTTATACAGTTTAAAATTAAACATTGATTAGTTGTTAGTTACACGTCTAGTGAATGTTCTGCCCCTTAATTAGATACGCACGACATTTTAATTTAAAACCAGAAATCGAATCCAGCGAACGAATTGGCGGAGGAAGATTATTCCAGCACTTCGTGGCAGCGTATTTAAAACTATCACGAAATGCAGCTGTATGGTGCTGGGGGCACACCAATTGGAGAAACCTCAAAGGCCTCACCTCAGAGGACCTGGCATTATGCGCCCAAGTCAACCTATTGTATAGGTACGATGGTAGCTGTCGCTTCACAATACCGAACATCAAGGTGGCAAGATGCAATTTTTGACGAGTAGACATTTTCAGAATACGGTGTTGGTTTAAATAAGGTGTCACGTGAGAGCGCGGCGGAATATGGAAGCAAAAACGCGCGCATGCATTTTGCACGCGCTGTAGCAGCCGCTGCGTGCGCGCCAACAGGCGCGGCCCGTACACGATGTCGCCGTAATTCAGGGCTGAAAGTACCAGCGAGTCACAAAGTCTAATTCTCAGCTCAACATCCAGAAATTCACGAATCTTATACAGTACTTTCAGTCTGTAGAAACAGTTTCGCACCGTGTTGAGCAAATGTGTTTCATAACGCAGTTCACCATCCATAATAATTCCTAGGTTGCGGGCTTCGAGCACTCGTTCTAGGGGATCATTGTTTATTTGTACTGTAAAATTGGCTTTGGATACATTGTCTATTTGCTTTTTAGACCCCAATATAATGTATTTAGACTTTTTAGGATTTAGTAACAGTGAGTTTGACTGTGACCACTCACCTATGCGCTCTAGGTCCTCGTTAAGTTTGTTAATTTCTGTACTAGCATTTTTGGAATTGCATGGGATATAAATTTGCAAATCGTCTGCATAAATATGGAATTTGGAATGAATAATTACGTTTGTTATATCACTACTGTATAAAATAAACAAAATAGGCCCCAAAATTGAACCCTGAGGCACTCCTCTAGGAACTGTACACAGCTCGGACACAATGCTTTTACCGTCTTGTCCACGTATTTCTACCAGCTGTTTACGGTTAGTGAGATAACTCGGGAACCATTTTATAGTATTATTTTCAAACCCGTAATATCTCAGCTTAGAAAGCAACAAAGAAGTGTTAATTGTGTCAAACGCCCTTGAAAAATCTAAAAGTGTGAGTACCGTGGCCTGGCCCTTGTCCCGAGAGGATAGAATGTTGTCCGTTACGTCGAGCAATGCAGTGGTGGTACTACGGTGCTTACGAAAGCCGGATTGTACTTCCGGTAAGATGTTATTTACCTCTAAGTATAATGTCATCTGGTCACACACTAACCTTTCTAAAATTTTGGATAAGCACGGCAAAATACTTATTGGTCGCAGGTCTTTCATAGACACCGGGTTGGAAACTTTGGGCAATGGGCGTACTAAAGCAGTTTTCCAGGAGTCGGGGAACGAGTGTGTGGTTATTGACCTATTAACTATGGCGGTGATGACTCCTAGGGTACGAGGCAAGGTAAGCATTAACATGTCCAACGTAATGCCATCTGTTCCTTGTGCATTTGAAGATAAGTTTTTAATGATCTTGAGTACTTTGTCCTCACTGACTGTTCTTAAACAGAATGATGACGAAGAATAGCGATTAAATTCATAAAAAGTTAGATTACTAATAGGAATGTCAGAACTGCCGGGCAGGTCAAGGAAATGATTATTAATAATATCAGGATCATTGAAGTGAATCGGTAACTCCTTATCAGTCCGCTTATCTCTTAGTACATCTCTTTTAAGGTTTTTCCACAAGAGCCCTGAATCACCCATATTTGCGTTTATGCGATGGTTAAAGTAAGCTCGCTTTTCATTAAACATGGCACATGAAACAACACGCTTGAGATCTTTGTAATATTCTTTATGAACTTCTGTTTTACTTGACCTGTATCTCTCATGAGCATCGTTTCGTAAGGCCATCATTTCTTTTATAGTATAAGTGATCCAAGGGTACTCGTGCGAAAGGTATAGCCGAACGCTTTTATACAATACTAGCGACCCGCCCCGGCTTCGCACGGGTGCACTATTTAATGGATGTTATTATACATATAAACCTTCCTCTTCAATCACTCTATTTATTAAAAAAACCGAATCAAAATCCGTTGCGTAGTTTTAAAGATTTAAGCATACATAGGGATATAGGGACAGAGAAAGCGACTTTGTTTTATACTATGTAGTGAAGCTGTCACCGCTAACACTTTAATACGACGTTTATACAAGTGTTTTGGGTTATAAGTTTTAAGTTATAGGACCATTTTGCTGGTTGGGTGGAATGGACTGGAACTTTTGATTTTGAAAGAAGAATAGATACAGTCAAATGGAAATGTATGCACTTAGCATACAACATACTCAAAAATATCACCCATGGCTCTTATGTCGGCTGATAAAGGTTTACAATACAATAGTTTATTTGATAAAGCATTTTGAATGTCAGTTATATATATGGGTCCCATCACATCTGTTATATATAATATCTGAATACTTTTATCTCATCTTCCAGCAGGGCTACATACTTACCCCCTTATTCATAAACGTCTGTCAAACCTATATTAGTTAACTAGCCGCTAAAGTTCGTTTGTCCTTATCTGTCACTTTGACATTGACGTTTGTGAGAATGGGACAAAGAACTTTTTAGTTAGCAGAGGTTTGTTAAGTTTTATGAATACGGGGGTTAGAGTATAAATATTTCTAAAGAGGTCCTATACGCGAGCCACCAAAAGTGACGAAAAGATCTTATGCAGATTAATTGAGAATTGGTTTAAAATGGCTGCCGGTTTACCATAAATTACTTCCTTAACTTGGGCGGGTAATCGCTTGTGTGACGTATTTGGGCACAACTGTCATATAAAATAAGTTGTGCTCGCCAAAAAAAAATTAAACTGTGACAGGGACAACAAATGATATGTAACTTGTCGCTCTTATACAAAAATTTATGACTGTCTCGCTCGGTTGTGGTATTTTTATTCTGTGGCTACATACGACCTTTTATATTAAAAGCTACGTCGATTGCAATTGCATCTGCGCCGGTAACCAGACAATAAGTGTTTTTTGGTTTTAGACAGTGCGCGCGCGCGGATATTGCAAAATTCCCGTTACGTATTATTCGTTCTTTTCATTGTGGTCATTGACACCGGTGTTTAGAATTTAGATCTAATATAGTTTTATCTACTTCCTTTTCTTGTCTGTAAAATTTTCCGCCGAATCAAAACTGTACTAGAGAAAAACCGTTTTTAAGATGAACGCTCCGCTGAAACTATTTTTTGGGGTTCCGTAGCCAAAATGGCAAAAACGGAACCCTTATAGTTTCATCATGTCTGTCCGTCCGTATGTCACAGCCGATTTACTCGGAGACTATAAGCACTACAATTATGAAATTGGGTTGGAAGGTGTATTCTATGAACCGCTGTGCGCTACATAAATGGATGTGATATTATAAAAAAATATTAAATTAGGGGGGGTACTCCATACATGTAACCGGTGGATGAAAAAAAAATTTCCACGCACATAGTCGGGTAGGTTATCCATGGATAGGTCTTTAAAAATGATATGGAGTTTAAAAAACTTTTCCATTTAAGTCAACCGTTGGTGAGATATTAGCTGTCAAAGTCATAGAAAGTGTGCCCCCCTCTAATTTCCAAACTATGAACTTTAAAATTCTGAAACAAATTGAGGTGGTGTGCATTGTAGTGTGAACAAGACAGGTTTTACGGTTTTTGAGTTTTCGCTGAAAAACTGTCGTGTCCAAATAAAAAGTCATAAGTGCTGTGAGTTTCCTATGAAGATACGACGTTCTTAGATTCAACATATTGGATAGTGATTTAAATGTGGACTAGTAGGTGTTGGTACGGAACCCTTCATGCACGCATTTGGCGGGTTTTTTTAATATCTTGTATGAATTTGTTCGGGATCGATAATGCAAGGTGCTTCAAAAGTAAATATTATATAAAGTAAATATATTACCCCCCTTTTTTGGGCAGTCATGTAAAAAGAAAACAAATTAGAGTCTAATTACTTTGGGAAACATTAGCCTACTTACATAAACTATGTATAACCATTACAAGCATATCCCAACAATTGCCAAACCCCATGTATGACTGCGTTTTATTATGAAACCAGGTTAATAATACAACGTCAGGCTTCGATAATCTGTCCTAAATAAATAAAACCAGCCAAGTGCGTGTCTGACTTACCTACCTTTTTTCTTTCACCCAGAGAAATGCATGTAACTGCATACCGCTACGTAAACTAAGGCTCCGGGGGAAAACCAGAAATTACGTATTGGTTATGTGGGGCTCTCCAGTCTAGAGGGAACTCTGGGATGCTACCGCGTGCCTTAGTGGTGATGCCATGGGATCGCGAACATTCAACCACATCATCACCGGCACCTTCGCCCTCGGGCGAACCCTCTTCTAAAAAGCACACTGCAGCATGGACAGTGTGCTTTCCCTCAACAGGTTCCCTACACCCCCGGGGAAAGCTGGGACCGGCACCAGACACACGGTGTTCCGGTCCCACCCTCACGGCACCGGGAGAGCAAATACCCCTACCCCGGTGCACCACCGCTACGGGAGAATAGCCACCCCTTCCCCGTAACACTCCTCAACAGGTCGTGGGAGGACAAATGCCCCTACCCCGCAACCCCGCCGCATCCGATCCGGGTCTAGGCCCTCTGCCAACCGGAATCGGAGCAGCCACCTCGCAACGGCACAGGGCCCTGGTTACCCTGTCCGCAGTGCGCCATACAACTTGCAAACTTGGTATACAACGGGTTTAAAGCCCGAATTAACATATAGGATACTTTTTATCCCGAAAATCGCGGGCAAAAACTAGTGGCTTAAATTTTTGACATAATTTAATTTCAAAATTTTTCACAGCTCTTTAAGGCCTTTAGTTGCAGCTAAATAAGTATGACGTCAGCATAATTAGAGCAAACACTGGGACGAGCAGTGGCGGACAAATATAGAATATCCATTAGTCACGAAATATTGTAAGAAAGTAATTCCACATAATGATAGATAGATAGATAGATATATTTATTTCCTTTATAAAATTACATCATCGTTTACATTTATAAAACAAGATAAACTCACAAAAGGATCGTCAATAGGTATAATGGTAATAATCAGGGACCAACACCGGTATTTTTAAAAAACCCTGAATTAGCCCAATATTTTGGATTATTTTTTGCTCTTTACGTAGGGCTGAATCATGTATTTAGGTAACAACGTCGTATTATTAGATTGTCCCATTAAAAACGAAATAATGAACTGGTGACCGTAATAATACCGGTAAGTTTCTATGGAGAAAATACCGGTATCCGATCCCTGGTAATAATGAAAGAAAAATAATTGAAATGAAATAATGTCAAGGGTAAAAAATAATAGAAATGTCAAATTTGTATACACGGCTAGAATATCCTAGGCAATGTCATTAGTCAAATTTAAAATAAAAAATGAAATAAAAACAATATAAACGCTCGACACGCTCGATGTTCTAACAGTTTCAAATATAAATTTGATACTATCAGCATCACAGTTATCTGACCATTCGTGAACCTTATTGTATACGAGATAAGGTTTGCAAATACTCAATTAACGGTGGTGCTATAAGGGTGAGGAACAAATTCTTGTCACATAGTTAAGGCAATTATGTAAAAATAGCTATAAGGATTTTCAATAAATTATTCTATTCTCATCATCATCAGCATCATCCTAGCGTTATCCCGGTACAGTTGTATCCTGAAGGATGCCCGAGGTCCGCTACCTCAACTCGCAACTCTTAGGATTAGGTAGCGGACCCCGGGCATCCTTTAGGATGCAACTGTACCGGGATAATGCTAGGATGATGATGATGATGATTGATAAACGGGACGTAATCGCGTGGGTTCAATTAAGGCCGGGTTTTATAAAGATCCGTTAGACCAAATGTCAGATCAAATTTCAGTAACTCAGCACATTTTTTGACATAACAAACCGACATAAGGTCTAACGGATCTTTATAAAACCGAGCCTAAATGTATTTCGCAGGTATGCAAAGTTTCAGTAATCGTACCGTACCAGTTGCATAAAATGTCGGACGTTTAAATAAAATCAATATATTTAGCTTATTCGTTTTATTGCACCTGACTGTAATTGGCCACTCAGCTGATCCGCAACTGTTACACGAAATCCGACTTCACGCTTCAAATTAGAAACGGATTTATATAAGAATTTAGGTTGGTATTTCATTGTTTGCAAACGAAAGTGAAGCTCTTTGTTCCGAACACTAATATTCCACAGGATAGATAACTGTTAATTAAGGTAGATTAGATTAGATTTATTAATTTCTTTCTGAAAATTTACATGGTATTATATAAAAATGTCGATTGGTATCATGGACTCACAAAAAGATCGTCAGAGTGTATATGAATTACGAATAATAATAAAATAATAATACATTGTAACACAAAAGAAGAATTTTTTTTAATAATACAAAATAATTCAATAATTATAATATGGTACAATGGCAAATATATGACGTAATTAAAATGACAAAAATAATAACAATAATTCAATAATTACCAGGTTATCCTAGATATAAATAGTCAGAAGTCAAAAGATAACAATTAATATACAATGCTGGTCATTTTAATCCTAGAATACAATTTATTAATGTCACAATTATACTTCAAAAAATAAAGACACTGTATTATTTTACAAAATACAGCGAATTTAATAATAAAAGTTCCTTAAGCCGGCGCTCAAATATGTCATTAATAATTGGTGTCGAAACTCTTGGTCCGTGGGGTCCCAGCGCGCACAAGTTCACTGAAATCGCGAAGCGTTTGGTTGACGTAACTGGTGAGGGAAGAGCTGGCGACTTGCTTACAACGTATCAGCATTGCGATACAGCGAGGAAATGCCGCCAGCATCCTCGGTACAATGCCCTAAGGGCCTGAAAGAAGAAGAAGAAAATTTATTTCGCAAACCATTACAGTAGTAAACTTAGACTAAACTTACAGACTAAAGATACGATGGTAGCAAAAATGGCATCCACTCAGCATGTGTCGCGCCGCATTTTAGCGCCACGACGCTGATCTTCCGTGGACCCAGAGTGAAAATGTGTGCAAGACAAAGAGCAGTGTTTTTTTCTTATATTATATTATAAATAACACTATATTTTAATAATAAAATAAACTCGTGCACGAGATGATAATAATAATAATACATTTTGGGGGCACTTTGACCGTAGTTCACTATACACTATACACATGAAAGAATCAATTAAAATATATTATAAGTGTATTAAATGCCTTAACTGTATGCCATGTATTTGGTCATCACCCATAAGTAGGTACACCACTGTATTGACTGACTATACTATCACATCAATATGCAATCGCTCGTGTCATGATGCCAGGCACGTGCCTCAACATCCTAGTGCCATCCGGTGTGCCAGGAAGCGAGGTGATTGCGATGAATCAGCTTTTATGGATCGCAAACTATCGGGCACTATTATTAACGTTTTGAGGTTAGTTCGAGGTATTCGCAGTGTCACACATTTGGCTATACCTGCGGGGTAATCATGTAACTTTTGTACTACCGTTAGATAGATTTTAATGTCAAATTTTAATTGTCATCTCATACATTTATACTTCAAAGTTGACAGTAAAATCTATCTACCGTTAGTATATAAAGTTACGTGATTAGTCTGCTGGCCCCTATTTCACCAAGTTGACATATGTATGTATTTGACATATGTAGGCTGACAAATCGTCAATTTTCATGTGAAACCAATTTTTTAAGCTAACAAACTTCTTATTCCTAATATTAAAAAAAATCTTTTTTTTCCTAATATGAAAGTACAGATTGATTGTAAAGGAAAAGCAGCCTTAATCACTACCAATCATTATGCGAGGTTGCTACACCACACAACACCATATCGAGTGACAAGTGACCGGAAGGTAAACAAACTCCCATTGTTAGTTATTCAGTTGATGTAACAGCGTTTCCACTAGGCTTTTGTACGATAATTAGTTATCTGTGGTTCGTATTTTCATTTACCAGTGGGTGCCAGTGGCAAAATAAACTTTTATGTCATGCCTGACCATAAAGTGGCAATTACCGCACGCTCCGCGCGCGGAAAATCCCACTTCCTGGCCAGGGGGTGACATAAATGTACGTATCTCGGGCGGTAATTAAGAAAGCCTCAGATCGCATAATTATCGCCCTTGCCTTCGGCTCGGGCGTCAAATACCTGCGATCTGAGACATTCTTTGTTTTACCGCCCTTGGTAAGTAATGTACTATTTCTACTCCGGTACTTTTATCTGTCAATTATATGGTCCCGCAAACGAATATAAAAGCATGTCTTATGCAATTTCAAAAAAGTTTATCTAGTTTATTCTTCATAAATAGGGTTATTACGTGATATAATGCAACTGCTAACAGAGGTGCCCTGTGAACCCAACAAATAAAAAAAAATCAAAACTGCCAACTTAACAAACAACTGAATTCATATGGTTTGAAACAATAAGAAAACTAAAATAATTACTGCCAACATAAGGAAAAACGCAAGTCAGTAAATGACAGTTGAAAAAAATTACCGTGTCTGTGATTACGTTCTGTGGACTGTCATTTGTCACTATCCAACTTACCGCTCTTTCTTGTGCTGTATTGCTGTTTAATTTTGTGTTTTATTATTTAATCCCTAGTCGTAGAAAAAGTAATGTATACAACGTTGTATAAGTAAGTCAAAAAAGGCTCATGGCGTCTTTATTATCAATTTTCGGCTTCGCCTCAAATTGTTACACACGCCACTCATCTTTTTGGAACCCTCTTAATACAACTATTGCATAAAATACTATTAGCGTACTCCCAGAAAGAATGGAGTATAGCAGCAAATGTTTGCCGCAATATTTAATGCTTATGGATAAATATTAGTTTCAGAAAAGAGTCATTGTTGGTGATTCTCATCGTTAAAGTTAATTGATGTCCTTACCGGTCCGAACGTTAAGTGAAAGTTAAGGAAATCAGAGTGCAATTTAAACTTTTGTTGACTCCAGTTTACTCTATACCTGGATCCCTAACTGTTAAAATAGTTAAGTCAGAAATAATCACTGACGACTCGTTAACAATCCGGGCCCGGTAAGGACAAATTAAGAAAATGTAAAATTTTGGAATCAGAATCATCTTGTTGCCCTCGAATGAGGGATCAAAGTAGTACTTTTCTTCCCTCTTTTGAGAGCAACAATGACTCTTTATCTCATAAAAGGTGAGAAAAGCAGTGTGTGCCACTCGGTAGCAAAAATATTTGTGTTTTATATTTTAGCAGCGAGCCTCATAGGCGTCGTGAAAAGCACTATGTCTCACATGATAGCCAAATTATTTCCATCTTGGGCGTAAACACTCGAATCCCTGAAGATTCTACTTTAGAATACCTCGCTTCGTTCAGGATTCAATTGTAGAATCTTGCGCTTTACTCAGGATTCAATATACCGCCCACAACGTAAATATATCATTCTGCTCCCTTGAGATACAATCTACTATGAAATGAAATGAAATGAAATTATTTATTCTTCAATTTAGGCATGTTACATGCACTTATGAATGTCAAAAAACTACCACCGGTTCATAACATAAACCTCTGCCTCGAGAAGAACCGGCGTAAGAAACTCGGCGAGGTGTCATTTTTTGATTTATTTCTATTTTACGTTTACCAATAAACAAAATATATATGTATACAGAAAACTTGGAAAGCATCAAACCTCAAACCTATTTAAGCATGCAAAATATACCAAAAACAAGATGTCACTGTGTAGATAGTGAACCATCAAATTAGTATTATAAATACGTGTGTCTGTCTATCTGCCTGTCTGTCTGTTTCATCTTCACGCTTAAACTGCTGAATCGATTTACATGAAATTAGATACGGATATAGTTGGAATGTCGGGAAAGGACATAGGATAGTCTTTACCGCGGGAATCATCCCTTAAAGGCGTGAAATTTTGTATGGAAGAGCGATAACTAGGTAAGCGCCTGAAATTAAAGAATAGCAATTATGGTATGTAAGTACTTTATTGTACACAATAACAGGTTAAAACAATAGTACATATCACATAAGATTAAAGTACAAAAACGAACTTATCCCTATGAGGGATCTCTACCAGCTAACCTTTGAGGGATTGAGTTCTAGCAATTAAATTCTTTGCGATGAACGTGTGCTACATAGACAAAATCGCGGGCAAAAGCTAGTACTAAATTTGTAGGTACGGTACCCGGTACCTAAGCTACCCATATGATATGAAAAGAAATCATTTACTTAATTCACATTTAAATCACTTGTGAATGTCAAAAAACTACCACCGGTTCATAAAATAAACCTCTGCCTCGAGAAGAACCGAGAAATACGTCGAAGTGTCTTTTTTTTATGGTTCCGTAGCCAAAATGGCAAAAACTCTAATTTCCAAACTATAAAGTTTAAAATTCTGAAAAAAAATTGATGTGGTGTGCAGTAAAGGCTTTCAACGATTTTTGGGTTGAACAATATAGGTTTTACGGTTTTTGAGTTTTCGCTTAAAAACTGTCTTGCCCAAAAAAAAGGGCGTAAGTGCCGTGAGTTCCCTATGAAGATACGACTTTTTTGGATTCAATGTGATTTTAAATGTGGACTAGTAGGTGCTGGTACGGAACCCTTCATTGTGCGTGGTCCGACACGCACTTGGCCGGTTTTTTTTTTCCAAAACAATTTACCTACAATGTGTATAAAATAATAGTGTCATTTGTCAAACATTTGTTAGCACTATATCTTTCTGTGTCAGATTTATTACTTGTGGGGTATATATCCATTGATATCCGTGATATCCACATGTGTCGCTACCAATCACGCCCAAGGGCATGATATACCGACAATTACGTGCTAAATTAGGTTCGAGTGCTCTTATTACCTAATTAAGCCTCAATACATCAATCGTGAACCATAATTGGAGTAATTACGTCCGTTATACATAGAACGCGGTTAATAATGGCGCCTGACTGAGTTAGTGTGTGTAATCATGTTAGGGAACATATTGCTGTATAGTTTTTTGCAGGCGCTAATACATGTTCGAACTTAATCCTTAGAGGGCATCCATAAATTACGTGAGATGTTTAAGGGGGGGAGGGGATCGAGTCAAATCTCATCTAATCTTACGTTGGAGAGAGGGGGGTTCTCGGCAAATATCACGCAATTTTTTTCTGATTGAAACAAAAAAATATTATACTATTTTGGTCCATTTAATCCAGATTGTACACGCTTATAAGATTTAATCTCAAGCGTAATCGTAATACGATTAAGATTATTCACTAATTCGTTCGAAAGAGAATAATTTCATTCATACTTCGACGTTAACTCTCGGCAATATTGATTACTAGTCTTAACTAGTCGTAAATAAAAGCACGAAGCAATTTTTTTTTCTTTTTACAATAACAATCCAACGCGTTTATGTAAGAAACCCACATTTTAAAAAATCTCACGTGAGATTGGGGGATGGGGGAGGGGGTTAAATAAAACCTCACGACATCTCACCAGGGGGGGAGGGAGGGACAGAAAATTTAAAAAAAACACCTCAAGTAATTTGTGGACGCCCCCTTAATAAAGCCCCAGTTATACAAAATATGCTTCGTTAAAGTTTAATATATTCTCGTGTTTGTAGATCCCTGGAAAATACATTCAGAGCAAAATGAAACTAAATAATTAAAAAAAAGGTCGTTATATGTACTCTGCCTGTTAGAGGCACGTGAATTTCGGGAAAAATTACAGATATAACAGATCTCTCTCTTTAAACCTACCACTAATAAATAAGTATTTAATTATTTTATTATTTATTTATTTTTATTAACTCGGGGCATCAACAGCATTACATAAAAATAATACAAAACTTAATAGCTAATAACAAAGCCAATTATAGATGACCACACAAATACAGTTACCTAGTTGAAAAAGAACGTAAAACATGAAACATACAACATGGTAACAGAAGCTAAGATGACAATTTAATTAAACATGTTCTCTGCCTACCCTGTTTGCAAATATAAGCGTGAGTTTATTTATGTAGGTATATAAATAAATAAATAAATAAATAAATAAATATTAGAGGACAATCTTACACAAATCGAACTAGCCCCACAGTAAGCTCAAGAAGGCTTGTGTTATGGGTACTAGACGACGATATATTTAATAGATATAAATACTTAAATACATAGAAAACATCCAAGACTCAGAAACAAATATTCATGCTCATCACACAAATATTTGCCCTGACCGGGATTCGAACCCAGGACCGTCAGCTTCACAGGCAGGTGCACTACCCACTAGGCTAAACCGGTCGTCAAAATATATTTACCCCCTTATTCATAAAACTTAACAAACCTCTGCTAACTACGATCCGGGGCGGTCCTTTATGTTAAGTTAATTTGACGAAGCATGTTGCGGATTTCGTTTTTGGATTAATAGTACATTAGTTGGTTAATTAATAAATTCTCTGCTAACTAAAATGTCTGTTGTCATTGTCTCACAAGCACGTGTGTCAAAGTGACAGATAAGGACAAACGAACTTTAGCGGCTAGTTAACTAATATAGGTTTGATAGACGTTTATGAATACGTGGGTAAAAGTATAAAAGTTAATACATCCTCAACGTACTCATGATTTATTAGTTTTCCTCTTGCTCGACACCGTTGACTTGGAACGCAGCGGCTGAGACGGCGTAGACTGGCTTGACTTCATTCCTTTCACGGAATTCTACACAAGAAAAAAAACAGTTAAGAGTCCGACCACACTAACTCTGCATTGAAATAATTTGGCAACACTACCTCAAACGTCACTTTTTCATACAGATATGACGCTTAATGCACAGTGTTGCCAAATTATTCCTTGCAGAGTTAGCGTGGTCGGACTCTAGGGTCGTCAGTTAAAGCTATCGCTATCACTTTCTAATGTCATATGAAAGAGAAGGATAAAGCATTATATATAGAACATTTATCGGACAGATATTTTTATCTGGGGATTGATAAATCGGCCGTTAGGCGCTTGTGGCTCCTTGATTCGTTTTTCGCAGTGCGAGCGGGAGATTGCTATAGACTAACATAGCTTAGCATGGTAGATGCGGTTCTGCGCAGTCTTACACCACACTACTCTACATACCTTGGAGGCGTCAGGGGTAGGAAGACTAGAGGGGAACGTATTTACGCGCTGCTGCAGTAGTAGATGCGGTTCTGCGCAGTCTTACACCACCCTACCCTATATACCTTGCCACACTACCCTACATACCTTGGATCCCTTGGAGGCGTCAGGGGTAGGGAGAGTAGAGGGGAACGTATTTACGCGCTGCTGCAGCGGTAGATGCGGTTCTGCGCAGTCTTACACCACACTACCCTACATACCTTGGAGCCCTTGGAGGCGTCAGGGGAGGAGTGGTTGGAGAGGAACGTATTTACGCGCTGCTGCAGAGGTAGATGCGGTTCTGCGCAATCTTACACCACACTACTCTGCATACCTTGGAGGCGTCAGGGGTAGGGAGATTAGAGGGGAACGTATTTACGCGCTGCTGCAGTGGTAGATGCGGTTTTGCGCAGTTTTACACCACCCTGCCCTACATACCTTGGAGCCCTTGGAGGCGTTAGGGGTAGGGAGGGTAGAGGGGAACGCATTTACGCGCTGCTACAGTGGTATTTGCGGCTATGCGCAGTCTTACACCACACTACTCTACATACCTTGGAGGCGTCAGGGGTAGGGAGATTAGAGGGGAACGTATTTACGCGCTGCTGCAGAGGTAGATTCGGCTATGCGCAGTCTTACACCACCCTACATACTTTGGAGCCTTTCGAGGCGTCAGGGGTAAGGATAGTAGAGGGGAGCGTATTCACGCGCTGCTACAGAGGTAGATGCGGTTCTGCGCATTCTTACACCACCCTACCCTACAAACCTTAGAGCCCTTGGAGGCGTCGTCAGGGGAGGGGTGTGTGGAGAGGAACGTCTTCACGCGCTGCTGCAGCTCAAGGTAGAAGCGGTTCTCGTGGTTCAACTGCGGGAGCACAGTCACCCCCCGATCTGATTCCTAGGGCATAGAACACTTTTTCACACCTGCTATTCAGAAAGAGCCATTGTTGCCCTCGAATGAGCTATCGAAGTCGTACTTTTCTTCCCTCATTTGATGGCACCAATGAGTCTTTTATGTGAGTATAGTAGATTGTGTCTCAAGGGAGCAAAATGATATATTTACGGCGAGGGCGGTATATTGAATTCTGAGTGAAGCGAAAGATTCTACAATAGAATCCTGAGTGTAGCGAGGGATTCTAAAGTAGAATCTTGAGCGTAGCGAGGGATTCAAGTGTTTACGCCTAAGACGGAAATAATTTTGCTACCGTGTGACACATACTGCTTTTCACACCGTCTATGAGGCCCGCTGCTAAAAACAGGAAATATCTTACAAATGATTTTACTACAGAGTATCATATACTGGTTTGCACACCTTCTATGAGGAAAAGAATCATTTTTGCCCTCAAATGAGGGAAGAAAAATACATCTTTGATCCCTCATTCGAAGGCAACAATAACTCCTTTCTGAATAGCAGGTGTGAAAACACCTTTTCACACCTGCTATTCAGAAAAGAGCCATTGTTGCCCTCGAATGAGGGATCGAAGTCGTACTTTTCTTCCGTCATTTGATGGCACCAATGAATCTTTTATGTGAGAAACAGTATGTGCCACTCGGTAGAAAAATTATTTGTAAGTTTCATGTGACGACCGCTTTAGCCTAGTTGGTAGGGACCTTGCTTTCGAAGCTGGAGGTCCCGGGTTCGAATCCCGGTCAGGGCATGTATTTGTGTGATGAACACGAATATTTGTTCCTGAGTCTTGGATGTTTTCTATGTATTTAAGTATCTATTTATCTATATAAGTATGTATATTGTCACTTGGTACCCATAGTATAGTAGTAGTGGTAGCTTTGCTTAGTTTGGGACTAGGTTGATTTGTGTAAGATGTCTCGCTACGCTCAGGATTCTATTTTAGAATCTTTCGCTTCACTCAGGTTTCGATATACTGCCCTCGCCGAAAGTATATCATTTTGCTCCCTGGAAACACAATATTTTTTAACACTGCGATTCGAAGTTCGGAGTACTGAGCCTAAGGTGTGAATGGAATCGAGCTACTGGGAGTTTTGTTGCTGGTTCACTAAACCTAGCCTAGCTAAGAAGAGTCCAGCAAGAAACTCAGCTAGGCCCGACCTGGATCTGACTGACTCTACCCGGTATGCGGCGGTATTGGGACGAATAGGGACTATATGTGTCAGTGTTGTCGCGATCGCGCGGTGGACGTCCCCGCCTGCGGGAATGCAGTCGTGTCTGAGTTGGAAGTTGCCTATGACTGTAAATAACAAATACAAATGCTTTATTCGTCGATCATAGTTGTACACAACTTAATATTGCATAAGGTGGTAAAATCGATATTGTTTCACTAAGTCGTATCCGTAGACATACGAAGATTTACATGCAGTCGATCACTACATGCACTTAATTACTAACCACTAAACAATATTACGAAGTTACTCCTAACAAACATGAATAGATAGCTAGTTGTTTAATGTCGCAATCGCAACTCAACAGCATCCAATGTCACAGTGGTCATATTATATTGAACAGGTGTCGCAATTGTCTATAAGCACGCGTGTGGCATGTTTTATACTCGTAACTAGCATACTAGCAGCGCGGATAAAAGGTAGCCTATGTGTTAGTCCAGGGTATAAGCTAACTCCATTCTAAATTTTAGTCAAATCCGTCCAGTCGTTTTGGAGATTAAAAGAAACGTACATTCTAAGATTACCAAGATCAGTTATATTTTCCAATCTTGTTCAGTTTTGTATGTAAGCACATATATGTGTAAATAATAACGTTTTCACTTCTCACGCTCGAATAGTGTTTCATATTATGCTTATCAAGCGGCTAAAGTAGTACATTTAGCCCGGAAAATATGAATACATATTTATGGTTTACAAAACTTCTAATTTAACCAATCAAAATACTTCGCCATATTAAATCCACCAATCAGAAAACACGTCAACACCCAATCGGAACATTACTTTGTTCAACTAATTTAACACTTACAAACATTGAGGTATTTTTATCCCTATTTATACTACTTTGTATCTGAGGCAAAACAGTTTTTTTTTAAAGTAGCCGGCATATATATCATTGTATTTTATTGACCGAGTGAAACGAAGGTCTCTGTTTCAGCTTCGACAAAAATTCTTTCGTATGTCCGGATTTCCGTTTGTTCTCGTCTACAGGTCGCAGTTCTCAACCGATTCTCGTGAAATTTCGTGAGCAAGTTCGATTGTTATAAGTAAAGAATTTTTTTGTCGAGACGGTTTTTAGAAATTTCCAAAAACAATTTTTTTATCAATGATTTTGTAAGTTTCTGCGGGCGAATTTCGGTTTGTTCTCATCTATAGGTCGCATTTCTCAACCGATTCTCGTGAACTTTTGTGAACAGGTTGGATAAATTTACAGATTTTTTTTCGAATAAGTTTTTGGAAATTAAAAAAAATATTTGTTCAACGGTTTGTTCTCCTCTACAGGTCGCATTTCGCAAACGATTCTCGTGAAATTTTGTGAACAGTTCCGGTAATTATATAGAATTTTTTGTCGAGTCAGTTTTTGAAAATGTTCAAAAACAATTTTTATTTGAAAGATTTTGTAAGATTCTGCATCCGAATTTCGGTTTGTTCTCCTCTACAGGTCGCATTTCTCAACCGCTTCTCGTGAAATTTTGTTAGCAGGTTCGATATTCATAATTGATCTTTTTCATAATGTCAGATTTTGGAAATGATAAAAAAACTCACTCACGAGGTCTACAGCTCACAGAGCCACTAGTTTTAAATGTTCACATTGCTATTCTTAACAATGTTGCTTATACTACGTGTTATATAGCATGTCTATAACGACTCCACCATAAATTCAGTAGAATTTTACCCATTGTAATAAGGTTCATAATTATACAATAATATTAATCCTTCGTCTAGGTTTACGCCCTTGGCCCTCCATAATTATATTCTAAGCACGCAAAACTGTTAGTATGTTTTACACAATGCATTGTTAGTTAGAACCGCAATTAAAGTTACTGTAATTGCAAATATGTTAATATTCGCTATTGTAATATATTCGATAAAATTGTTGTGTATTATTTTTATCTATCGTGGAATAATAATAAATATTAGAGGAAAATCTTACAACAATCGAACTAGCCCCACAGTAAGCTCAAGAAGGCTTGTGTTATGGGTACTAGACGACGATATATTTAATAGATATAAATACTTAAATACATAGAAAACATCCAAGACTCAGAAAAAAATATTCATGATCATCACACAAGTATTTCCCCTGACCGGTATTCGAACCCAGTACCGTCAGCTTCACAGGCAGGTGCACTACCCACTAGGCTAAACCGGTCGTCATGAAATTTCCAAATACGTATAGCCTCTGTATGAGTGCTCGTGGCCCAGCGGGGATTGCTTACGGCGTGCGCTATGCGAGGTTAAGCAACGTCCGTCGAGGCCAGTTCTTGGATGGGTGAGCGCTCCCATGCATTAGAAGGTACGTTAAGCCGTTAATCCCGGCTGATGTATACGATTGCAGTCGTTAAGCCAAGTTAGAAGCCTTCGGGCTTCGGGCTAGAGACCTTCTAACAGTCAAGTTCCCCACTTGACAAGCCTAATTCCGATAAGGTCTGGTTTCCCCTCGGATTGGAAAGTCAGATAAATATAATAAATAAATAAATATTAGAGGACAATCTTACACAAATCGAACTAGCCCCACAGTAAGCTCAAGAAGGCTTGAGTTATGGGTACTAGACGACGATATATTTAATAGATGTAAATACTTAAATACATAGAAAACATCCAAGACTCAGAAACAAATATTCATGATCATCACACAATTATTTGCCCTGACCGGGATTCGAACCCAGGACCGTCAGCTTTACAGGCAGGTGCACTACCCACTAGGCTAAGCCGGTCGTCATGAAATTTCCAAATACGTATAGCCTCTATAGGAGTGCTCGTGGCCCAGCGGCGCCCGCGCACCGCGTGCGCTATGCGAGGTTAAGCAACGTCTGCCGAGGTCAGTTCTTGGATGTGTGAGTGCTCCCGTGCTTTCGAAGGTACGTTAAGCCGTTAATCCCGGCTGATGTATACGATTGCAATCGTTAAGCCAAGTTAGAGGCCTTTGGGCTTCGGGCTTGAGAACTTCTAACAGTCAAGTTGCTCACTCACTTGACAAGCCTAATTCCAATAAGGTCTGGTTTCCCCTCGGTTTGGAAGGTCAGATGGCAGTCGCTTCCGTAAAAACTAGTGCCTACGCCAAATGCTGGGATTAGGTAGCGGACCCCGGGCATCCTTCAGGAAGCAACTGTACTGGGATAACGCTAGGAGGATGATGATGTACTAGCTTCTGTATCCGAGCGGTAAGGTACGCAGTGGTGCTACCGCGAACAGCAAACGAAGTTTTCCCTCTCTGTCGCACTTGCAAGTTTGCATATAAGTGAGACAGAGAGGGAAAACTTCGTTTGTGGTTCGCGGTAGCCCCTCGGAGAGCCTACTCCGACCTTCGTATCGTGCCGTCCCTTTCACTCTCGTGTTATACACTATACGTGTGAAAGGGACGGCACGATACGAAGTTCGGATTTCGAAGTTCGGAGTAGGCCCTCAGGTTTCAATCTAAAGGCGGGTTCGAATCCCAGTTCGTTACCACTGGGATTTTAAAAAAAATTATGTACAAAATATAATAATTGATTCTGATTCTGATTCAGACTAAAGAGGCCTAGCAGGCAGCCGCCTTAGTCTCTCTCGTGTAACGTACCGGCTTGAGAACTATGACGTAGTGCCTCCGCTTGTGCTCAAAATGGTCCGTGGCGTACAAGTACGTGTTTAGACTGAAGAGACTCAGCAGGCAGCCGCCTGAGCCTCTCGTGTAACGAACCGGCTTCAGAACTATGACGTAGTGCATCCACTTGTGCTCAAAATGGTCCGTGGCGTACAAGTACGTGTTTAGACTGAAGAGACTCAGCAGGCAGCCGCCTGAGCCTCTCGTGTAACGAACCGGCTTCAGAACTATGACGTAGTGCATCCACTTGTGCTCAAAATGGTCCGTGGCGTACAAGTACGTGTTTAGACTGAAGAGACTCAGCAGGCAGCCGCCTGAGTCTCTCGTGTAACGTACCGGCTTCAGAACTATGACGTAGTGCCTCCGCTTGTGCTCAAAATGGTCCGTGGCGTACAAGTACGTGTTTAGACTGAAGAGACCCAGCAGGCGGCCGCCTGAGCCTCTCTCGTGTAACGTACAAGCTTCAGAACTATGACGTAGTGCCTCCGCTTGTGCTCAAAATGGTCCGTGGCCTACAAGTACGTGTTTAGACTGAAGAGACCCAGCAGGCAGCCACCTGAGCCTCTCGTGTAACGTACCGGCCTCAGAACTATGACGCAGTGCCTCCGCTTGTGCTCAAAATGGTCTGTGGCGTACAAGTACGTGTTTAGACTGAAGAGACCCAGCAGGCAGCCGCCTGAGCCTCTCGTGTAACGTACCGGCTTCAGAACTATGACGTAGTGCCTCCGCTTGTGCTCAAAATGGTCTGTGGCGTACAAGTACGTGTTTAGACTGAATAGACCCAGCAGGCAGCCGCCTGAGACTCTCGTGTAACGTACCGGCTTCAGAACTATGACGTAGTGCCTCCGCTTGTGCTCAAAATGGTCCGTGGCGTACGAGGTGTACGTGTTTAGACTGAAGAGACTCAGCAGGCAGCCACCTGAGCCTCTCGTGTAACGTACCGGCCTCAGAACTATGACGCAGTGCCTCCGCTTGTGCTCAAAATGGTCTGTGGCGTACAAGTACGTGTTTAGACTGAAGAGACCCAGCAGGCAGCCGCCTGAGCCTCTCGTGTAACGTACCGGCCTCAGAACTATGACGCAGTGCCTCCGCTTGTGCTCAAAATGGTCTGTGGCGTACAAGTACGTGTTTAGACTGAAGAGACCCAGCAGGCAGCCGCCTGAGCCTCTCGTGTAACGTACCGGCTTCAGAACTATGACGTAGTGCCTCCGCTTGTGCTCAAAATGGTCCGTGGCGTACGAGGTGTACGTGTTTAGACTGAAGAGACTCAGCAGGCAGCCGCCTGAGCCTCTCGTGTAACGTACAGGCTTCAGAACTATGACGTAGTGCATCCACTTTTGCTCAAAATGGTCCGTGGCGTACAAGTACGTGTTTAGACTGAAGCGACCCAGCAGGCAGCCGCCTGAGCCTCTCTCGTGTAACGTATCGGCCTCAGAACTATGACTTAGTGCCTCCGCTTGTGCTCAAAATGGTCCGTGGAGTACAAGTATGTGTTTAGACTGAAGAGACCCAGCAGGCAGCCGCCTGAGCCTCTCGTGTAACGTACCGGCTTCAGAACTATGACGTAGTGCCTCCGCTTGTGCTCAAAATGGTCCGTGGCGTACAAGTACGTGTTTAGACTGAAGAGACCCAGCAGGCAGCCGCCTGAGCCTCTCTCGTGTAACGTACCGGCTTCAGAACGATGACGTAATACGTCCACTTGTGCTCCCTCCGCTTGTGCTCAAAATGGTCCGTGGCGTACAAGTACGCGTTTAGACTGAAGAGACTCAGCAGGCAGCCGCCTGAGCCTCTCGTGTAACATACCGGCTTCAGAACTATGACGTAGTACCTCCGCTTGTGCTTATAATGGTCCGTGGCGTACAAGTACGCGTTTAGACTGAAGAGACTCAGCAGGCAGCCGTCTGAGCCTCTCGTGTAACGTACCGACCTCAGAACGCTGACGTAGTACGTCCGCTTGTGCTCCCTCCGCTTGTGCTCAAAATGGTCCGTGGCGTACAATTACGTGTTTAGACTGAAGAGACCCAGCAGGCAGCCGCCTGAGCCTCTCGTGTAACGTACCGGCCTCAGAACGATGACGTAGTACGTCTTCTTGTGCTCAAAGCGGTCCGTGGCGTACGCGAACGTGTCCAGACTGAAGAGATCCAGTAGGGATCCGCTCTCGTCGCAGAGATCGAACGTTGTGAAGGAACCCAGCTTGCACTGCTTTCGGATGTACTCCAGCATTATCCGTACCTGAGATTAAAATATTAGACTTAATTCGGGTTGAGTAATGTTTATTTATGAAAGAAGATAAGTATTTACAACTTCAAGATGAGTGCCATATAGTCAATTTCATATAATCCCTCACGGAGTGGTTTTGTGATTTACTTTTAGTGATCATCATCATCATACTAGCTTCCCCGACGTTTTCAACTTCTTAAACCTTTATTAAATGAGACAGTATTGACCTTGATCGATTCCTTACATCCTTAACTACGTTTAAATCTTTTGCTTTTTTGGTCATTCTCTTTCGATTATGAAATAGTAACAAAAAGCCAGGAGCGATTATAAAAAACTAAAAAATATGTTTCATATTTTCACTTCTATGCATTTTTTCAAAGAATCAGATCTTGTAAACCTAGTATTTAATTATAGGTATCCGTATACTATACATAATAGTGTTGGCCGTAACATATCGATAAATACAAATACAAACATTTATTTTGCAAATAGGCCACAAAGGCACTTTTACATGTCAAAATATTAATTTACAATTTAAGAAAGTCTGACTATAATAAGTAATACATTTTTCATGTCGAAATATTCATTTACAGTTCAGGAAGGAATAATAATTTCGAATTTACAATTATACCAAAATTAATGTCATACAATGAAGATAAACTTGCAAAGTTATCTATTACAAATATTACAACATCAGTAAAGTTAGAGATGTATAAGGTCTCAAGATTAAACAAGGAGTATAATGAAATTAATATAATATCCCAGAGATGTACATGGTCTCTGAGCGTCAAAATTAATATTAATTTAATATTGTTAGAGATGTATATGGTCTCTAAGTCACTGATAATAAAAACGAATCCACAACAGGATGATGTCTCTCATCAATCCCCTATAAAAAGACACTACTATTACCGTAGTCACTGTATCTACAACATCTCCAAAAATCATGCCAATCGGTTCAGGATTACGCGGAAAGCGTCGCCGCTTTTCGTATGGAAAAACTTTGCTACATAATCCTCTTAAATAAAACTACAGCACTAATAACTGCCTATCACGGTTATGTAGCCTCAGTCTTAAGGTATGGTTTGTTACTTTGGGGTAACTCATGTGACGTAAATAGAGTGTTTGTTAGTCAAAAAAATGCGTCCGAGCTATCTGCAGGTTACCATCACGAACCTCATGCTGATCTTTATTCAAAGATCTCAAAATACTAACCCTACCTTCACTCTATATTTTTGAGGCTTGCAAATTTACTAGATTACATCCTGATCTATTTACTAAATTAAGCAGTGTTTGTAAATTTAATGTCAGAGACCCTGAAAAACTTGTATTGCCAGTCACTTATAACCAAGCTATGTAGCAAAAATAGTTATGCAATGGCAATCAAACTGTATAATAATTTACCAATTGACATAAGACGGCTTGCCCTAAAACCATTCACATCTGCATTACACAAATGGCTAGTAGACAAATGTTTTTACTCGATACAAGACTTTTCACGTATAATAATAGAACAAATTAATATAATAATAAATTGTAATGATAAAAGTAATACGTGGTAATACTATTAGTCATAAGTTCGTAAATTTTGCATGTCCAAATGTTGGCGAGATGTGCTGATCCTTAACAAAGTTGTTCCACCTTATTGTTAACCATGTCTCAAGCAAATAAATTTTATTTCATTTCATTTCATTTCTTAAGTGGCAGTGTGTGACATGCGAAGGATCTTACTGGACAATTGGGGTTCACTAGTAGCGTTTTCTCCTGCGAAGGGTCGGGTTCCGTCGACAGCCGGCGCATCGCCGTCGACAACTCCGGCGCATCCTTGTACACCACATTTATAAACATATTAAGCTGCGCAAGTCGGAGAGGTCGGTTTATATCACGGGCCCGTCAGTATATAACAGGCTGCCGGACACTATAAAAAAAGATACAATACAATACAATACAATACAAATACTCTTTATTGCACACCTCAATCAAAGGATACAGTACAGTACAAAAAACACAATGAGAAGAGGCAAACAACAGGCGGTCTTATCGCTAAAGAGCGATTTCGAAAGATGCAACTTCCTTGGTGGTATTTAGGTTAAGATTGCGTAAGTCGCTCCTTGAACATACATTTTACTCTATAGATGAGTTCTATGAGTTCCCCATTCAATGAGTTTATGCTTATATACATTAATATACCTAGTCAAATTACAAGTGAAAAACTGTATTTAATTAATAATTCAATAATATAATATACTGACGTGTTAGTACTTAACCCTGACCTGTAACTTGGCGTTATTAATAAAGTATTTGTATTTGTATTTTGTTAGTGATACAAAACAACACGAGCTTTATATACACTTTCCTACCCTTTACACTTGATTACAGAGAAACAGTTGGTTTATGGAAAATAAACCTTATGGCTTTTGGCAAGAACACTTTAACGTCTATGTTCAGTTCTGTTCTATTTTGAAATAAAATTATAACGATTCCGACAATATTAATTGTAAAGCGACTTCTAGGTTATAATAAATTAATTGTAGCGAGGTAAACAACCTGTCAGTATTGTTGACATTTGACAGGTTTTTGTAAAAAGGTGTGGCAAACAACGACTATATACAGTTCAACCTGTTTACAAAATCAAAATCAAACATGTAAATGTTTCTGTCAAAATATTAATTTACAATTTAAGAAAGTCTAACTATAATAAGTAATACATTTTTTATGTCAAAATATTAATTTACAGTTCAAGAAGGAATAATAATTTCGAGTTTACAATTATAACAAAATTAATGTCATACAGTGACGATAAACTTGCAAAGTTATCTATTACAAATATTACAACATCAGTAAAGTTAGAGATGCATTGGGTTTCAAGATTAAACAAGGAGTATAATGAAATTAATATAATATACCAGAGATTTACATGGTCTCTGAGCGTCAAAACTAAAATTAATTTAATAATCCACAACAGGATGATGTCTTTTGTCAATCCCCTATAAAAAGACACTAGTATTAACGTAGTCACTATGTCCTAGCAAGCATGAACAGACCGGACTCCACAAACAAATAAACAATTGTGAATTTTGTATAATAATTTCAAATTGATATAAGCCGATCAAAACAAAACAAACCGATAGCCAAAGGTCAATCACTGTCGTCGTCCTTGACCGGGAAACGGAACGTTCACAATTACCCAATAGTGGAATCTAACCAAACCATTCATATTTCAAAAGACTACTGGCTGGGCTGGCTGTTGCAACCGTCGTTCGCCACTCTGAAAACGCTTAGTAGTTTTAAACAGCGCGAATTGCGCGCACGTAAAACGAAACGGAACTTGGAATATCGAACGTGCGCGTTCGAATTTTAAACATACCCCACGGTGACCCCAGTTCCAAATTTAAATATCAACGTGTTTGCGACTAAACAATTGACGATCGCGTAACGTTTCTTGATAAGTGTATTGAGATACGGAAAGGACAGTTCCAAAAACACCAGTCATCGAGTTCACTTATAAACAATTGACGATCGTGCAGCGTATCTTGAGATGTGAAGAAGGGGGTTTTAGTTTCTTTCTTTGATATGAAATGTGAGCTAAGAGATGAGTTTGTCTAGCGTATCCAACCTTTTCACAAGCGGTGTGTCAGCGTGGCCACCGCCTGGACCTCTGCCCAGCTCTTTCCAATTCCACCACCAGGGCTCCAACTTCGCCATATTCCTCATATTCTTCGCACTATGTATGATGGAGGTGGTGGTATTGAGGATAATCACGGAGGAGCAAGCGAGAAGCGAACGCACCAGGAGCGTCACTTCCATGTGGTTCGATATGGATGACGAGTGACCGGTGATAACGAGTGATGGGTGATGACGAGTGACGGATGATGACGAAATGGGTGTTCTCGAAACTAGGGTGAAAGTGATCTGTGATTGTGATTAGTTTATTGAATGGTGATAGATTATGAATAAGACTGTTATAGTTTTAGTGTAGAAAGTATATTGTTTAGATTACTAAATGTTGCTAATGCAAATGTAAGCATTAATAATTAAAGTCGCATTAAGTACGGCTAAATTAAAATGTTAAAAATCTATGTCAAATATGCTATTGCTCAATATAGCTAATACTTAGGGTCATTGCATCGATTAGCAACCGCCTAAATTATTTTTCCTATATACCGATTTGTGATCATTTACATGAGTTCGCTTACAGAAAGTATTTTCAGATTTATTTATTAAATGATAAAAATTACTTAGTGTCAAAATTATACAATACATCAAGATCGTCAAATATGGACAATACAATACAATATAATACAATACAAATACTCTTTATTGCACACCTCACACAAATGAATCAGCTACACACAGAATCAAAACAAAGCAATTGCAATTGCTCAAAGGTTAGCTGGAAGAAATCCCTTACAGGGATAAGCTCGCCTTTGTACATATATGTCAACTGTTCTTGTAATTTATGTTATGTTTTACTCATGTACAATAAAGAATTTTACATACATACATACAAAACAACAACAGTACACAGACAACAATTATATTTTCAATAATGTAATAGAGTCCTATATCTACTTTTTACTGTTTGATTTTTAATTTTTAATAAGTATATAATTTTTGTTTTGGTATCTTTAATATGCTTTAATTAAAAAAAACTTGAAGTTGGTCATGCAACCGGCGCACTGACCCTACCTAGTTTTAGTTTACTCTTGTCATGCCATTTGTTTTAGAAGATGATTTATTGGTATTAAATATGCCTTAAATTAAAACGTATTTTATTCTGCTAAACAGTGGTAATGTCTATAGGCTAAGGTAATCGACTGGTTTACCGTCAGGTAGTTAATACGCTTGTTTATCACAGGCGTATCATAATGTCACCCCTTTTGGTTCCATACATCATATTCATATTCATATTTATTTATTCATAAAATATACAAAAATTTTACATGTCAGAAGATTGTTACAATAATTTAATTATGTCGATTAAATAAAAAATAAAAATTTCAATTAGATTAGGTACATTATTTAAATTATTACATAGTGAATTTAAATGTCAAAAAAAAATTACAATTACAAAAGCATGCAACAAATTTAATTTACATATTCATCTATGTCCTAGAAGGCTTTCGCCGTTAGCCATTTTTTTAAATTATTTATAAATGTCACGTCACTCTCAATACTTTTAATTGTTTCGGGTAGTTTATTATAAAAACCTGGCCCCACAATAGACACCGTTTTATTAGATTTTGCATCTTCGAAACATTTCAAAATTGTTAACAACTAGCTCCGTGTTATGGTCGCGCAATGTGATAAAAAACATAACATCTATCGCTTTCTATCGAGTGGTATCAGAAAGTGACAGAAGCTTAGTCTTGATGTCGCGGTCGCGCGACTATCATAGACCCTCTGGATTAAAAAAACATTCAACGTGTCATGGTCTAGAGATAGAGGGATTTGGTTTAGAACCATTCAGCCACATGTTTCTTATTATCCCTGGATTGACCAAGCACCTTATAATAGAAACAGATTAAAAACGGCACTCAGGTTCCGGTCACATTCCATCAAACAAGTTTGCTTTTTTAATGAGAAAAGTGCCCTCCCCAAATTGCAATGAGTGTGGAACTGTTGAGGATGTAATGTAATACATGTATTGATGGAGTGTGTCCGGACCGAAGCTGTGAGAGCAGCTTGGTCCGATTCGAAACTGTTTGACACAGGATATGTAAATAGTTTTTTATCGCTTCCTATTTCGGACGAAGCCGAGTTTTTATACAATTTAGTAGAAGTAGGTTTAAAATCTAGAGTTTAAGTTTCTTTTTAGTTTTTTGTGCATATTCTGCTGCCTCTACGGGGCGGTATGTTCGCCTGGCGACAAGCCCCTTTTTTCCTTAAAAAAAAAAGTGTCATGGCAAAAGTATTTCAAGGCTGCGTCCTTGATTTCTTGGCCCTTTTAGTTACGCAACCATGGATTATTAGTTAAAAACGCTCATATATTTAGATGATTTTCTGATTGAATTGACACGTATCTTGACATTTTCTCAATGTTACTATCTAGAACAGGACTGTTACGACCTTATGTCATAAATTTTAAATGTATTTTTTGGATTTTTCGCTCAGAAATATCGTTTCAAACATCACTCCAAATCGACTGTTTTCAAGCTAAAAACGTGTTTTTCCGCTTAAATTCTAACACATACAATAAAATCAAAAAATGGCTATGTTACTATCTAAAACTTTAATAAAATCATAGTATCCTTTAATCACTTTATTGGTATTATCAATACTTTTGTCATATTTAAAAAGGAAACATTTTAAAACTTATACGTCGCTGGATGCGGGTGGCTCGCGACCGTGTGCTGTGGCGCTCCTTGGGGGAGGCCTATATCCAGCAGTGGATGTCTTCCGGCTGAATGATGATGATGAAGGCCTCTAAGGCGAGGTTTTATAAAGATCCGTTAGACCAAGTGTCAGACGTTTGACGACCGCTTTAGCCTAGTTGGTAGTGACCCTGCCTTCGAAGCTGGAGGTCACGGGTTCGAAGCCCGGTCAGGGCATGTATTTGTGTGATGAACACGAATATTTGTTCCTGAGTCATGGATGTTTTCTATATATTTAAGTATCTATTTATCTATATAAGTATGTATATCGTCACTTGGTACCCATAGTACAAGCTTTACTTAGTTTGGGACTAGGTTGATTTGTGTAAGATTGTCCGAAAATATTTGTCCAAAAAAAATATTTAGATCAAATTTTAGTAACTCAGTACATTTTTTGACATAACAAACTGACAAAGTCTAACGGATCTTTATAAAACCGAGCCTAAGTCGCGTGTAAATAACCGGTTTCCGAAAAAAGTGAACGTCCCGTGAGTGAGGTAGTTCAAGGCCGTTGTCCTTGAAATTTTGACCATGTCAGTTGCGACACAAGCACTTCAAAGGTGAGCATGGCATGCGAACTGGTTTCCGACAACGTGTCATGAATACAGTGTTGCCAGGGCCCTTGGGACGTAAATTACGTTTAGTTTCTTGAAAAGTTACATTTTTGATGCAAAAGTTACATTTTTTATATTTCTCATAATTAAGAAATAAGAATTAAGAAATAAGAAATATTTATTCGAGACAAAGACAACAATTAATACAGCAAAAAATAGAATATAAAAATAAACAAAAAAGTTGTGTTATCTCGAAACGGTACCATCTCAGCATAATGCGGGCAATCGCCAGCGCTGGTCTTCCGATGGGACCGTCGAGTGATTTCACGGTGTGTAACTGTACGAACATAAAATAATAATAATAATAAATAAAGAACGATTAACATGAAGAAGAAGAAGACGGATTTTAAAAACAAAGTTTGACATTTTTTTTTAAACCGTGTTATATGAACGCAGCAGCCTGTGCTGTGATTACTGATCAAAACTGCCGATTTTAAGAAATTAGTAGCCACATGCAGAATTCGGCGAGCTCGGCGACAGAATTACGCCGGGCTGATGGGGGATATCTCAAATGTCATACATAGTTGCCTATTCGCACATAGTCATAGCCATAGTATTTATTTCTTAAACAATACAAGTTTAAGAAATAAATACTATATGTACAACAGACGAACAGATAGAGTCGTATCATGTGGTTTCTTTTGTTACCTTTCCTGTATGGAAGCTTATAAATTGTCCCGCTTGGTCCCGGTTAGATACAAAAGATCTTTCTTTTAAATAGAGTTTCATTGTTCTTAAAAGTTACGAAAATTTCTCTTACAACAAAGTTACTTACATGTTACTCGAGCTGGTCAAAAGTTACGAAAAATGTAGGAAATGTAACCATCTGCTGCTTGAGTGGCGTCCACGCACCGGAAGACGAGCTGTCGGTAGGCCTCCGACAAGGTGGAGTGATGACCTGGTGAAGGTCGCGGGAATCCGGTGGAAACGAACGGCACAGGACCGGTCTAAATGGCGAGCCTTGGGGGAGGCCTATGTTCAGCAGTGGACGTCTTTCGGCTGAAATGATGATGATGATGATGATGATGTAACCATCCGGCAACACTGCATGAATAGGGCCGTTCAAGGTCATGGAGAAGATGTCATTGGAGTCTCAACTGTTATAGTTACGCAATTCAGTGCAGTGTCTGTCTCACTGTCAGTAACTGTCTCACTGTCTGTGGTCGAGAAACACAACAGCAGGTAACACGGAGGGTTATTGACCGAGTGAAACGAAGGTCTCTGCTTCAGCTTCGACAAAAATGCTTTCGTATAAGATAAGATAAGATAAGATAATTTATTTGTCAAACATAATATCCGGATATGTCCGGGTATGTCCGGATTTCCGTTTGTTCTCGTCTACAGGTCGCAATTCTCAACCGATTCTCGTGAAATTTCGTGAACATGTTCGATAGTTATATGGATTTTTTTTGTCGAAACGGTTTTTGGAAATTTCCAAAAACTATTTTTTTATCTTAGAATTACGATTTGAAACGGGATATTTACCATGTATATTTGTATTTTTGAGTTCCCGATATTTCGGCACTGTTACAAGCGCCATTATCAAGGATTAACTGACGTGCTGCGAGTTTTAGTTGTAGTCTACCCACACACCATAGCGATCTACCCTCTTCCTGCCGAAATATCGGGAACTCAAAAATACAAATATACATGGTAAATATCCCGTTTCAAATCGTAATTCTAATGTAAATGACCATGTAAGCTTGAAATCTTATTTTTTTATCAACGATTTTGTAAGTTTCTGCGGGCGAATTTCGGTTTGTTGTCCTCTACCAGGTCGCATATCTCAACCTATTCTCGTGAAATTCTGTGAGCAGGTTGGATAAATATACAGATTTTTTTGTCTAATAAATCTTTGGAAATTATAAAAATATATATTTGGTCAACGGTTTGTTCTCCTCAACAGGTGGCATTTCGCAAACGATTCTCGTGAAATTTTGTGAGCAGGTCCGGTAATTATATAGAATTTTTTTGTCGAATTAGTTTATGGAAATTTTCAAAAACAATTTTTATTTCAAAGATTTAGTGAGTTTCTGCGTCCGAATTTCGGTTTGTTGTCCTCTACAGGTCTTATTTCTCAACCGATTCTCGTGAAATTTTGTCAGCAGGTTCGATATTCATAACTGATCTTTTTTATAACGTCAGATTTTGGAAATGATAAAAAAACTCACTCACGAGGTCTACAGCTCACAGAGCCACTAGTGGTTGAGTGGAATGGTAAACCTCACCTTATAGCATAGAGGCGGCACATAGAGGGATTTTTATTATCGCAAATTACCAGTTCCTTTTTGACCTTCATACACATTACTATTATGAGACTCACACACTCTTACTTCGGGCTGCAGTGGTTCTGGGCACAGGAGAAGATAGTAAAACTCAGGCTCCACACTAATTTATTTTTATTTTAATTTACAAGCTTATGCCGAGATAATACTTCTTTGACCGTCCATCCAAGAATGTCGCAACTGGCCTCGTCCCAAAAAACTCCAAACCGTTAACCCCCACCCCACTTTAAAATTCTGCCCGACCAATCAACAACGTTGACCAATCCTAGCACAGTATTTTCGCGCCATATGTCATAGACAAATTGGTGTTATTTTATCAACGAAATTAAAAAAAAAAAAACAATTTAATTTAAGACTACTACAGACGAACCCTAACACTATGTACAAAAGTTCACCCCATCGACGCTGAGTACAGTCAATGTAAACTCATGGTAATTCTACTTGTTGCATCCTAACAAGTGTAGACTTCAAGGTCGCGACCGTGAACTGACACAGTTCCCATGGAAGACATTGACATTATTCAATACAAACGTAAAACGGGACGTAATTGCGTCCAATGGGGGCTTTCGTTTTTCTGCTCACCAGTTGGCGCCACTGTCGAGTAAGGTCCAGCTGTCAAAACTTTTTATTGGTTATTATGGGCATGAGAACGAAGTTTACGTTTAAATCATATTTAATACCTTAAGACCGTACCGTAAAAATATCCAACATACCGCATTGTAGCGCAGTCCCGTTTTGTTAGGAAATTAAGGAGGAAATAAGTTTCCGAAAGACAAAACTGTCTCAAAGCACTGACGCTGACGGTCATTGACCCGTAACTCATATTTGCCATAATCAAACTCAGGTATTGCAAAATATGCACCATATTGTTCCAATTAGATATTAACCCGCGTAGCGCAACCACAAAGAGTGACATTTGACATTTTGGAGACCTCGCGCTACACTAGCGCCTCTAGCAGCGAATTCATACGCGATGGCCCCCATTAGGGCTACCGCGTCTGAATTCGCCGCTAGAAGCGCTCGTGTAGCGTGAGGTCTTCGAAATGTCACTCTTTGTGGTTGCGCTACGCAGGTTAATATCTCATTGGAACAATATGGTGACTATTTTGCAATACTTGAGTTTGATTACGGCAAATATGAGTTACGGGTCAGTGACTGTCAGTGCTTTGAGACAGTTTTGTCTTACTTATGATCTCCTTTTTTCCGAACAAAACGTGACGGCGCTACAATGCGGGATGTTCGATGTTTTTACGGTACGGTTTTAAGGTTTTAAACATGATTTAAATGCAAACTTCGTTCTCATGCCCATAATAACCAATAATAATTTTTGAAAGCTGGACCTTACTCAACAGTGGCGCCAACTGGTGAGCACAAAAACGATAGCCCTCATTAGGGCTACAGCGTATGAATTTGCCGCTAGAAGCGCTCGTGTAGCGTGAGGTCTTCGAAATGTCACTCTTTGCGGTTGCGCTACGCAGGTGAATATCTCATTGGAACAATATGGTGACTATTTTGCAATACCTGAGCTTGATTATGCCAAATATGAGTTACGGGTCAATGACTGTGAGTGCTTTGAGACAGTTTTGTCTTTCGGAAACTTATTTCCTCCTTTTTTTCTTAACAAAACGGGACTGGACTACAATGCGGGATGTTCGATGTTTTTACGATACGGTTTTGAGGTATTAAATATGATTTAAATGTAAACTTCGTTCTCATGCCCATAATAACCAATAACAATTTTTGACAGCTAGACCTTACTGGACGGTGGCGCCAACTGGTGAGCACATTGGTCGGATAATATGTTCTTTTGTTTTGTTGCTAACTGATAAAACCGATAAGGGATCGCGACGCCGGTGGAAGCAGTTCGTCACAAGGAAACAAAGACAATGTTGTAAATCCCAACCAGAAATATAGAAAATAAACTTTATTGTATAACTGTGTATGTACAAGCGATAGCACAAGGATTAAAGAAGTATTCGGCATAATCGAAGTGTTTTTGTTTGTTCGGTATTCGGCCGAATGTTCGGTTCGCTAGTCGAATATTTACCGATCAATTTTAAAAGTTGTCACAATGGTACCTAATATACGCACTGTTTTGCGGAATGATTATTCTTAACGGTTAATTGCTGTTATGCAACTTACTTAATTATCCACATTTCACTTTGAAAATGACTAAATTTTTGGCATCAGCCGAATGATCGATTCGGCTGAATCTGAATGTTCATATTCGATGCTCCGTAAGTATGTGGAGTTGTTCCTAGTGGTGAGTTAAGGGCCAGAGCTCCCGAGAATACGCAGTGCTGGGAGTGAGGTGCAGCATTATATCAGTACTTGGTCTCACGCCGAATCTTCAAAGAAGGCTTTTATATCAGACAGGCATAGCTGGGCACCGTTAACCAAATAGTTAACTTCGTTAATAGATAATCCGTTAAAAAAAAGTTGACTTTGTTAAACGTTAAAGCGTTACATTTCGGGCCATTTAATGGAAGTTAAAGTTAATCGTTAGTTGCTGTCTGTCTATAAGTAGCTCGCACCTACTCCGCCCTGATCGAACGGACTTATGTTCAGAGGTGTTCCTTTTTATAAAATAGGTACTTAGTTAACGGATTAACGGAACTTTGGACAGTTAGCGGAAGTTAATGAGTCCGTTAAATTTTTTTAAATAAATAAATAAAAAGAGATTTATTGTCGCCAGAAAGAAGTTACACAAAATAAAAGCAACAAATAACAGAAACAGAAATTAATAATAAAGGTAGGTTTTCAAGTTATCCGATATATGGATGGTTAACTTCGTAAATTAACGATTAACGAATTAACGAGTTAATGTCCAGCTCTGCAGACAGGCTGAATACTTGAAAATGAAAAACTTAAATTCCTCTTGCGTGTAGTAGCAGGGGACTGTTGGAATAGGCCTCAAACCTGTCAGTCGCCATTCTGAACATTTTATTCCTACCCGTTCACCTTGCTTTACAGTTTCACAACAAATACTACTCATACAGTCAGCAACACTTAAATGACTGCAATAACGTCAGAAATGGTCGATAAACTGTGTTGCCGAGGGTACGGCACGCGAGTCGAACGTTTTGCAATTGTTTCAATCCATAAGATTAATGACGCTTGTAAGGTAATAGTTGCGCGTTTTGCGGATTATACATACTCAATAAATATTTATAATATCAGTAGGTATGTACAAGTGCATCCACAGTAGGGTTTGCTCCCGGGAAATACCGGAACCGAAAGTATCAAGATTTTTAGACCAGCAAAGAACCGGGACTGCAATATTGAAATCGCGATACTTTCGGGACATTTTTGTACATTAATAAATACTTATAACGATTTTTGGTTTGACAAAATAGGTTTTACGGTCGGTCTTAGTACGGAAGCCTTCATTATGTGTGATCCGACACGCACTTAGCCGGTTTATTTTACTTGTGCAACCATATTTTCTCTATCTTTACACCTTTGCTAAATGTGGCACTAGAATTATATTTAATGTGCTCTACTTACCCTTTTTGAGAATACAAGGGCCTGTACCACAATTTTACAAGCGTACAATTTGACCAAATTGTCAACTTTTTTTATGAAAAATTGTACTATTTTGTCGAATAATAGACTTGTAAAGTTTTGTGGTATAGAGGCCAGGTTCCTATTTCACCAAAGCTGACAGGCGCGACAACTGTCAAAAAACATTACATTTGTAGTTGGTGAAACAGTTTTCACATGAAAATTGTCGATTGGTCAGCCTACATATGTCAAATACATACATATGTCAACTTGGTGAAATAGGGGCCAGGTGTGAGTTTATGTACTTATATGTATGTATGTCACTAGAATGTCAAAAGAATTTCCTATTTAAACTTAGAGTATAAATATTTCTAAAGAGATCCTATACGCGGGCCACCAAGAGTGACAGAAAACGTCTTATGCAGATAAATTGAGAATTGATTTAAAATGGCTGCCGGGTTACCATAAATTACTTCCTTAACTTGGGCGGGTAATCGCTTATGTGACGTATTTGGGCACAACTGTCATATAAAATAAGTTGTGCTCGCTAAACTGTGAAACTGTGACAGGGACAACAAATGATATGTAACTCTCTGTCGCTCTTATACAAACATGTATATGACTGTCTCACTCGGTTGTGGTATTATTTTCGTGTCGCGTCTGGTAAGTCTGTGTAAGTATTGAAATTGATTCTTATATTTTCATGAAAAAGATGGAACAATAGTTCAAACTAATTTATGCAGGCCACAAGTCCACTCCAGTAAGTCAATTAGCTAATCCACCATTCAAGAAAATTCAAGTTTTCGTAACATTTCAATGGAACAATCACTTTTAATTACCATTCATTGATCAGTCGTTCTTTCGGACGTACAAAAAAGCAGACTAATATCCATTTTGAACTAAACTTCAACTTTTTTAAACTTCGTTTTTAGGTATCCATACGAAAATGGTAAAAAGTAACCCTTATGGTGTCACTTTGTCTGTCTGTCTGTCACATCGCTAAATATCTCAAGAACTACTTATGCTAACGATTTGAAATTTGGAATAGTTATAAAGAAGGCTTACCTACTATACATGGAACATGACTTTTTTTTTCTTTTCATTAGGATTTGGCCGTTACAACAACTCAAATGGAACTTGTTTGTTTTAGTGTTGCCATACAATATAAACGTTATTTGAGCTGTGTTATTAAGAGCGGTGGTCGTGTCGTCACCCATTATACATTATATATTAATTAGGTTAAGACTAGTATATATTTTTTTTGGTTGTCCTGAAAATCAGCGTCACGACACATCAGTCGTGGCACATGCTGAGCGACAACCTTTTTGGTGTATACCCACTTCTAATTTGAAAAATCTTCTTTTTATCTGTATGTACACCAAATAAACGCTTTTTCTTTCTTTCTTTCTTTCAAATATTTATTTTTATTTTCTGTGAAAAATAACAGAGAAATAGGTGGTTCATTTGAACGTTTTATTATGTCGGGTGGGGTTTCATATGAAAGAGCTTGAGATGCACATTTAGAATTTTTAAGTTGAGTCATTTTTGATTTATGATGGAAAATGTAAAAAAATAGCGAGAAAAATGGCGCTGTACCCATGGCGTTCAATTTCAACACCATTTTGTTGAGATTTTCCTGAATTAATAAGGTAGGAACTGGTACACATCTATGTACGGAACGCGACAACCTGCTCTATGCAGCCGGAATGGGTGGCAAAAAAAATACATGGTAATTTTTTTCTTAATTATAATTACGATATGTTTCTTAGACAGTTTTATTTTATGTAATTTCTCAATAACTTTGGGGCCGTGGGGGGCAAACGCGCGTCGACTATATAAAGATCTGTCGAAGCGCCTAATAGAGGCTTCTGGTGACCAGAGGGCTGGCTTCTATCTCGCTCAGCGAATAAGTATTGCTGTGCAGCGAGGAAATACAGCCAGCCTTCTGGGCACCCTACCATTTGACAGCGATCTGGGTCAAATTTTTTATTTATAATTTTAATTTTAATTAGATTATTTGTTTTATTATGTGTTTATATAATGAATGAAATCTGTACATTAAATATTTTAATAAAGTTTTATAAGTTTATTTCTCAATCAAGTCTAATGTTTTGAGCTAGCTAAATGCGCCTTTTATGGACAAGCGTTACATATGTTATACGCAAGAATTATTTAGCATGCTTGTGTGTAACCTCACCTTGCTCCTTGCGCCATCACTTAGGTATCAGGTATGGCAAAAACTGCCTTTCCTATTCCTAAACATTCCAGAGATCAGCGAATGCACTGGAAGGAAAAACTGCTTAGGCATAATTCGAGCGTTTACTTATTATGATTATTCTCAAGAAAGAGACATTGAAACTGCTCCACCAACAACAGCCTTAGGGGCTATCGCGAACCAAAAACGAAGTTCGAATATCTCCCTCTCTGTCGCACGAATTAGCAAGTTCGACAGAGAGGGAGATATTCGAACTACGTTCGTTTTCGGTTCGCGGTAGCCCCTCTGGCTCTTAAATTAATGACGACGATGACTTATTATAATGGAGACCTTTGGACAGCAGCAGGATTTTTGAAAGGCTATACAATAATTTTCTTGTATTCTTCGCCTTTGTACTTTAATCTTATGTGACATGTATACTGTTTTAAGTTAAAACAATATACATGTCATATAAGATTAGAGTAAAGTTTAAAAAGTATAACTTTTAACCTGTTATTGTATACAATAAAGTGCTTACATACGTACATAATAAAGTATTAATATTATCAGTACTAAATGTATCCCATCAAGAACAAATGTGAAAAAATGCCAAATCCTTCACCTGTTTCGCTAATAAAAGAAGTGACATCCATGTGGAAAGTGGAAACCAAGTTCTTTCAAAGCTCGTTAGACCACAGATACTGTCCTGCATAACGTTCATCATATTCTTTCACGTTCTTTTCCAAATCACACGCGTGGTCGTGCCGGAGGTTTTCCCCTGGATTTTCCCCAGGCCACTCTCCAACCGCGCACGCCACCTCCTATCGCTTTATTGGGCCCGGCCAATAAAGCCACAGTCAGGTTCAAAAAAAAACACCCTCTTTAAATGAATTATTATGTTATTTGCTACTTAATACAGTGACTTGGCAAATTTTCTCTTTTTCAAATTTATGTTAGATTATACTCCGACACAAATATTAAAGTTGGCGAGTAAAATGTAGCTCTGATTGTAGGTACACAATACAATACAATACAAATACTCTTTATCTACACCCATACAGTAAATCCTCTTTTATGTGCTCAAAAAGTGTAGGTAAGGACCAACTTTACAATATCGCGCCGGTCCGGGCCGGAGATGGCCATAACAGCATCAAAAACGGTATCATTATGGCCATCTCCGCCCATAACGATACAGGCTCAAGCTCAAAAGACTTCAACGGGCTCACGCTCGACCTCACTACACTTGCAACGCAATGGTTCCTGAACACATGAAAGAGGATTTAATATACGGATGTAGATAAAGTAGTGTATGCAACTGTACATAATTAGGCCTTAAAACACTCGTGTTTTAAGACCTCTCATTATGTATCAGTTGCATAAACTACTATTATTGCACACCTCACACAAATGAATCAGCTACACACAGAATCAAGACAACAACAGTATACAGGTATACCTTTCTCTTAAACTTCATTTACCAGCGTTAATATGCAAGTATCACCGCTGATATAATCTGTGTCGGTTGCACAGATCAGCTGCAACTTGTTGCACAATGCACGCGACTAGTCGCCCGGAGAATTTACATCGCTTACCGACTTTTGAGTGTTGAGTCATGAATACTTAACAATTAGATAAGAATCATAATAAGAATCAAAAATTGTAGTCACAAAATTTCATACATTTATATCATCGTATATGAGTATTATTAGAACCAAAAAATCAAAATCAAAATCAAACATTTATTCTGCAAATAGGCCACAAGTGCACTTTTACATGTCAAAATATTAATTTACAATTTAAGAAAATCTGACTATAATAAGTAATACATATTCCATGTCAAAATATTAATTTACAGTTCAAGAAGGAATAATAATTTCGAGTTTACAATTATAACAAAATTAATGTCATACAGTGAAGATAAACTTGCAAAGTTATCTATTACAAATATTACAACATCAGTAAAGTTAGAGATGTATAAGGTCTCAAGATTAAACAAGGAGTAAATGAAATTAATATAAGTGATAATCCATATTGAAAGGGACCAAAGTAACCGATGTAGCCTTTCGAATCGCTAAACTTAAGAACCGATGGCCGTTGGCGCCGGAAGGTTCTCGAGTGGCGACCACGGACCGGAAGGCGCAGCGTGGGTAGGCAACCTACAAGGTGGACTGATGACCTGGTAAAGGTCGCAGGAGTCCGCTGGATGCGGGTGGCGTAGGACCGGTCATTATGGCACTCTTTGGGGGAGGCCTATGTCCAGCAGTGAACGTCTTACGGCTGGTTTGATGATGATAATGATGATATGAGTATTTGGTAACGTACAAGAAGGGACGGTTGAAACCTTTGTTACCGACGTTTCGACACGGTTAGACACGTTTAAATAAATAAATAAATATTAGAGGACAATCTTACACAAATCGAACTAGCCCCACAGTTAGCTCAAGAAGGCTTGTGTTATGGGTACTAGACGACGATATATATAATAGATATAAATACTTAAATACATAGAAAACATCCAAGACTCAGAAACAAATATTCATGCTCATCACACAAATATTTGCCCTGACCGGGATTCGAACCCAGGACCATCAGCTTCACAGGCAGGTGCACTACCCACTAGGCGAAACCGGTCGGTTTAAACAAATCTTTTAAGTACTGCAACAATTGCACGGCTACAGTGGCCCAACACCAGCTATTGCACAGCTATTTTTTTATTTTTTTTTATTTTTTTTTTATTGTGATTAGGTTAGGTTACCTACTCATGTCAAATTTTTGTCTTATGTCTCAACCACCCCCCAAAGGTGATCCCTCATAGGGATAAGTTCGCCTTTGTACTCTAATCTTATGTGACATGTATATTGTTTTAACCTGTTATTGTGTACAATAAAGTGCTTACATACATACATACATACAAAGGTTGTCTGGAAGAGATCGCTTTTTAGCTATAAGACCGCCCGTTGTCTACCATCAACATGTTTAATGTATTTCCTGGTGAACAATAAAGAATATTTGTATTGTGTTATATTGTACCTTACCAGGACTAAGACCGATATCTCATTATTGTTCCAGGAGCGAGCCAGCCCGCCGGCTGCCCCCGAGCCGGGACATCTGCGCCCGATGCGGAGGGGACTCCCGCGGCGGCCCCGTACCCTGCATCTGTCCCCGTCATAGGCAAGTATCATAATTCATAATTCATTTATTGCATAATTAGAATTACGATTTGAAACGGGATATTTACCATGTATATTTGTATTGTTGAGTTCCCGATATTTCGGCACTGTTGCAAGCGCCATTATCAAGGATTAACTGACGTGCTGCGAGTTTTAGTTGTGGTCTACCCACACACCATAGCGATCTACCCTCTTCCTGGTTCGCTTTTTTTGCACAGTGTCACCGTCACTACCAGCGTCAGCCCAATAGTTGTGGACAGTCTAAGCTGCTCGTCCTTATAAACTTGTATACGAACACTGCATCCGCTATTTTCCTTCTCAATTCGAGGACTTCAACCCGAACTTTCACAGATTTTGTATAGTCTTTTATCTCTCCAGAGTATCTCAAATGCCGTACAAACCTGACTGATATGAGGATATCGCTCATGGTTCCAGGCCGGTGAAGTTCGAGTCAGGAGCCTGGTTCCTGCGGCAGGTGGAGCGCGCCATCAGCCTCATGCCGTGGTCAATCAGCACCGACAAGCTCGAGCAGATCGGTCAGTATCATTATTATTTAAACACAAGTTAAAGTGCCAGCTCATGCCGACCTACTTAGCTTAGTATGTATGTAAGTCAATTGCCTAGCTTCGTGTGACGCTTATTTTAGTTCACATGCTATAGTTTTTAAGCCACGGGGGTGGCAGAATAACAGCGTCTGTAGACAACAGTCTTTAGTGGTCTCTTGGTACAGACACAAGCTGAGCCACCTACCCTTTCAATTGTTTTTGTATACTTTGTTTTATTGTACCTGTAAATGTATAGAATCATTGAATAAACGTCTTATTATTATTATTATTATAGCGTTATAGCGTTTTCTTCGTTAAGTAACATGGGCCGAGGTCAGTTCTTGGATGGGTGCCCTCTTTGAATGATTATTAACTGAGTGCTCCCGGGCTATGGAAGACACGTTAAGCCGTTGATCCCGGCTGCTGTCTATAATTAGTCGTTAGATAAGCCAATACCTTCGGGCGGCTTGAGAACTAAGAGTCGAGTTGACTCACTTGACAAGCCGAATTCCAATAAGGTCTGGTTTCCCCTCGGTTTGGAAGGTCAGATGGCAGTCGCTTCCTAAAAAAATAGTGCCTACGACAAATCTTGGGATTTGGTAGCGGGCCCCGGGCATCCTTCAGGATGCAACTGTACTGGGATAACGCTAGGAGGATAATGATTGTGTGAAATACGATATGAATAAGTACCATGTGAATGAATAGATGACGAGTGACAGAGATGTATGGAAGAAAAAGACATGCTGCGCCGACCCCAAATAAATGGGAGAAGGGCAAGCGAATTATGACGCTAGAGTCTAGGGTGTAAGGGGTCATAACAGCATAGGGTCTCCAAAACTGTCAACCTCATCTACTCGTGGTGAACCCTGCTGTCCGATGAACGAGGCTCTGACGACCGATCGATGGCGGTATATTAGAATTACGATTTGAAACGGGATATTTACCATGTATATTTGTATTTTTGAGTTCCCGATATTTCGGCACTGTTGCAAGCGCCATTATCAAGGATTAACTGACGTGCTGCGAGTTTTAGTTGTGGTCTACCCACACACCATAGCGATCTACCCTCTTCCTGGTTCGCTTTTTTCGCACAGTGTCACCAACACTACCACCGTCCGCCTTGTAATTCTAATGTAAATGACCATGTAAGCTTGCATCTTATATGATGGCGGTATATTATGTCCATCCAAATTCCCGGGCTTTAAATGCTAGCTAGTGATGACAAGCAGCGTCGCTAGTGAAGAGAGAACTCGCGGTATATTGCGGTATACTGCGCTCGCCTATACGCCGTTGCCCAGCACGGCGAGTACGGTCAAAACTCCCTATGAGTGTGCTATCACCACGGCCTTCAGTCAAAATCAAAATTTCATGAAAATCAAACATTTCTTCTGCAAATAGACAAGGGCACTTTTACATGTCAAAATATTAATTTACAATTTAAGAAAGTCTGACTATAATAAGAAATACATTTATCATGTCAAAATATTAATTTACAGTTCAAGAAGGAATAATTATTTCGAGTTTACAATTATAACAAAATTAATGTCATACAGTGAAGATAAACTTGCAAAGTTATCTATTACAAATATTACAACATCAGTAAAGTTAGAGATGTATAAGGTCTCAAGATTAAACAAGGAGTATAATGAAATTAATATAATATCCCAGAGATGTACATGGTCTCTGAGCGTCAAAATTAAAATTAATTTAACATTGTTAGAGATGTATATGGTCTCTAAGTCACTGATAATAAAAGCGAATACACAAAAGGATGATGTCTCTCGTCAATTCCCTATAAAAGACACTAGTATTAACATAGTCACTATGTCCTAGCAAGCATGAACAGACCGGACTCCACAAACAGCACCCGATCACGAGTATGGCGCGTATCCATCATATATCAGTTCAAGCGGAGAGCTGAAGACCGGGTCTGGTGGCTTGAATTAGGAAAGACCTAATGTCCAGCAGTGGCCGACTGCAGGCTGAATAACAGTCTTCTTTATGTCATCTTCAGAGGAAGAATGCGAAAGCCCCGAGAGCCCTCCAGAGGGCCGAGAGCTGCGCAGTGTCAGAGACTTCCTGGAGACCCTCTCCGCGCGGCTGGCCGGAGGGCCTCTGGAGACCGCCAGCGTAACACCCCTCTACGACCATCCAGCTTGTGAGTACATTATCAATATTATCATACAGTGACTGAGGGTCAATGGGTCATTGTCAATTGTAAAAACAAAAGTTGTCCACCCGGTGGTTAGTTAACGGCTTATGTACATGTAAGTTATAAATGAAATAAATGAACTTTATTCTGCAAGTAGGCCGCAAAGGCAGTTTTACAAGTCAAAAACTACTAGCGTTTCTCATGAGACCACTGCCGAGTAGAAACGCCGAAAGAAACTCGACAGTCAGTCATTTTCTCCAAAATATGCTTATTACAATGATATTACTTAACCTACTTAAGTAAATGTAAGTGGTAAAAAACAAAAGAGAATTGAAAGAAAATAAGGAAAAAATAACAATAAGTATTTCCAATGTGTAGTTACATAAGAAAACAAAACATGTCGAATCGTTTGATATGCTTTCCTGCAAGAACTGTGTCAACTAGATACAATGAAAATATTAGACTCTTTACGCTATTTAGGTATTTGGTTTGGGCCATGCATTTCTGTCTGTTAGATAGTCCTCAACTCTATAATAAGCCTTTGACATCAATGTTTTTTAGGTAATTTTTAAGAGCTGGAAATTATGGTTATGTTTTTATTACATGGATTTATGCGGATTACTAGACCAATCCAAAATTAAGCTATGTGGCCCTTAACTTTTGATATGTCCACCGAAAGACGCGAACATAAATGTGACAATGACCCATATGCGCCCTCCATCGCACCTTGTTAATCCGGTATAATAGAGGCTAATTGAAGTACTAGCTTCACCGAGCTCTGTAGTTCGTTTCCAATGTGTTTTACGCAAGTACATTTGACAGTTGGATATTCATGTGACGGCCCGACGTGACAAGACGGCGGTGTCCAGGCGCGGATCCAGGATTTTGTTCAGGGGGGGGCACTTTCAAACTTTCCGAAAATAAAACTGACTTTTGATAACTGTTTTTATTGTCAGAACATATTTCCTACGTCAGGGCATAGGCAATTGCCCACCCCTGACACAGGCTTCAGGCGGGGGGGCAATTGCCCCTGTTGCCCCCCCCCCTGTATCCGCGCCTGGCGGTGTCAAGTTGTAATAGGTCGCGATCAATTTTTAGGCGAAGCGTGCTAACACTGTCATTAACTACCTAGGTTTCGCCGGAAGATCAGCGCCAGCTCCCTGAGTCGGCATTACGCTGAGGCGAAACTGTTTTGTGGCGATTCCTTGTTTTTTTTTTAATTACGTTTTTTTATCTATATTTTATGTTTGTATCGTCACGAATAAATGTTTTTCTTTCCTTCTTCTTCTTACATTTAAAGAAAATTGTATGTTACTATGATTAAAAATAAAAATAGCCTTTATTCTTGACCTAATTTACATCTGTTTGTGGTTTTCTAATATGTGTATTTTATTTTATTTGGTCAAGCTGTCTTTGACATAGGCCTCCTCCAGGCTGCGCCACTCTTCTCGGTTTTTTGAAATTCTATAAAAAAAAATTGGAGAAGAATTTCAAAAAACTATGATTAGTGATTACTAAAGATTCAATGATAAAGGTCTAATATTATCTTACTAGCTTTACCCTCAAATAATCCATTTTTACCCTAAGGGTCGGCAACGCGTAGGTACGTGACTCCTTTGGAGTTGCAGGCGTCTATAAGGCTGTGATAAGGCTGCGGTGGCTTACCACATGTGGACCGTACGCTTGTTTGCCGGCGTTGTACAAAAAAAAATTTCATCTGCATTGAACTCGTTTAATTGCTAATATTTATATCAGGCTTACCTAGTCATCGCTCTTTCCATACAAACTTCCACCCTCTTAAGAGGCCTTATGAGTTTTAAATTTTTTTGATTTCAAATTATGACAAAAGTATTGATAATACCAATTAAATTATTAAAGGCTACGTTGATTTTATTAAAGTTTTAGATAGTAACATGGCCATTTTTTTGATTTTATTGTGTGTAGTAGAATTTAAAAGCAAAAAACAAGTCTTTAGCCTGAAAGTGGTCGATTTGGAGTAATGTTTGAAACGATATTTCTTAATGAAAAATCCAAACAATACATTTAACATTTATAACATTAGGTCGCAATAGTCCTTTTCTAGATAGTAACATTGAGAAAATGTCAAGATATGTGTCAATTCAAACAGAAAATGGCGTAAATAGATGAGCATTTTTTAACTGATAAGGACCCTTAAGGAATGATTGTCGAGATAAAAAGTATCCTATGTCCTTTCCCGTGACTTAAACTATCTCCATACCAAACTTCATCTAAATCGGTTCAGCGGTTTAAGCATTAAGAGGTGACAGGGCTTACTTCGAAATCCGAACTTCGTATCGTGCCGTCTTTTCACTCTCGTTATACACTATATGAGTGAAAGGGATGGCACTATATAAAGTTCAGTGGCCAATATCTAACGGCATTGAAACTTATATTGTTTTTTTTTTATTTGTGAATGTAATGAGGGTTACCGATTGGCTCACCAGTTGGCGCCACTACGCCTGTCACTGTCAGTTTGTTACGGGTTATTATGGGCGTGAAAACAAAGTTTACTTTGAAATAGTATGTAATACATTAAGACAGTACAACTAAAATTCCATATTGTAGCGCAGTCCTGTTTTGTTCGGAAAAAACTAAGACATAAGATTACGAACGATAAAATTGTCTCAAGGAACTGAAATTCGTTGACCCGTAACTCATATTTGCCATAATCAATCTCGTATTGCAAAATATTCACGAGTTTGCACGACCGTACTCGCTAGCGACTATGTAAATGATTTTGTATGCCGATTCTTAGTTCTATTGCGAAACCGCCAGAGGCGCTGTACTTTTGCCCATACAACTTTTTACGCAGCTAGGGAGTACGGTCATGTAAACTCATGGTAAAGGCACTGGTTGACGACCGGTTTAGCCTAGTGGGTAGTGCACCTGCCTGTGAAGCTGACGGTCCTGGGTTCGAATCCCGGTCAGGGCAAATATTTGTGTGATGAGCATGAATATTTGTTTCTAAGTCTTGGATGTTTTCTATGTATTTAAGTATTTATATTTATTAAATTTATCGTCGTCTACTATAACACAAGCCTTCTTGAGCGTACTGTGGGGCTAGTTCGATTTGTGTAAGATTGTCCTCTAATATTAATTTATTTATTTTTTTACTGGTCTAGCCGCAAACTGCCCTACAAAAATAGGCGTTATACAGCTGATATAAGGTTGATCTCATCGCGCATATTTGTGTAGATGTAAGCATGTTCGAGCGCCACCACCCAGAGCTCCGGAACACGCTGGCTGCGCTGGCGCACGCGCTACGAGACGCGCTAACACGTAAGCTGGCATGCGTTTGGACTGATTATAGTTAAGTACTGTTCCTGGGCATATATCCTATTAGTGAAGTATATTTTAATAATTATGACATTACATCTTAATGACTATTTTCATAACTATGACATTAGATGTTGACGTTAAATTTTCCTCTTGACATTAAGATTTTATTCTAGAAACTGTCTAGATTATACAATTTTTTATGTTTTTATTTTACATATTGACGATCTTTTTGTGAATTTATTATACTCTCTTTTGACATACATTACAGTAATTCATGTCTTAATTTCATATGCATCAATAAATTGCTCTGAATAATTAGATTCAATTTATGTAATATATAACTGACGATTCAAAAGTGCTTGTTGCTAGGCCTATTTGAATAAGGAATATTTTGAGTTTGAGTACAACAGCGGTATAGTCCCTATTCGTCCCGGTACCGCCGCACACCGGGTAGAATCAATCCGACCCAGGTCGGGCCTAGCTGAGTTTCTTGCTGGACTCTTCTCAGCCAGGCTACGTTTATTGAGCCAGCGACAAAACTCTTAGTAGCTCGATTCCACTCCCACCTCAGATTCGGTTGAAACCGCTCAACCAATCACTGGAGCGCAAACTCTTAGAGTATTCCAGTGTTTCAAACGCGTGGTCGTGCCGGAGGTTTTCCCCTGGAATATCCCCAGGCTACTCTCCACCCGCGCACTTCTATCGCTTTATTGGGACCGGCCTATAAAGCCACAGTCAGGTTAAAAAAAAAAGTACAGTAAGTTAATTTAAGTAAACTATGTACCTACATAGGTTAGTTAAATTGACTTACTATATAGTATGTACTAAACTAAACTATGTAGGTATAACTTAAATAATAATAATAGAAAATATGATGAAATAGAATGGTTATATATTTGAATTTTATTACGAACTAGCGACCCGTCCCGGCTTCGCACGGGTGCAATGCTGATACTAAATACATTACAGAAATATTATACATATAAACCTTCCTCTTCAATCACGCTATCTATTAAAAAAAAACCGCATCAAAATCCGTTGCGTAGTTTTAAAGATTTAAGCATACATAGGGATATAGGGACAGAGAAAGCGACTTTGTTTTATACTATGTAGTGATATAGGTAAATTACGTAATTAACATTTTAAACATTTTAATACGTAGCAATAAATTATATTCCTATTACAATGGGGAATATTGCCAGCTCGACAATATTCCCCAATAATGGCTCTTATTTACAAATCGGGAACTTTCGGGAATGCTCCCGGGAACAGTACGTCTCTACACGTGATGCACGCTGTGTTGTACCTAGTTTGACATTTTACTGGAATGCCGGCATGCTGTGTTAACCTTTAACATTAAAAAACCACACAAATCCATAATTACAAGTATCTAAGTAGCAATAATATCTAAGTAGCGGTTAATGTAATTTATTATGTTGTTGTTGCAAAATATAAATGTATTCTATTCTATTCTAGCATCTCCATCAGTCAAAGTCAAAATGAAATCATTTATTTGTGAACAATAGGTATATACACGACCGGTTTAGCCTAGTGGGTAGTGCACCTGCCTGTGAAGCTGACGGTCCTGGGTTCGAATCCCGGTCAGGGCAAATATTTGTGTGATGAGCATGAATATTTGTTTCTGAGTCTTGGATGTTTTCTATGTATTTAAGTATTTATATCTATTAAATCTATCGTCGTCTAGTACCCATAACACAAGCCTTCTTGAGCTTACTGAGTTCGATTTGTGTAAGATTGTCCTCTAATATTTATTTATTATTTATTTATACACATAATGTAATTATGCAAGATGTTAGGTACATACGAAATGGTCCAGCTATGTTCTGCCTCAAGGCGTACAAAGATCTTATGACTAACATGCTCATTTGCTGTTGGTTAAAACTATCATTGAGGTATTCTTTAACTGAACAGTAAGCTTTTCCAACAAGTAATTTCTTTAGAGCCCGTCTAAATTCTAGAACAGTGCCTTTACCATGAGTTTACTTACATGACCGTACTCGCTAGCGACTGCGTAAAAAAATGTATTAGCAAAGTACAGCGCCTCTGGCGGTTACGCAATAGAACTAAGAATCGGCATACTAAATCGTTTACGCAGTCGCTAGCGAGTACGGTCATGCAAACTCATAGTAAAGGCACAGTTTCTTTTTCCATGATTTCAACAGGTAGATGATTGAAGATTCTGGGGGCCATTCCCATTATATTTTTTGACATAAGTCTTGTTTTAGATGGGGCTGCGAATAACTTGTTTTGTAATCTTGCACTTGAAAAATATTGAAACTCCTTAGGATCAGTATACTTCAAAAGCGTAGATTTTTCTGGTTATTGTGATCACGGTCTAAGAAAACAAGGCCATACTTACGTCACTGTCAACGACTCACACTTACATCCGCACACCGTCGATACGATGCCGTAGCTCGTGTCACCCACACTACTAACCGATGTACCGGATTGCCATAGTATCATGATTATAGTCAGCATCAAAGCTACGCATATGAATAGCTCAAAAGCTCTTATTCCCTTCTAATAAAGACTTTTGACTTCATATGACTACTTCTGATGCTAACTGTACCTACCAATATAATACACGCCTTGTTTGGTTGCACCGATTAAGTACATTAAATACCCTGTTGTACTGAAATCATATTTAATCTACATTTGTTTTCGTTTTTCCTGACACGTAGTTTCAATTACTTATAGTAGCTGTAGTGCATGTCGTAGCTAAAGTTTTTTTTGTGAGTATTGCTACTTGATTTAGTTATTCGCCAATTTCACCATTTCAAAAACTAATTTTTTATTATTAAATTCGCTGTATTCTGTAAAAGAATACAGTGATAATCTTTATTTTATTAAATATAATTGTGACACGATAAATTGTATTTTAGGATTAAAATGACCAGCATTGTATATTAATTATTATCTTTTGACTTCTGCGTACTTATATCTAGGATAACCTAGTAATTATTGAATTATTATTTTTTGACATTTTAATTACACCTTATATATTTGCCATTGTACCATATTATTATTATTGATTTATTTTGTATTGTTTAAAAAATATTCTTCTCTTGGGTTAGATTGTATTATTATTTTATTATTATTAATTCAATTCATATTTTATAGCCTATTGGCTGTCCCACTGCTGGGCAAAGGCCTCTCCCCATGTTTTCCAGGTCTCCCTATTAAGCGCTTCTTCCTCCCAATTCTTGGCAAATGCATCCAGATCATCCCGCCATCTCCGTCTGGGCCTGCCCCGTCTGCGTTGTATTAATAATAATAATAATTCAATTCATATACAATCTGACGATCTTTTTGTGAATTCATGATATTTTACCAATTGACATTTTTATAAAATACAATGTAAATTTTCAGAAAGAAATAAATAAATCTAATCTAAACCACAGTATAAAATCTGTGCCACATAACAACATTACAGTACATTTCAAAAGCGCCTGACATTTTAATAATAGCAATATTTTGCAACAAACTTTGCTATGCGAGTCAACGTAGGAGCTCCGATAAGTTTCGATGTTCAAACTAATATTATATTTACGTGCCCTTTGAAGTTAAGTTTTGATCATGAAAGCTGCTTTGAATATCAGTTTGATATAGTAGAAGGTTCAATTTAATATAGTGCTTAACTACCACTAATGGTGTGTACTCACGTTACGCAAGTGTAACGACGTTAAAGGTGAAATATGTATATTACTGGATACAGTTATGTTTATGTATTATATACGAACTAGCGACCCGCCCCGATTTCGCACGGGTGCACTATTTAATGGATGTTATTATACATATAAACCTACCTCTTCAATCACTCTATCTATTAAAAAAACCGCATCAAAATCCGTTTTAAAGAATTAAACATACATAGGGATATAGCGACAGAGAAAGCGACTTTGTTTTATACTATGTAGTGATTTATCTAAAGTATAACAAGAAGAGAAGTAAGTTTTTAGATGTATGTGAAAAACTTTACTGATCAATAAGACGCAGGACATACATACATACTAAACCAGACTCTATCATGATAGATTTTATATGACATGTTCTGTATAAATAGCGTTTATATAACTTTAAGCAACTTATATACTTAGCATAGTCAAAGGAACCTTGGCCAAGATGGGACTAGCAGACGACACAGAATGTAGGATGTGTGGCGAGGATGACGAGACAACGGAACACTTACTGTGTGGATGTCACGCCCTTGCCAGACAGAGAATGAATGACTTTGGCAATGGTTACCCTGAACCAAAGGAATTTAGAGTACTCCCGCTGAACTCCATCATTCGGTTTGTGGAAATGCTGGAGAGCAGCTTGGAGTCGGCATAAAGGAGGGGGCAATTGCACAAAAGACCCCACTGGGTCGAAGTGCATCTGCTAGGGCCCTCATCTAAATAAGATAAGATAAGATAAGCATAACAGCAGCTTAATCGACTGTCGTAATACAGATACATAAGATGCCTTTTACTTTACCAAATAGTAACTTAAGTGACGTATAGAGGCGCCGTAGTCAACATGTCTTATAATGTTGTGTTGTGAGAGGTAGGGCACAGCAAAATGTCATCTTGCTCGAATTTGGAGCAACCCAACTGGGGAAGTACCTCCGCCTTGCAGAACACCACAGCCATAATAACATTATCTACTATACAGGTATGTAGTGTTGTGTTCCTGGAGGTGAGCAAGGTTGCCAGAGCTCCCGAGGATGCACTGTGTTGAGAGCGAGGAACCTATAAATGTGTTCCTTCTGCTGTCAACACAGTGCATCCTCAAATCTTATAAAGGGTCGGCAACGCGCACGTGACTCCTTTGGAGTTGCGGGCGTCTATAGGCTGCGGTGGCCGCTTACCATCAGGTGGACCGTACGCTTGTTTGCCAGCGGCGTTGTATAATATAAATATATACTAGCGACCAGCCTCGACTTCGCACGGGTGCAATGCTGATGCATGTATTATACGTATAAACCTTCCCCTTGAGTCACTCTATCTATTAAAAAAACCGCATCAAAATCCGTTGCGTAGTTTTAAAGATTTAAGCATACATAGGGATATAGGGACAGAGAAAGTGACTTTGTTTTATACTATGTAGTGATATAGTCGTATAAGGATGTTGTATACACGTATACACAACGTTATTATATGACTGAAAGGCTGAGAAACTAAAACGATGAATAAATAGGTTTTATATGACATATTCTGTATAATTTGCGTGTACATGACATTTATAGCACCTAAAGTTGAATAAGCTCAATCTTATGTGACTATTTTGCTAGTTGGGCAGTACGTTGAGTCATGTTCGCTCTCACATATTTGGCTATGCGTTTGCCCAAGTAGAGTTTTTTTTTTTAACCTGACTGTGGCTTTATAGGCCGGGCCATAGGAGTGCGCGGTTGGAGAGTAGCCTGGGGAAAATCCAGGGGAAAAACCTCCGGCATGACCACGCGTGCGGTTTGGAACACTGGAATACTCTAAGAGTTTGCGCTCCAGTGAGATTGGTTGAGCGGTTTCGACCGAATCTGAGGTGTGAACCAAGAGAGAGTGCTTAAACCATAAAATAGTATTTCCCATGAAAATTGGATCACATATTAAAGTCTACACCAGGTTTCAGGTGACGGCAAATTTTATTAGAATTTAAATTAATTTATAATATTTTTGTTAACCAGACTGTGGCTTTATAGGCCGGATCCAATAAAGCGATAGGAGCGCGCGGTTGGAGAGTAGTCTGGGGAAAATCCAGGGAAAACCTCCGACACGACCACGCGGGCGGTTTAAACACTGGAATAGGTAGGTACTCTAAGAGTTTGCGCTCCAGTGAAATTGGTTGAACAGCTTCAACCAAATCTGAGGTGTGAGTGGAATCGAGTTACTGAGAGTTTTGTCGCTGGTTCGCTAAACCTAGCCACAGCCTAGCTGAGAAGAATCCAGCAAGAAACTCAGCTAAGCCCGTCCTGGGTCGGACTGACTCTACCCGATATAGGAATGAATAGGGACTATATGTCAGTGGCGGCGCGTCCATACAACTCGATTCCCACCGGCTTACTTAATTTTCAGCCAGTCCTGTTCCCTTACTACGGCTTGTGAAAAATAAGAAAGGCAAATAATTTCCGGCTTCACTATTAATATTTTTGACGCGCCGCCACTGCTATATGTAGTATATGTGTCTGTGTTGTCGCGATCTCGCGGCGGATGTCCCCGCCGGCGGGAATGCCTAAGTGTACGCGTCGTGTCTGAGTTGGACGCCGTAAGCGTAGCGTTCCATCTTTCGATGGACGCTGTGAATTCGTAGATCACTATTTGTCTCTCTCATGACACACTTAAGACTTAGCTCCTTTAGACTATGTGGCTGACTATATATTTGTATATGTTTATGTACGTATATTTTTATACTACATTTATGTATGTTTATTTATCCTTAATTAAATGTTATTGTTGTAATTATTGGTAGGCTTCATATGTATTAACTCTGCACCACCTGCTATGAATCGTTCTGATTAGATTTCCGCTACCCTAAGGTTGTCTGGAAGAAATCGCTCTTTAGCGATAAGACCGCCTGTTGTTTGCCTCTTCTCATTGTGTTTTTGTACTGTACTGTATCCTTTGATTGAGGTGTGCAATAAAGAGTATTTGTATTGTATTGTCATTTTTGCTATACCAGTTATACTAATTATGTTATTTTTGCTATACGATTAACTACTAGCAGGTCAGCAACCACAGTATAACAAAAACGTCGGTGTTCATCGCTTCAGTACATCTGCTTTAGACCATAGAATAGCTTCGATAGGCATATATCATAGTGCTCGCAACCTGTATATCGATACAGGGTGCGATGCTTCCAAGTTATGTTAAATATACGATATGACGACCGGTTTAGCCTAGTGGGTAGTGCACCTGCCTGTGAAGCAGACGGTCCTGGGTTCGAATCCCGGTCAGGGCAAATATTTGTGTGATGAGCATGAATATTTGTTTCTGAGTCTTGGATGTTTTCTATGTATTTAAGTATTTGTATCTATTAAATATATCGTCGTTTAGTACCCATAACACAAGCCTTCTTGAGCTTACTGTGGGGCTAGTTAGATTTGTGTAAGATTGTCCTCTAATATTTATTTATTTTATTTATTTATACAGAGTGGCACGGCATTGTTAATGTACTTTTAATTTCTAATCCTCTAAAGTAGGTCATTGGTCATATATAAGTAACGCCTTCATAACCGATGCCAGATAATGGTCCATACACAAACACTGTTGACGTCATCCAAAAGTTCGGCCAATGGTGCGTACTGTAACGATTCGATAGGATTCAGAAATTTTTGATGTGTATTTGTTTTTGTTTTATTTTAAATACTAGCGGCCGCCCGCGACTTCGTCCGCGTAGATTTTAAATGGTAACAAAGATATAAATGAGGTTAATTTGTTTCTGTCAGTTGACTGATGCTATTAATCTTTTGTGAAAATTACTCGAAAGAAAAAAATAATGTCCGCCATCTTGGATTTGAAAATGGATTTAATTTTCGGAATCGGCACCCCGAGGAACCTCGACGATGACACCCATATCGATTATTAAGAAAAATAAATGTCCGCCATCTTGGATTTGAAAATGCATATTATTTCGTAATCGGCACCCCGAGGAACCTCGACGATGACACCCATATCGATTTTTAAGAAAAATAAATGTCCGCCATCTTGGATTTGAAAATGCATATCATTTTCGTAATCGGCACCCCGAGGAACCTCGACGATGACACACCGATGACATATCGATTTTTAAGAAAAATTAATTTTAAATATCAAACTCCCGTGAGTGTCAGACTTCCCAGTCTCAGACATATTAAATAGAATAAACGGGTCCCTTACCTACGTCTTTCCCCCTCCGTGAGTTAGTGAGTGACATGTTTATAACTTATCAGTATTTTTTTAATTACCTCGTATTCAAAATGAAAAGCAGTGTTTAACTAATGTGAAACCAACCATTTCAGCCTCGAACTTTTCTGTATCTTAGCTGAAAAACCCTTGGTAATTCTACTATTTAAAAATGTCTTTTAGTACTCTCTAATACCTTTCCAACTTCCATACATGCCCTATATATCTTCAGCTTCCGCTATTGACCTAAAGTGACCCCAACATTTATAAAAAAAATCCATAACAACTCTATCTACAAACCGATATAGCTCAAATTCGCATAACATTTTTTAAACGAATATATAATTACATCATTTGAAAATACACTTCATTTCAAACACAACAGGGTTCAGAAATACATACCGCTTCGTTTGACTGCGTACGCCGATGCGGTCCATTCGTTGAGAACTCACACAACAACAACTATTTAATATGTTCAATGTATAATTTAATTTTTCTACGGACAGTCATATTTATTTGTTAACAATGCTTTTATATAATATATTTCCCATGACAATCTTCGGTGATGCAATATAGAGGTACCTAAACAGGGTGGTCAACGTAAAATATGTAACATATATTACGAAAATATTTGCTACATGGTTAATTGTCAGTTTTATTTATTTATTTATTTATTTATTTATTTTAAGGAGTACCAACAGCTACTAGATTATGATAAGAGACTTAGATAATAACACAAAGCCAATTAAAGGAACTCACAGATAGAAACAAAACAAGGAATTTAACCAACTTTGCGTACACATTCACACTTTGCTAATCAGAATTAACTAAATAATAACGGAAAAAAAGATTGTATACACCCCAAAACTTAGCTGGGTTATGGAATTATGATCTAGTGATAATTAAGCTTCTTTATATACGAACTAAAGCACTCGGTGAAATCGCAGCCTGCTAAATAGAGTAAAAAAAAAAAAAATAGATATAAAAAACAGTCTGCTCTGATAAAATAAAATTGGAGTCAAAGTGGATTAAAAAATAAGTTCGCTAATTTTCGCCTCACTGACGGAATCGAGCCATTAAATACATCAATATCCAGATCTCTTGATAGAGTATTTAGATTACGGCTAGCGCGACACAAAAAGCTATTTTGCCTATAATTGGATGAAGTACATTTGAGTGAAATGGGGGGAAAGTAACGTTTGGATCGGGTTGGCGTATTAAATGAAAGTTTAGAAAGCAATTCTGGACAATCAATATACCCGCCGGTGATATTTAAAATATAGGTGATATCAGCGATGTCGCGGCGTGTTTGCAGTGGAATAAGATGGTGCTTCCTGCATAAGCTTAAGTAATTGGAAGAATTATAGGGCTGTTTCAGTTTGTAGCATAGGTGTTTAAGGAACTTTTTCTGAACTCTTTCAAGTCGATCAATATACGTGGCATAGCATGGAGACCAAATTTGGGATGCATATTCAAGCTTACTCCTAACTAGTGAGCAGTAAAGAACCTTAAGTGTTTTTGCTTGAGTAAAAAAAGCGGAGTTACGTAATATAAACCCTAGGGTTTTCAAGGCACTGCTTATTATGCCGTCGATATGCATATCAAAAAGAAGTTTACTATCATGTACCACACCTAAATCTCTCATAAAGCTAACTTTATTCAGGGGTTGACCTTTAAGCGTATAAATGGAAGATATCAGTTTACGTCGACGTGAGAACGTGATTGAATAGCATTTGGATGGATTCAGGTCTAACTTATTATTTCGACAGTATTCATCCAGCCGCGTAAGATCAGATTGGACCAATAGAGAGTCTTCGACAGACTTTAATTTCTTAAAGATTTTCATATCGTCTGCAAAACAGAGCAATTCTGAATGGATGATACATTTGCTGATGTCGTTAACGAATACATTGAACAGCAATGGTCCCAGCAGAGATCCCTGCGGGACACCACTTGGTACCGTTACCCATCCAGATATGTAGTTGCTAACGACAACAGCCTGAGATCTATTATTTATATAGGATGAAAACCATCTGAGCAGGTCTCCACTGATACCTATGTCATACAATTTCGATAATAACATTGCGTGGTCGATCCTGTCAAATGCCTTACTGTAATCTGTGTAAATCACATCTACCTGGTAGCCACTATCCATTGCCTCAGTCACATAGTCATTTAAAAGAACAAGGTTGGACACAGTGGATCGGCGTCGGAGGAAACCATGCTGGTTTGGGCTAAATGAGTACTTAAAAGTCTCGTAGACCTGATTAAAAACCAATTTTTCAAGAACTTTGGACAGAATACATAGTTTAGAAATGGGCCGATAATTGACTATCTCAGATTTGGGTCCCTTTTTATGGACTGGGGTAATATACGCGCGTTTCCATAGTGATGGTACAATACACTCAGAAAAGGAGCGACGGAATAAAAGCGTAATGGGTATAACCAAACTTTTAGCGCACTTAATTAAGAATTGGGCAGGTAAGTCATCTGGACCGGCAGACTTAGAAGGGTCAAGCTTTAATAAAATATTTGTAAGCTCATCGGGTTTCACTTCGATGGCAAACAGAGTGGCAGAAGAATCATCCGAATGATCAGAAGTTGCATCAAAATTGCTACCATTTGATGCAGAAAAACTTGCTAGAAAATATTCTGAGAACGCATTACATATGTCGGTACCCGTATTTAATAAGCTATTACCATATTTTAAACTACTGGGTATACCATGAGTGCCGGACCGCGATTTGATAAACGACCAGAACTGCTTCGGATTTTTAGCTATATTGTTTTCCGTCCGCTTAATATACGAGTCGAAACATTCCTGTTCGAGTTTCCGCACCCTATCTCTCAACAAATTAAAAGAGGCTAAGTCAGATATATTTTTATATATTTTATATTTTCGCAGGTATTTATATTTTTCCTTAATGACTTTTTTTAATGGCAGCGAAAACCATGCCGGGTACGAATCCACTTTGATTTTACGACAAGGAATAAATTTATCTCTTAATTTTTTATATGTACCGTAGAAAAAATCGAGGGAACCATCCAGAGTACGCTTAGAAAACTCTTCCTCCCAATTAATAGTTAATAGTTCATTATTGATAGACGTGTAATCCCCCTTGTTATAGAAGTATTTCAGGAGAGGGGCCGGCTTCATATAATCGATAGTTGTAAAAACAAAAGATAGTTAACGGCTTATGTACATGTAAGTTATGTTTTTATTACATGGATTTATAGTTTTGGAAATACCGTTTATGCGGGAGATTAATCTAAAATTAAGCTTTGTGGCCCTTAACTTTTGATATGTCCACCGAATAGACGCGAACCTAAATCTGATAATGACCCACCTGCAGGGTAATCACGTAACTATTTTACTGCCGTTAGGTAGATTTTAATGTCAAATTTTAATTGTCACCTCATACAACCAAAACAACCAACCTCATACTTCAAAATTGACAGTAAAATCTATCTACCGTTAGTACATAAAGTTACGTGATTCCCCTGCATATTGTCGTTTTGTTTACCCACATCATCATCATCATCATCATTGTAGCATTTTCACAGCTATGTCAAAATGGCGAAAACAGAACCCTTACAGTATCGTTATGTGCGTCCGTCCGTCCGTATGTCACAGCCGATTTACTCGGAGACTATTATAAGCACTACAATTATGAAATTCTGTAGGAAGGAGTATTTTGTTATCAAATGTATATATGCGTGTGGGATATCTCTAAATATAATTTTCCATTTAAGTCAACCGTTAGTGAGATATTAGCTGTGAAAGTCGTAAAAGTGTGTGCCCTGAACCGGGTGGGTGATTCTCCGAGCGTTTGAAACGCTCGTTTCTAAAGTTATTGTCGACTCAAGATTCAAGATTAACGCAAAGTTGGGATAAACCGGCGAAAACATTGATCAAATAAGACTCGGACCCGATATTGGTTTACGCTTTTTACAAAAGTTTACTCTGATCATCGTCTCCTTTAACAATATTTAATGAAACGACAATGACGTCAAATAACCGCCGTAAAAACGCTGAAGATTCGCCCCTGTACTCCGAACTTCGAAATCGGAACTTCGTATCGTGCCGTTCCTTTCACTCGCGTGTTATTCACTATATGAGAGAGGGACGGTACCATACGAAGTTCGGAGTAGCCCCTCTCAGGGCTCGGAAACCGGTTTCCTCTTCATACCGGTTAAAAATTTCGGTTAATTGCGTTTTACGATATTATTTCGTACTTTAAATCATTTATTGCATAGATGAAGGTTAACTAAAACAAATCTTAAAATAAAAATGGAGATATGACAAATACTTTAAGGGATATTTCAAAAATAGTAAAAACCGATTCCGAGCCCCCCTCTGGCCCCTATTTCACCAAAGCTGACAGGCGCGACAATTGTCAAAAAATATTACAATTGTATTTGTTGAAACAGTTATCATTAACACATGAAAATTGACGATTTGTCAGCCTACTTATGTCAACTTGGTGAAATATGGGCCTGATGTCAAAATCAAAATCAAAACATTTATTCTGCAAATAGGCCTCAAGGGCACTTTTACAAGTCAAAATCTATCTAGGTACATCAAATAAAAATAATACAATAATCAAAGTATCATTAATTAAATGTAGGTGTTACATGTCAAAAATAAGACTAAGAAACTAATAACAATCGAGATTTGTTAGAGATGTATAAGGTCTCTAAGCGTCAAGATAAAAGGTAATAAAGTAGGTACACTAATCATAATAAAATGTTTTGAGCTATATCTATAACACGTCAACATGAAAATAATAAAATCTAATAAATAAATATCCTCAGACATGTATAAGGTCTCTGAGCGTCAGTATAAAAAAATAAAATCAAATGAGAACAGTGAAGTCTCTCATCATGTCAATTCCACTGAACACTAGTACGAAGTTACTAGTCCTTGCAAACATGATGTTACCTTTTTGTTTTTTTTTTATTATAAGAAGAAACTGATTTCATCTACGGCATGACAAGGTAACTACAGGCCAAAAGTGCACATAATAACAGATAATGATAATGAGCATCATAACTCCATCAGTGATTACTTTACTCTTGACCCGAGGTGATTACTGATTTCCAGCGGTTTCTAAGGTAATTAATATTTAACTGCTCATGGTAAGGTATTCTCGGGTTCTTTATCGCTGAGCAGAAGCATATTTTTCTTTTTTTTAAACCTGACTGTGGCTTTATAGGCCGGGCCCAATAAAATTCAAATTCAAAATGATTTATTGCCAAAAAATAAATAAAATGTGTACAGTACAACGGATCTCCTATAACATAACTTAAAATAGACACTTAAAATACATATTTATTTGTATTAGGTTGGGCAATGGGTGCTCGTCTCAGCATATGCAGGGCTTTAGGCCTTGCGCTGATTTTCAGACGAGTCCCTTCGACAGGGTTGATCGTAACACTACGTCTAGGAGACAATAATTGAATTGCTAACATTTGCCCGGCAACTTTTACATTTGAGGTTTAGAGCGTTTAGATGTGTTCAAATACTATAACTGCCTATCTATCTATATTGTTTAGCAGCGTACCTACCTATAGGTATATAAGAAAGTAAGGAAGTAGATTAAAAAATACATTTCTGGCCAAACTACACTAATGCTTACCAAAAAACAAAAAAAAAATGTTTAATTGTTATAGGTAACAATGTAATGTTTTTTGTTATTAACTCTTAAAAAACTATTGCAGTTAAATTTTATGTTTAGGCATTGTCATATTCAGTGTTTAAGTTTAGTTCGTATTAGCATAGTAAGTACCTAACATTAGTTAAATGAGCGCGATCTCGCCAACAAACTGTTAAGTATGGCAGTTTGGCGAGAAATTAAAAGATTGTAACTGTTATGTACTTTTTTTGATAAATAAATAAATAATAATAATAAGAATTGTATGTGTGTCATGTGTGTTTAATGTTGTGTGGTGTGATGTGTTTTATTTGGGTTTTAAACTTGCCTTTGTAGTTTAAGATAAAGCGATTGGAGTGCGCGGTTGGAGACCAGAGTTTGAGATACGCACTATTTACCAGTGCTAGTTACGCGGTATTACACTATCCCCGACTATATAACATTTCGATTTTCATATAACATGTACGGTAATACTATCCAGCATCTTTACCGTGAGTTTGCATGACCGTACTCGCTAGCGACTGCGTAAACGATTTAGTATACCGATTCTTAGTTCTAGTGCGTATTTGCGTAACCGCCAGAGGCGCTGTACTTTTGCTCATACTAATTTTTACGCAGTCGCTAGCGAGTAGGTATGGTCTTTTTTTTTGAACCTGACTGTGGCTTTATAGGCCGGGCCCAATAAAGCGATAGGAGTGCGCGGTTGGAGAGTAGCCTGGGGAAAATCCAGGGGGAAACCTCCGGCACGACCACGCGTGTGGTTTGGAACACTGGAATACTCTAAGAGTTTGCGCTCCAGTGAGATTGGTTGAGCGGTTTCAACCGAATCTGAGGTGTGAGTGGAATCGGGCTACTAGAAGTTTTGTTGCTGGTTCACTAAACCTAGCCTAGCTGAGAAGAGTCCAGCAAGAAACTCAGCTAGTCTACGGTCATGTGAACTCATGGTAAAGGCACAAACAAAAATCCATTAGTCATATTCCTGGACTATCAGTTATGTTAAATAGCACATTATCCTCACGAATTCCCATCGGCTCAATTACGTTTTAATGGATGAAAAAACAATTTGCTTTAAAAATAAAGTTCCGCCATATTTCGAGGCGAGTGCAATATATCGCGCGCGAGCGGGTACGCGTAGTGCGAACTAACAATGCACTTCAGGCCACGGGAAAGGATCATCCCATATAACATCTTAACCGTATTAACCTCTTGTCTGTGTCTGATAAGGATCAGTACAATCGAAAATTAACTCTATGACAAAAAGGAACAAAGTTAATTTTCGATTGTACTGATCCTTATCAGACACAGACAAGAGGTTAATCTAATTTTTCACGGCATTACATTTAAAATAGGTTTAATGGACATTTAGGAATAAGGATTTAATATGTCATCATAAATAAAAATAGTATCTTCTGTTGGCACAGATATAGGTAATAGTAGGTGTTAAGGAACGAGTGTTTTTAATTTATTCGCCAACAAACTGCTTCGCAGTTTGGCGAAGCCTTGTATTAGATTAAGTCTTTTTTTTTTAATGAGCAATAATTTTTTTTTTTTGGAATTGCGACATTAGTCGCTAGAGTGTGGACATGACTCCACAGATCAAGTATAATTGATTTATTTTTTAACTCAAAAATACTTTTGATTTCCATCAAAACAGTATAAGTAATATATAAAGTACTAGCGACCCGCCCCGGCTTCGCAATGCTGATGCATGTATTATACATATAAACCTTCCCCTTGAGTCACTCTATCTATTAAAAAAAACCGCATCAAAATCCGTTGCGTAGTTTTAAAGATTTAAGCATACATAGGGATATAGGGACAGAGAAAGCGACTTTGTTTTATATTATACTATGTAGTGATAAGTATAAATAAGTAATAAACAAAATTTAAGCATAAATAAGTAATAAAAGTATAAGTATAAATAAGTAATACAAAGAAAGGAAAAGGAAGGAAGATATTTTCGACAAAGAACTGCTAATTAGCTACGAATTTAGGAATCGGAAACTAGTCTCAGGGAAGAAATCTATTTTTATACAACGCCGGAGGCAAACAAGCTTACGGTCCTGGTAAGCGGCCACCGCAGCCTATAAACGCCTGCAACTCCAAAGGCGTCACGTACGCATTGCCGACCCTTTATAAATTTTGTTTTTTTTTAATTATTAAATTTTTGGAGTCAAGTCCACAGTATTGCGATTCATGAGTTTCTTGACGCCAAAAATTTGATCTCTAATTATTACTGAAGAGGAGACGAAACACAAAATGCACGACTCCAATCATTATAGGTTAATAATCCAAGCGCGCGTCGACTTCATTAAAGATCTATCGATTTTGACGACCGGTTTAGCCTAGTTGCCAGAGCTCCCGAGGATGCACTGTGTTGAGAGCGAGGAACCTAAATGTGTTCCTACTGCTGTCAACACAGTGCATCCTCAAATCTTATAAAGGGTCGGCAACGCGCACGTGACTCCTTTGGAGTTGCGGGCGTCTATAGGCTGCGGTGGCCGCTTACCATCAGGTGGACCGTACGCTTGTTTGCCACCGTCGTTGTATAAAAATATATATATATAGTTTGACGACCGGTTTAGCCTAGTGGGTAGTGCACCTGCCTGTGAAGCTGACGGTCCTGGGTTCGAATCCCGGTCAGGGCAAATATTTTGTGTGATGAGCATGAATATTTGTTTCTGAGTCTTGGATGTTTTCTATGTATTTAAGTATTTATATCTATTAAATATATCGTCGTCTAGTACCCATAACACGAGCCTGCTTGAGCTTACTGTGGGGCTAGTTCGATTTCTGTAAGCTTGTCCTCTAATATTTATTTATTTATTTATTTATCGATTTCGCTCAGTAAATAAGTATTGCCTTGCAGCTGGCAATACAGCCAGCCTTCTGGGCACCCTACCAGTTGACAACGATTTGGGCCAATTTTTTTATTTGTAATTGTAATTATTTAGGTTATTTGTTTTACAATGTACTTAGATTAAAGCCTAATACTTATTATTCCACCTGAACAGTCGAAAGTTCACAATGACTTTCAAGCTAATCGGAAATGGACCCAATTGAGGACTTTTTCGTATGACTTATGACAGCAAAGACCAAACCATAATGTATTTATTATTCATACATGATCGCACGCAATAACATGTCATGTAATCAATAGTAGTCCGATTCCCATTAGAATAAAGACACTTGTACCATAAGGGAAAGTGTACATCCCATGACACGGCCGTAAAGCGTCAATTGTGTTGTTTATGAATAATGTGTACTTACCTTCACCTTTTGAATGCCTAGCATGAACAGCTCTTGATATTATTTTTGTGTATCCATAAAAAATTGGATTCTACTCTGTATTATAATGAGACTATTTTTATTCAAACGGTTTGATCAGTAGAAAACAAAGCTGTCCCTAGTATCCCCACAGGATTTTGGTCTCGGACGTTTTATGTATTTTTGTACGTAGATAAAATAACTGAACTTATAATCACGCCTGTTCCTCTTGATTACTCTGCTCTTGCGCAAGTAAATAGAATTTACTTAATTGGGAACTTTACGTTTTTTGGCCCATGTTACATTTTTATTGATTGATTGATTGATTGATTTATTTCACAATATACAATGTCACTTAAAATTACACATAGTCAATTTTAAGGAATTTATATTGTGAGCGTCAGTTTTGAAACATGTAAAAATTAGGTAGATACATTAAAATTACAATAAAAAATAAATATATATCGATAGTGAACTTATTATAGAGTTCAAACCTGTTTAACGTGAAAAAAAAAGTCTGTCCGCTGTCAAGTTGATGTATTTTTTTGGCGGCAGACCAAGGCACGATCCTATTAATGTCTGCAAACGTGTGGTATGTCAAAGATAAGATTCAAAAAAATGTTTTTTAAAAATAATACTTAATAAAAAAAAACTGGCAACAGTTTTGGACTCTATAATAAGTCTACAAACGGACGAACGGTGGAAACGAACGGCACAGGACCAGTCTAAATGGCGAGCCTTAGGGGAGGCCTATGTTCAGCAGTGGACGTCTTTCGGCTGAAATGATGATGATGATGATGAATAAGTCTACTGTCAATAAAAAAAATATATGGACCACTCCAAAATAGTTAAGGTTCGCAATGAGGGCTATCGCGTATAAATTCGCCGCTAGAGGCGCTAGTGTAGCGTGGGGTCTTCGAAATGTCAAATGTCACTCTTTGTGGTTGCGCTACGCGGGTCAATATCTAATTGGACCAATATGGTGACTATTTTGCAGTACCTGAGCTTGATTATGGCAAATATGATTTAAGGCTCAATGACTGTCAGGGCCTTGAGACAGTTTTGTCTTTTGGAAACTTATTTCCTCCATTTTTTTCGAACAAAACTGGACCGCGCTACAATGCGGTATGTTCGATATTTTTACGGTACGGTTTTAAGGTATTGAATATGATTTAAATGTAAACTTCGCTCTCATGTCCACAATAATCAATAACAATTTTTGACAGCTGGACCTTACTCGACAGTGGCGCCAACTGGTGAGCACAAAAATGATAGCCCCCATTGAAAACCATGCTGTCCACATCAGTTCCTCGTGTCAGCCGAGACACGCAATAGACTTGTCAAATCAAACAAATGCAATGCAAACCTATTGTGATACTTGTTAATATACAACTCTTGATCTTATTATGTATGTATTGATATCACTTTCATTCAGCTTAGATAACTAATTCACTATTCAATGACATAATATTTGTACCTAATACTTGTCTCTAAATAAGGCTCTGTGAGGAAATGATTAGGAAAAAATGTATATGTTATTTATTTAATATTTATTGCACAAAAGAAACCTTATCGTACAAAAGGCTTAATACCGTAGGGCATTCTCTACCAGTCAACCTTAAGGCGAAGCAGAAAAAATATTTTTTTTATATATTAGTCTTATTTTATCCTATCTGATAGTTCATATTTCTTGATAAATATTATATTCTGTCACCAAACACGATTTTCTACTATTTCTTAACCACAAGCAATAAATTTCACTCTTCTTTAAAAAAAGGTTGATAATTAGGGAATCTAAAATAAACGTTTGCTATTCCGAAATAGTATTTTCACATTATGATTTTTTAGCAAGCCAGTGCGTCCGTGGGCGAACATACTCTGTTTAATATAAGATTTCATGCTTACATGGTCATTTACATTAGAATTACGATTTTTGATTTTGACGATTGATTCGTAACCGTAATCGAGTTTCAAGTGACAAGGCGGACGGTGGAAGTGACGGTGACACTGCGAAAAAAGCGAACCAGGAAGAGGGTAGATCGCTATGGTGTGTGGGTAGACCACAACTAAAACTCGCAGCACGTCAGTTAATCCTTGATAATGGCGCTTGCAACAGTGCCGAAATATCGGGAACTCAAAAATACAAATATACATGGTAAATATCGCCTTTTTTGAAGAAGCTATCCGTAGCAGAACTGGGGTCACCGACATAGCCTTCAAAATTGCGAGACTTAAGTGGCAGTGGGCAGGGCACATTGCTCGCAGGACTGACGGTCGATGGGGCCAGAAACTGCTTGAGTGGCGTCCACGCACCGGAAGACGAGCTGTCGGTAGACCTCAGACAAGGTGGAGTGATGACCTGGTGAAGGTCGCGGGAATCCGGTGGAAACGAACGGCACAGGACCGGTCTAAATGGCGAGCCTTGGGGGAGGCCTATGTTCAGCAGTGGACGTCTTTCGGCTGAAATGATGATGATGATGATGGCATGGTAAATATCCCGTTTCAAATCGTAATACTCTGTTTACTATTCTGTGGACTTAGTCGCAAATCGGGTTATGCAAACTCCGTAAGGTTTGTATTCGCACAGGCTTGGTTTGCATTCGCACTTAGGTGTCAAGTCGGTTAAACAGGTGAACTGACATAATACAAAAATCTATTTCGAAGGGTTGCACAACTGAAACATCATAATAGTACATTACAACAAAATACGCGCGCGGAGCGTGCGGTAATTGCCACTTTAAGGCCAGGTGTGACATAAAGTGCATTAATATAGTGGCCTTGAGGCCCTAACATTTAAGTTATGAGAAGGGGTTGGACCAGCAACTGCAACTGTATTAAAAACATTAATTACCCCATTTATTCTATTTGCAAGCTTGATTGATTCCCATTTTCATAGACATTAAGCTATTTAGTAACGCAAATACTGAGGTAACGGTGTTTTAAAACGGTACTTTTTTATATTTCTGTATTATCTGTATAATAAAACTACCATACAACTTAAAATGAAATGAAATATTTATTTACCATGCATACGTTATGTGCATAAATTTTGCTGTATGGCGTTATTACATGCAAGGGAAAAAATAGTACTGACGTTATCCGTTGGTCCCAAACTAGGCACAACCTGTATTTTGGGCGCTGGTGGTTCAGATTTACAATTGTTAGAGTTATCAAAAATTTAAATCAAATTGTATGTGTCTTAACAACTATTAGGTGTGTTTTCATGTGTAAGTGAGATTGATTATATGTGTGTGGGTGTGTACTACAAAGTGTAGTCACATCCGTATCAGGACTAAGATACTTTCCTCACACACTTTACTTTACTTTACACTTTTTTTTACTTTTCACAGTTCAACAATAAACATTATTCTATTCTATTCTATTCTATTCTTGAATGTTGATGCACCTATTTTGTAGGTATTCACTCTCTTTATTGTTCCCTGAGATTTGTAATATGAAAAGTATTTTCACACCTGCTATTTAAAAAAAAGTGTTATTGTTGCCTTCGAATGAGGGATCAAAGTCGTACTTTTCTTCCCTCATTTGAGGGCAACAATTCCTCCTTTCCTCATAGAAGATGTGAAAAGCAGTATGTGTCACACGGTAGCAAAATTATTTGCGTCTTGGACGCAAACACTTGAATCCCTCGCTACGCTCTAGATTCTACTTTAGAATGCCTCGCTACCCTCAGGATTCTATTGTAGAATGTTTCGCTTCACTCAGAATTCAATAAACCGCCCTCGCCGTAAATATATAATTTTGCTCCCTTGAGACACAATCTACTATTAAGGGTCCTTATCAGTTAAAAAACGCTCATCTATTTACTCCATTTTTTGTTTGAATTGACACGTATCTTGACATTTTCTCAGTGTTGCTATCTAGAACAGGACTATGGCGACCTTATGTCATAAAATTTAAATGTATTTTTTGAATTTTTCATTAAGAAATATCGTTTCAAACATCACTCCAAATCGACAATTTTCAAGTTAAAAACCTGTTTTTTCCGCTTAAATTCTACTACACACAATAAAATCAATAAATGGCTATGTTACTATCTAAAACTTTAATTAAATCATCGTATCCTTTAATAACCTTATTGGTATTATTAATACTTTTGTCATAATTTGAAATCAAATCATTTTAAAACTTATAAGGCCTCTTAATAACTAATTTATAGGCGGTAATAATAGTTAAATAACAATAACTTAAATCTAAAACAGTCCCCTGGGGCATGGTACCGAGGATCTTCTTCTTTGGCCTCGCCTTATCCCGTTACACGGGGTCGGCTTTCCCAATCATGCGGCGCCACTTGCTTCGCTCCCATGCGTCCTCTGCCTTGAGGCCCATCCCTTGAGACACAATCTACTATTAAATAAAGAAATAAATAAATATTAGAGGACAATCTTACACAAATCGAACTAGCCCCACAGTAAGCTCAAGAAGGCTTGTGTTATGGGTACTAGACGACGATATATTTAATAGATATAAATACTTAAATACATAGAAAACATCCAAGACTCGGAAACAAATATTCATGCTCATCACACAAATATTTGCCCTGACCGGGATTCGAACCCAGGACCGTCAGCTTCACAGGCAGGTACACTACCCACTAGGCTAAACCGGCCGTCAAATACTACTACTACTATTGTTTTGTGTACTCATATTTTTTTCCGCCAGTGTACTGTTAGGGGTCATAAAATGCACTGTCGCGCGCGGCTCATATTCACCGCGCGGGTTATACTCGTAGTTACGTGGGTACGTGGTTATGCAACTAGCCAATCGTGGGAATGAAACACTTCAGTTGTGTCCTATAAGGTGTGCGTACAGTTAACCAATTTGATTTCTTGGCCAGTTTACACCGGAATGATGTTTGATGACGGAATGCAAGAAGGTGATAGAAAAGAATTTAAGGATAAGTACAATTTTATAACTTCTAATAAATTACGGACCCTAAGACTACATACTTCATACTTAACGCATATGGAAGAAGAACCATCAACCACTTACTGTAAGTAGATTTTAATAAAATACTTTTTTCTTTACAATATAAATTATCCTAAGTCAATAAACGCATATATTATTAAATAAACCAAAGATACATACATATTTACAGACATGAAATATTATATAATTAATAATTAATTTTTAATGACGACCGCTTTAGCCTAGTTGGTAGTGACCCTGCCTACGAAGCTGGAGGTCCCGGGTTCGAATCCCGGTCAGGGCATTTATTTGTGTGATGAACACGAATATTTGTTCCCGGGTCTTGGATGTTTTCTATGTATTTAAGTATATATTTATCTATATAAGTATGTATATCGTCGCCTAGTACCCATAGTACAAGCTTTGCTTAGTTTGGGACTAGGTCGATTTGTGTAAGATTGTCCACAAATATTTATTATTAATCATAATTCCTAATGTATTAATAGAATTTTAATTTTTGACATAGTTTTACCCTTAAATCTGTCCTTGGCAAGTGCACGCTGGAGCTAGCTGGATATATATATTTTTATGACGAACTGTATCTACCTATATCTACTATAAGTAGTGGTACAATTTTTAGAAAATTTATATAATGTATGACTAACAACGATTTGGTGATATCATGTATTACTGTCATGTTGTAAGTATATTGAATAAATGAATAAATAACTAAACAAATAAATAAATATACACTACACCTTGTCATGGTGAGATTAATATGAAAGCCGCTAGAGATCTCATAATAATTTTACTGTGACAAGATACGAAGTTGCCTAGATATCAAATTGGTTGAGCGTACCATTGTTTGACAGCTTAAGACCCAACAGTTGACACCTTTATAGCCTTTTGCTGTATAGCTGTAGACCCCGCGAGTGATATTTTTATGCTTTCAACCCCAATGGTACAGCCATTTTGAAAAAAAAAAGTTGACACATCATTGATATATATTTTTTTAAATTTCCAAAAACCATCTCGACAAAAAAATCCATGTAACTATAGAACCTGCTCACGAAATTTCACGAGAACCGGTTAAGAATTGCGGCCTGTAGACGAGAACAAACGGAAATCCGGACATACGAAATCATTTTTGTCGAAGCTGAAGCAGAGACCTTCGTTTCACTCGGTCAATTCAATAATTAGTGTGGGTTACACCAAACCGTCTGTAATTGTAAGCGGTGTTCGTTAAAATTTAACAAGTAGGTAAGTAAAATTTGGAAAGTTTGACAAGTTTCTATAGGATGACAGCTGCCGGCTCCATATTTGACGGTGACCGGCCTGTGATCGTATGTTAGTGCAACCGACCCTTAAATTGCTAATGGATTTATTCAGAATCCTTCACAAACCTCTTTCAACCAGTATATCGCAGTTTTGTTGTCCTAAAGTGCATCAGCCGGTCGTAAAACGCAACGTGTCGCGATTATATTCGCCACCCGTGGGAGCGTGTAGCCTATCGATCGGGTTACTGACCATAGTGTTATACTTGAAATTAAGTTCACCGAGTTGCATCAAAGTAATTCATTCAAAAAGCTATTTTACAATTCAAACCATAAGGTTCTAAATCCAATAATATATTTATATACATTCGGCCAACTTATAGTTCTTACTGACCATTATGGCCGGGGATCTAAGTCCACACTTTTTTTAACCTATAAGTATGAAATGAAGCCAAGCGGATAATAAGTGGCTTGAAGGAACCACAGGCGTTTTTTTTCTGAAATCAAGGTTCATACGGACAGTATTTTTAGGCTCAGTTTTATAAAGATTCGTTAGACCTTATGTCGGTTTGCTATGTCAAAAAATTTACTCAGTTACCGAAATTTGGTCTAACGGATCTTTATAAAACCCGGCCTTAATGTACCTAATCTGACGGAGGTCAATTTGAAACATAAGTTTTGAATTTCGAAAAAAGGCCTAAGCAATTATTTGGTGCAATAAGCATACTCCATACAAGAATTTTAAATGACATTGATATATAATTGTTTTGTATTGTAATACTAATAATAAACTGCGTAATTTGACATAAGCACGATGCATGATTATTTAATTATTTAATACGTTTTGGTGTCATATTTTTGGGTCAATCAACTTTTTTTTGTTGCTATTCTGTCCCGTCAGCGAAGAGACAACAGTAACTAAGTTTCTTAGAAAAATGTTTATAATATGGACTTCAATCACACTCAAAAGATGACCCGTGTTTCAATGGATTTATTCTCACTAAAACTCATGTTTGGTAGACTTAAACTCTATAAAATCACAGTTATCTAGTGATTGACTTGTAATTTATCTTATTAATCTGTCTGTGCACACATATATAAGAATTACAGTCCAGATCTAAACTTTAAGCTATTTATGTAATTATGTAATAGACTGTAATTTGTTGTGTGAGCCTTATAATAAATAAATAAATGTTTTAATGAGTGACTTAGGAGACGTAACCATGGTAACGAGAAACAAAGAATAGTTGATCCACCCTTTTATGACTATTCATATGCCTTATGGCGAAGACATAGCGAGACTTGTAAATATTCATAAAACCTCTGTATACCCTATGTTTTTACGAGTAAATTACTTGATTGATGGATTGGTTTGTAAAACATGCTAAGGGTACTTTGCAACAAATGATGATGATGATGATAATGTCCTCCCAGTATCCGTCGATGGCGACATCCTGACAAATTGATTCTATTTAATGTAATGATGATATTTAAGTGATGTGCCCAAGTGTGAGTGTAAAATATGTATGTATTTTTAAGTAAGGTGAAATTAAGTAGGTAAAATAATGTTACTAACATATTTAGATGGCTGAGTAAAAAGATAAAGAGTGTTTCTTTCGCCAACAAACTGTGATGCAGTTTGGCGAAGTTATAGTGTAAACGAATGTAATTTTTTTTTTGTAAGAAAAAAAGTGTGACTTGCAGGGGACTTGTGACTTAAGCAGGGCATGCAATACCGGAGGATTCTCAATACCTCAATCCCGGGATTTCGGTATTTCCGGATCCCGGAATTTTGCATCAGAGAATACGAGTTAGTGAAAATTAACCGTTACATTGTAACTATCTGTAGGTATAAGTAGAAAAAAAATGGAGAACAGAATGATAACAATTAATAGCAAAATAGTTATAAATACTCAACTCTCTTATTGTTGCCAACTTATAAATTTTACGAATACTTAAGACTCATATTTTTCTATTAAAATTTAATTAAAAATCTTCAATACCGGTTCCGATTTTTCGGTACTGGTCTGTTTCAATCCCGGTATTGAAATACCGTAAAATCGGTTCGAGATTTCGGGATCCGGGATCCCGGATTGTATGCCCTAGTTGTAAGTACAATGGTAAGAGAGCTTGGGTCGAGTTTTGCGTAAGATCGTCGATACGATAGCACTTGCATCTGAGGGACTATTCCGAACTCGTATCGTGCCGTCTCTTTCACTCATATAGTGTAAAACACGAGAGTGAAAGGGACGGCACGATACTAAGTTCGGAGTAACGGCCCTTCACCAAATAGTCTATAATCGTTAGTTTTGTGTTCATTAAAATCAATTTGATTGCATGGAAAGCTACAGAAGTTTCTATGGGATATCAGCTATAGCTGCCGACACCATATTTGGATCATTCTACTTTATCATGACCAGTTTTCTATTACAAAACAAATCTATAATATGTATCGAATTAGTGTACAAAAATAGGATTTCGAAATAGCTGAACCTAACAAAAGAATTATGTAGATAAAATTTATTAAATATTAACATATTGCTATAAAAGGTGGGTAACACAGTGGTAAAAACCATGTTTTCATACAAATGGTGAGACTTCCAAGACCACTGAGTTACTCGATTTATGGATATTAACTGTGTTTCGTTAATTACCAAAACTATCGGATGTGATACTGCAATTAAACCTTTTTCTAAAGAACAATACAAAAATATGAAGTGAGAGCCAAGTATTCCAAAATCTGCATTTAAACAAAAAGTGTCTGAAAATTATGTACATGAAAATGTAGAATGGCCCATTTAACATTTACCGCTCTATAATCATATAAGTTGCGGAGGTAGCGGGATGAATAGGGACTATATGTGTCTGTGTTGTCGCGATCTCGCGGTGGATGTCCCCGCCGGCGGGAATGCCTAAGTGTACGCGTCGTGTCTGAGTTGGACGCCGTAAGCGCAGCGTTCCATCTTTCGATGGGCGCTGTGATTACGTCGTCAGGGTCCGTGAGTGTGTGTGCCTAGGAAGAAGAAGAAGAAGATGAAGAAGAAAATTTATTTCGCAAACCATTACAGCGGTAAACTTAGACTAAACTTACAGACTAAAGATACAATGGTAGCAAAAATGGCATCCACTCAGCATGTGTCGCGCCGCATTTTAGCGCCACGACGCTGATCTTCCGTGGACCCAGAGTGAAAATGTGTGCAAGACAAAGAGCAGTGTTTTTTTTTCTTATATTATATTAGGACGTCGGACCGTGCGGCCCCTAATCAGTGATCGTCCAGTTACGACAGAGGGGGGAAAGATGGGAACGTAGGTACAACCAGCCATTACCTTTATAAGCAAAAAACGCCTGATAGATAAAGCTTACGGTGAAACCCATATTGTCTCCGGATTGACCCCATTCTCGCACAATGGCATATATGAGATGATTCAATTCATATTCACATCATTGAATACTTTCATATCATCGGTATTACCATGGAAAACTGCTTTCCCGAATGCGAAAAACGTTACTGGCTCATTGTCAGTTGCAAAAACAAAAGTTGTCTCTCCGGTGGTCAATAGTTAATGGTAAAGATCACTTGTTTTGAACTGGTTAAAAACCCCATTGATAGTGTAACCGTATTGATAGGGTTTATATTTTGGTTAGTGGTAAGTTGAGTTAACTCGATCGATATGGTAACCCTATCAATAGGCAGGGCCGTCTTTCCCACTGGGCACTAAGGGCACTTGCCCAGGGCCCCGCGATCGATAGGGGCCCACTACTTACTGCCAGATCACCAAACGATAACCAATATTTAGTGATCTGTCAAGGGCATAGGGGCCCCATTACCCTAGTGTGCCCAGGGCTTCCAATTAGTTAAAGTCGGCCTTGTCAATAGGGTTACCTTATCATAGGGTTACCAATATGGATAGGGTTTTTAAAACCGCTTCTAAAATAAGCCTATCGAAAACCCGGATTAGGGTAACCGGTTCCGGTCCCTGTTAACGGCTTATGTGCATGTAAGTTATGTTTTTATTACATGGATTTATAGCAACGGAGACACTGTTTATGCGGGTTACTAGAACAATCCAAAATTAAGCTTTGTGGCCCTTAACTTTTGATATGTCCACAGAAAAGACGCGCACCTAAATCTGACAATGACCCTACTTCATCAGATATGTTGTCGTAATGCTTTTGTGAATCAGAGCTAAGCTGTAAAAAAACGGGACCTTATTACTGAGTTTTCGCTGTTCGTCCGTCCGTCCGTCTGTTACGAGGCTGTATCTCAAGAACCGTGATAGTTAGATAGTTGAAATTTTCACAGATGATGTGTTTCTGTTGCCGCTATAACAATAAATAGATTAGATTTATTTATTTCTTTCTGAAAATTTACATGGTATTTTATAAAAATGACAATTGGTAAAATATCATGAATTCACAAAAAGATCGTCAGATTGTATATGAATTAATAATAATAAAATAATAAATACCTAAATACTGAAAAACAGAATAAAATAAATATTTAAAGGTGCTCCCATACAACAAACCTGTTTTTAGGAGTTTTTATTTTATACCACCTAATTGACAGTTAAACTAGGTGTTTATGTGTCCGTTTATATAAATTATTATCAACTAGTTTAGTGGTAACAAATAGGTAATTTGAGTTACTTTTTAGGGTTCCGTACCAAAATGGTAAAAAGGGAACACTTTGTCTGTCTGTCTGTTTGTCACATCGCTAAATATCAAGAACTACTTATGCTATCGATTTGAAATTTGGAATAGTTATAAAGAAGGCTTACCTACATACATAGAACATGATTGTAAGTCGGAGGTGCATATATAAGCATGCATGTACGTAGTACGGTCGACTATATGCATGCTTTTTACCTTGCTGGTCCCTACTAATTAACTTTGATTTTTAAACCGGGACAATTTGCTTGATGACCGGGATATGGGAATACCAGGCTTCAAACCGGGGCATGTCCCGGCGTCCCGGGACGTATGGTAACCTTACCATAACAACATCTACTGCAATACCTATTTGAGCAACCCTATATCAGATGTGGTTTTAAAGATTTTAGCCCTTGTAAAATGTGGTCTAAAAGAAAGTTGGGTCATAGTTGAAAAAACAAAAGTCGTCCCTCCTGTGGTCAATACTTAACGGCTTATGTGCATGTTAGCTATGTTTTTAATACACGGATTTATAGAAACGGAGACACTGATATGGAAACCTCCCAGCGAGGTGATGACCACGCGAAAAGTGCAGTCGGCATACGAGCTTCTACTATGCCAATTTTAAATAAATAAATATTTATGGACAATCTTACACAAATCGACCTAGTCCCAAACTAAGCAAAGCTTGTACTATGGGTACTAGGCGACGACATACATACTTCATCATCATCATCATCATTTCAGCCGAAAGACGTCCACTGCTGAACATAGGCCTCCCCCAAGGCTCGCCATTTAGACCGGTGCTGTGCCGTTCGTTTCCACCGGATTCCCGCGACCTTCACCAGGTCATCACTCCACCTTGTCGGAGGCCTACCGACAGCTCGTCTTCCGGTGCGTGGACGCCACTCAAGCAGTTTCTGGCCCCATCGACCGTCAGTCCTGCGAGCAATGTGCCCTGCCCACTGCCACTTAAGTCTCGCAATTGCGAGACTTATGCATACTTATATAGATAAATATATACTTAAATACATAGAAAACATCCAAGACCCAGGAACAAATATTCGTTTTCATCACACAAATAAATGCCCTGACCGGGGTTCGAACCCGGGACCTCCAGCTTCGAAGGCATACATAGAACATGATTGTAAGTCGGAGGTGCATATATAAGCACGCATGTACGTAGTACGGTAGACTATATGCATGCATTTTTACATTGCTGGTCCCTACTAATTAACTATGATTTTTAAACCGGGACAATTTGCTATATGGGAACACCACGCTTCAAACCGGGGCATGTCCCGGCGTCCCGGGACGTATGGTAACCGTACCATAACAACATCTACTGCAATACCTATTTAAGCAACCCTATATCAGATGTGGTTTTAAAGATTTTAGCCCTTGTAAAATGTGGTCTAAAAGAAAGTTGGGTCATAGTTGAAAAAACAAAAGTCGCCCCTCCTGTGGTCAATAGTTAACGGCTTATGTGCATGTTAGCTATGTTTTTATTACACGGACTTATAGAAACGGAGACACTGTTTATGCGGGTTACTGGTCCAATCCAAAATTAAGCTTTGTAGCCCTTAACTTTTGGTATGTCACAGAAAAGACGCAAACCTAAATCCGAGTATGACCCAGATAAATGTATGTACTTTTCAATGTGAACTTTGTTAATTAAGAGATGTTTATCGAGCGATATATTCACAATAGCGAAAAAGCTTCCAATAAAAAAAAAATCTAAACTGGACAACCTATACTCATCTTGTTTTCATGAGCTCATTGGAAACCTCCCAGCGAGGTGATGACCACGCGAAAAGTGCAGTCGGCATACAAGCTTCTACTATGACAATTTTAAATAAATAAATACATATAAATAAATATTTGTGGACAATCTTACACAAATCAACCTGGTCCCAAACTAAGCAAAGCTTGTACTATGGGTACTAGGCGACGACATACATACTTATATAGATAAATATATAAGACATAAGAAGTTTATTCGTACATAAAAGTTTACAGGTATAGTTGAACATATCATCATTTATAAGTAATGTACTGAGTGGATTTTTCGTTATGCGGTTCGACTGGCCCCTACACTAGGCTAAGCCTGCCCCGTAGGTAGCCAATTCAAAAATGGATTAACAATATGTGCGCGAATATACTTAAATACACAGAAAACATCCAAGACCCAGGAACAAATATTCGTGTTCACCACACAAATACATGCCCTGACCGGGATTCGAACCCGGGACCTCCAGCTTCGAAGGCAGGGTCACTACCAACTAGGCTAAAACGGTCGTCATTTTGACGGAAACTTGTTAGTTTCAAAATGGAGGATCAACATGCAAGCCTGTTCTACCGACAATTATCGATTACCTACTCACGAGCTGTCAAAGTAAACCATTACCATTACGTATGTTACGTTGTGTTACATAAAGTGGATTAGTGTCATAGTGCTTGGATCGGCAACCGATACCTGACGAAGTTAGAATATCTCCCTCTCTGTCGCACGACTCAGCAAGTGCGACATTTATTCGAACTTCGTACGTTTTCGGTTCGCGGTAGCCCCTCTGAGCCTGAGGGGCTACCGCGAACCGAAGACGAAGTTTTCCCTCTCTGTCGCACTTATGTGCAAACTCGCAAGTACGACAGAGAGGCAAAACTTCATTTGCAGTTCGCGGTAGCACTCCGGTACTCCGAACTTCGAAATACGAATTTCGTATCGTGCCGCCCCTTTCACTCTAGTGTTATTCACTATATGAGTGAGAGGGACGGCAAGATACGAAGAAAGGCTCTGAGCATAGGTAATATTAGGGGAAAGGTTGCTGATAAAAACTGGCCTTCTATCACACCGTATGCAGACTACGGCATGAAACCGGCGGACGTTCGCCCGCCGCGAGCCACGTCGAATGACGATGACATCACGCGGCCCGCGGACATTCGAGAACATTCTTTAAGGTGTCTTTTGTAATTCCAAAAAAAAATCCAATCTAAGTAAGCGATTTCGTTGCACTAGCATACATCAACAAAAATTTTAAGATTTCTTTTTGATGATGTTGATGATGAGATTGAGATGCAATAAATTCGAAATTTTTTTTTCGGAATTACCCAACATTCGACATTACCCGAAGATACCTTATTTATTTATCGTACGGCAATTTTGAACTGTGAGATCTTCGAGAAGACAATACCGATGCCAGTTTGTTAGAGAGCATTATTAGAGCCAGACAGATATGTATGTATTATTCTTACAATCATTACTCAAAGAGTACATCTGAATGTCTGTCAAATTAGACCAACTTGACAGGACTGGCTTCCCACGAGGGGGCTTGACCCGAGATACAACAGCGCGCCGACAAGTACACACAGATTTCCTGTGCTCACGTCAAGGAACAAAACAAGAAATTAGTAATCTCGACTCCAAGGAACGATTCAAATCAGTAAATCCGGCTCCGCTCTCGGAAGCGACTCCGCTTATCGGCTCTTCGACTCCTTTGAAGTCGAAGACTCCTTTGAATCCCTCAAACCAAATCACTCCGAGCACGCTTGTTTCAAATACATCGTGAAACAGACACCTATTTCAAAAGCATATAAGATAAACTATTACATCATGGATAGGGATGTTTGGCAGTGATAGCGTCCCGCACAAGTAATCCAACACAGAAATATTTTGTCCTTAATATTAAAAAATATGTATGTATGTTTATACTGTAGCATTTGAATTTTGTACTATTTTTACTGTTATTTTATATACATTGTATATTGTTTTGAAAAAATGACACCTCGCCGAGTTTCTTACGCCGGTTCTTCTCGAGGCAGAGGTTTATTTTATAAACCGGTGGTAGTTTTTTGACATTCATGTAATATGCCTAAATTGAAGAATAAAAAAAATAAAAAATAATACCAGTGATTTGGTTGGTTCTTCGGATCATTTGATTATTTTAACTTAGGATTTGATCAAAATACACGAAAGTAGGCGTTCTTTTTGTTCGAGCTTGTTGTTTTTATAATGCGACGTGCAATTTTTCTATTATTATTAGTTATAACATTTAATCAATTTAAAACAAACCCTATAAAAGGTGTTTTTACTCAACGGAAGACAATTCAAGCCATTCATTCGGCTCTGTATCGAGTCGGAATTAATAAATCCTCGGAGTCGATAAGATTTGAAAGGAGTTGATAAGGAAATGGATCCGTTTACGGATTCGATTCATTTAAATCTTCAAGTCCGGATTTACCCATCTCTACAAAACATCATTTAATCCCGCCCCACCAAGTCAGATAGTCGCCTCTGGTGGAGTCGTGTCCAAGGACCGATACCGGTATTTAAAAAAAATCCTGAATTAGCCCAATATTTTGGATTATTTTTGCTCTTTACGTAGGGCTGAATCATGTATGTAGGTAACAACGTCGTATTATTAGATTGTCCCATTAAAAACGAAATAATGAACCGGTGACCGTAATAATACCGGTATTTTTCTATTGAGAAAATACCGGTATTCGATCCCTGGTCATGTCAGTGCGGTGTGACCTGCGCCCAGGCTAATTACCTGAACTAAGGCTGCGTCTGGGCATTACGCAACGATGCGCACGCCACGCCAGGGCTGACATTTAAAATTATAATTGAAACAATTGATTTCAAATTGTGGTGATTTCATCGTTTAGTGGACCATAAAGTTTCATTAACCCTTTTAGAACAGGTTACCCTGTTAAGGGTCACTGTCTGTATTACATTATCTATTTAAGTCGGAATAATTCATACGGGCATTACGAAAACAGGAAGAATATAAACTCGCCATACAACAAACGAATATGGAAAGAAGCATGTTAGGAATTAGACTGCAGACAAAATAAACAACATACAGATTAGGAACAGAATGAGTGCCAGATGTCGTCAAACATTATACTCTTAAGACTAAGAACCCTAAAGTGGAAATGGCTCGACATATCTGTTGCATAAGAGATGGCAGGTGGACTAAAACAGTGACGGACTGGACACCTCGCAACGACCATAGGAAAAGAGGTAGACCCAAAGAATCTACTCCGAAATTCGAAATCTGAGCTTCGTATCGTGCCGTTCTTTTCACTCTAGTGTCATACACTAAACGAGTGTGAAGGATGGGAAGACGTATTCCGCGAAATATGTGGGCCAATGTGGAGAAGACGGGCTAGGGACAGAGAAGATTGGAGAGAAACGGGGGAGGCCTACGCCGCTAAGGCGACTTCCATAAATAAAGTAGTACAAAACTGAAATAGTGTAGTACGTATTTTAAAAGTGAAGTATTTTAAGTTTAATGTTATACTGTAACTTTATGATAGAATAAAGGCTTTTATTTTTATTTTATTTAACTCATACAGTAAATAACTGTATGAATTAATGTATATCTTTAACAATATTTCAGCTTAAATAGTCTTAGGGTCGGTTGCACCAACATGCGATCACAGGCCGGTCATCGTCAAATATGGCGCCGGCAGCTGTCAGCCCATAGAAACTTGTCAAACTTTACATACAATCAGATTTTACCAAACACCGCTTACGATTACAGACGGTTTGGTACAACCCACCCTTAATTGAACAATAGATGTCAACTATTGGGTGATAGAGATGATGATGACTATTGAGTATTAGAGTGTCAATGGTAGTTTACCTTGTCTAAATAATTTTAGGAAACAATTTCTCGTGTCATTTCTGCAGCTCGGTAACTATTATTAAATATCTAGAATGAGCGTAAAATTACTTAATATCAATTAAGGAACCATTCTCGTTAGAGCAATTATTTGCTATTTCGTTTTACTTTCTTCATTTCGTAATCGCCTTTTAGTCATGTAAAATCAAAATAACCGATTAGTAATTATAATTACACTCAACTCAACTTTGAACTCTTTATGTAACAAGATAAACAGATGAGAATTAGTAGAGTAGGATTTTGGCAAGCTGCGGGGTAATCACGTAACTTTTTTACTACCGTTAGATAGATTTTAATGTCAAATTTTAACTGTCAGCTCATACATTCATACTTCAAAATTGACATTAAAATCTATCTACCGTTAGTACATAAAGTTACGTGAATCGCCTGCAGTTTAGTGGATTGGATTTAATTATACCATTTTGTGTAACATTTCTAAAATTTGCCATTAAATTCTCATTCATTCTAAATTATCATGTTAGGAGAATAATAAAAATAAAATAAAATAAAATAAAAATAAAAATAAAAAAATAAAAATAGCCTTTATTTTTGAAGTTTTGTTTTCTTACATCATTGTTTTACCTTTATTATATTTTATACTTTTATTTCTTTTATCTAATCTAATGTTCTAGTTCTCCATCGATAACCTCAACTTGTCCCTTGACAAAGGCCTCTTCCAGAGCTTTCCATTTGTCACGATCCCTTGCCTTTTGCAGCCAAATATCTCCTCCAGTTGTTTTAAGGTCGTCTTGACCATCTAAGATTAGGTCTACCTCTTTTCCTTTTATTTCCTCTTGGATACCACTCAACTATATCTTTTGTCCATTTGTCCAGATTTTGTCTAATCATGTGGCCTGTGGTTAGAAGAATATTTTATAGTAATTATTCGTGCTTAGCGGCCTTACTTTATCATCTTTACGTACTTTTACGTCCGTCATAAAGCATTTGCCCCTCTCACACTTACATACTTAACAGTGAAGGTCGATTCATGTCTACAGACCAATAGAGCCAGACACGTGCCGTGCCAGACAAAATATTTTTTTTTCTACAGTGTCTATTAACGTATTTATGTATATCATCTATTGATATCTGTGCGGCCTGTAACGATAGATATAGATACATGAATAGAAAGAAAGAAAGAATAGTTATTTGTTATACAAGGGTGCAAAGTTCTATTTTAACCGCGAGTGTGGAATTAAAACACGAGCTAGCGAATGGATTCTAGGATTGAGCCACGAGCTAGCGAAAGGATTCCATGGTTGAACCGCGAGCGAAGCGAGTGGTTCGAAATAGAATCCTGAGCGAAGCGAGTGGTTCAAAAATAGAATCCCGAGCGTAGCGAGTGTTGCAACACACTAGACGTAAAATAACTTTGCAGCCGTGTATAACACAAATCTTTTCACCTCACTAGAGCGAGGATTTTTTTCCTTCTCCTCGTCCTAACGTTGACAGTTGCGTCCTAAATATAGTTGTCCACTACCTAATCCCGAGATTTGGCGTAGGTACTAGTTTTTTTAACACAACAGCACAATATAAAATTATTGTTGCTGGACTGTCTGGACACACTGTACATGTTATTATGTTTAAGAAAGTTACAAATAGCGCGTTCGGATTTCAAATACTCTTTGCACTCTTGTGGATAAAACGCAGTTTTGCTATCTGTTTTTAAAGAATAAAAAGGGCTTTCCGAACTAGTGAGGTGAAAAGATATTTTTATTGCAAGAACAGTATACAATATGTGGTAACATCAGGAAGAAGTTCCATGTTCGACCTAAAATAGACATGCAATATAATTAATGGTTTGTACGTTCTATACAATAATTATAACCCATTTAATTAAAATGTCACAGTTTCTATAAATATGCCGTGTCGTCCCTTTCACTCATCGTTAAGATTTATAATCATCTGCCCAATCATATCAAGGTAATGCCAGGTACTAAATTTAAAAATGCATTAAGAAAACTTCTTGTTCAAAACTGTTTTTATAATCTTAAGGAATATTTTAATTTTAATTTTCATAACATTAAACATATTTAATAATTTATCTCTAAAAATGTAAAATTTGACCTGACATGACCGAAATAATTAATGACATAACTTAATATACTCGCCAACAATAATTACCTATTTCATTCTGTACTTTGTGATGTAGATTATATTATTTTTAACTGTATTTAAAGTAACTATTGCATGCTCTTATGAGTAGATTATGCGCGCATAACAAAAACTGTACCAAACATCTTCACCATTGTGAATTTACCATAATCTGGCAATAAAGATAATTTTGATTTTGATTTTGATTTTTGATTTTGATTTTGACTTTCATATGGTTGTATAACGCGAGAGTGAAATGGACGGCACGATACAAAGTTCGGGGTAGGCCCTCTGGGGCGCTATCGCGAACAGCAAACGAAGTTTTCCCTCTCTGTCGCACTTGCAAGTTTGCATATAAGTGAGACAGAGGGAAAACTTTGTTTGTGGTTCGCGGTAGCCCCTCTGGTCGTCTTTTCAACCGATTCTCGTGAAATTTTGTGAGCACGTTATATAATTAAATAGATTCAGCATTCTAACGTCACCACAAAGTGCACTTAGTCATGTCGTATCTAATCTCCTATTGTTCTAAACTTAACAAGAAACAAATGGTTATCAGCTGACCAAATTGATTTGTCTCAGTTACACGCACGTACTTTCCAAGTCCTCGTATCATTATATATCCATCTTACGACAATCAACCTTTCCCGTTTCAGTTAAAGTTTAAAATCGCTTGAAAATTCTAATCGTATACGGCTTTACTAATGCCATTATGTCCTTTGTATACGAAATGTAAGTTTTTAGTTCAAATTTATTGGTGTTTACGTCCTTTTGGCATGGATTAGGCAGACGTCGATTTGACATGCACATGTTGAGAACTATGACTTTCTATGAAAACGTGATGTAAGATTTCGGATGAAAGTATATATAATTGGTGATCTATGATTGCTTTGTTTTAAGGCTTATTCACACTCAATTTCATTGAAATTTTTGACTGAGTCAACAGTTATATTTCATAACCGTTCATTACAAATGTATATATAAATGTATAGTTTTTAGATTTTTCCCTGTACTTGTAGTATATAACGATATTACTTGCCAAATTTCATAGTTCTAGGTTAACGGGAAATACCCTATAAATTTAGATTCCCTTGAGAGTGTCGAAATATACGTTTTCACACCTGCTATTCAGAAAATGGTTATTGTTGCCTTCGAATGAGGGATCAAAGATGTACTTTTCTTCCCTCATTTGAGGGCAACAATGACTCTTTTCCTGATAGAAGGTGTGAAAAGCAGTATGTGACACTCTGTAGTAAAATCATTTGTAAGACGTTTCATGTTTTTAGCAGCGGGCCTCATAGGCGATGTGAAAAGCAGTATGTGTCACACGGTAGCAAAATTATTTCCGTCTTGGACGTAAATACTTGAATCCCTCGCTACGCTCAAGATTCTACTTTCGAATCCCTCGCTACGCTCAAGATTCTACTTTCGAATCCTTCGCTACGCTCAGGATTCTATTTATAGCATTGGCTCTAGTTCGGGCCGAAACCGAAACCGAAACTTTTGTAAGATGTATTAAAATCATGTGAACCAAGTTCGAAAAACAAAATAAGTGATTGTTTTTGAGGGATATCATCACTACATAGTATAAAACAAAGTCGCTTTCTCTGTCCCTATGTCCCTATATCCCTATGTACGCATAAATCTTTAAAACTAGGTACGCAACGGATTTTGATGCGGTTTTTTTTAATAGATAGAGTGACTCAAGGGGAAGGTTTATATGTATAATACATGCATCAGCATTGCACCCGTGCGAAGCCGGGGCGGGTCGCTAGTAAAAATATAAAATACTTAGCTACAATAAGATGTATTGTTGGCGGAGTCGAGCGAGCTCCGTCATTGCCGGCTGTGCCGATGTTAGCCGAACGCGATCCGGAAGTACAATGTTGAAAGTTTCGGCGCGGCCGAAAGGTTCGGCTGTTTTTTGGCCGAAACCGAACCTTCGGCCGAAACGATTTTAGGCCGAAACCGAAACTACGGTCGACCACTAATTTTCAAAATACCGCTGTCATTAAGTACATGACGTGTTGTTGTGTGCGTGACCTCAACTCCAGTGGTACAATATACGTATTATGACTGTCCAGTCTCATCTCTTATCGTGTCGTAGGTAATCATTTTCTTCAAGTAAGTGCAGGCCATTTCCACTGCCATTAGCTATACTCGTAGTATGACAGTCATGGTACTTAATGGCACCGATCCCCCTCAGATTCGGTTGAAACCGCTCAACCAATCTTACTGGAGCGCAAATTCTTAGTGTACTCCAGTGCTCCAAACTACACGCGTGGTCGTGTCAGAGGTTTTCCCCTGGATTTACCCCAGGCTACTCTCCAGTCGCGCACTCCTATAGCTTTATTCCGGCCTATAAAGCCACAGACAGGTTAAAAAACTTAACAGCGCACATGTCACGTGTCGCAGATGTCATGGACAAAGAGGAATTTTCATTTTGTTGAAATTTTACTTTTAAGGATTCCGTACGAAAATGGTAAAAAGGAACCCTTATGGTTTCACTTTATCTGTCTGTCACATCGCTAAATATCTCAAGAACTACTTACGCTATCGATTTGAAAATTGGAATAGTTATAAAGAAGGCTTATCTACATAGGTACATAGAACATGACTTTTTTTTCTGTGATGACAGAATAGGTGGTTCAAAATTAGAAAGTCTAGTGAATATATTAAGAGGGGTGTCTTATGAAAGGGCTTGGGTTGCACATTCTGAAACATTTTGTTTTAGTTGAATAATTTTTGTTTTAAGACGGAAAATGAAAAAAAAAATTGTGTCCGACCCAAGTTTCGGTTTCAGTTTCGACCGGTTTCGGCCTAAAAACACAAATCAACCTAGTCCCAAACTAAGCAAAACTTGTACTATGGGTACCAAGTGACGATATACATACTTATATAGATAAATAGATACTTAAATACATAGAAAACATCCAAGACTCAGGAACAAATATTCGTGTTCATCACACAAATACCTGCCCTGACCGGGATTCGAACCCGGGACCTCCAGCTTCGAAGGCAGGGTCACTACCAACTAGGCTAAAGCGGTCGTCAAAACTGCCGAAACTCTCGGCTACTGCACCGAAACTTTCAACATTGTACATTCGGATCGCGTTCGGCTAACATCGGCACAGCCGACTATGGCATAGCTCGCTCGACTCCGCAAACAGTACATCTTATTGTAGCTAAGTATTTTTGTAACCCACAAAAACATAATCACTTATTTTGTTTTTCGAACTTGGTTGACACGATTTTAATACATCTTACAAAAGTTTCGGTTTCGGCCGAAACTAGAGCCAACGACGAACCTTCAGTTTCGGCAAAAAAACATGTTTCGGTCGGACACTAAAAAAAAATACCGTCCTCCCCTTTTCTCCGAAGTTCGCCAAGGACAAAATATGAAATTATTACATAATATTGCCGCTGAATGTAAGACGTTGCCACTTTTTGTATGGAAAGATTCTGCTACAGCCTGGGGAAAATCCAGGGGAAAACCTCCGGCACGACCATGCGTGTGGTTTGGAACACTGGAATACTCTAAGAGTTTGCGCTCCAGTGAGATTGGTTGAGCGGTTTCATTCAACCGAATCTGAGGTGTGAGTGGAATCGAGCTACTGGGAGTTTTGTAGCTGGTTCACTAAATCTAGCCTAGCTGAGAAGAGTCCAGCAAGAAACTCAGCTAGGCCCGACCTAGATCAGACTGACTCTACCCGGTGTGCGGCGGTACCGGGACGAATAGGGACTATATGTGTCAGTGTTGTCGCGATCGCGCGGTGGACATCCCCGCGGGCGGGAATGCCTAAAAACGCTACATAATCATCTTAACGCTACCGTTTTGTTGTACAGAGTTTATATTATGTGCAACCATATAATTTTTAGACCGTGTTTGTAATAGAAACTCTAAAACTTTAGTTTTAAAGTAGAATATCTAATGAAATATAATAGTCTAGTAATTTACATATAGCTAGTAACTACTTAAGTTGTTTACGAGCGTTTCAAGGGTATAAGCCCAACCATAACGAATTAAATTAAATAAAGTAACATTAAACACCGACGACCGGTTTAGCCTAGTGGGTAGTGCACCTGCCTGTGAAGCTGACGGTCCTGTGTTCGAATCCCGGTCAGGGCAAATATTTGTGTGATGAGCATGAATATTTGTTTCTGAGTCTTGGATGTTTTCTATGTATTTACGTATTTATATCTATTAAATATATCGTCGTCTAGTACCCATAACACAAGCCTTCTTGAGCTTACTGTGGAGCTAGTTCGATTTGTGTAAGATTGTCCTCTAATATTTATTTATTTAATATTGCTGCTGAATGTAAAACGTTGCCACTTTTTGTATGGAACAATTCTGCTACATAATCCCCATAGTAGCGTTAAGCACTACTGTAACAGAGTATATTATGTGCAACCATATAATTTTTAGACAGTGTTTGTAATATCACCTCTAAAACTTTAGTGTTAAAGTAGAATATCTAATGAAATATAATAGTCTAGTAATTTACCTATATGTAGTAACTACTTACGATGTTTACGAGCGTTTCAAGGATATAAGCCCAACCATAACGAATTAAATTAAATAAAGTAACATTAAACACCGACGACCGGTTTAGCCTAGTGGGTAGTGCACCTGCCTGTGAAGCTGACGGTCCTGGGTTCGAATCCCGGTCAGGCCAAATATTTGTGTGATGAGCATGAATATTTGTTTCTGAGTCTTGGATGTTTTCTGTCTATGTATTTAAGTATTTATATCTATTAAATATATCGTCGTCTAGTACCCATAACACAAGCCTTCTTGAGCTTACTGTGGGGCTAGTTCGATTTGTGTAAGATTGTCCTCTAATATTTATTTATTTATTTATAAACACAAGTGCCTTTACCATGAGTTTGCATGACCGTAGGGTCGCTAGGCCAGTTACGCGGCCTGCGTCAGTTTGCGACCTTCTGAAGAAGCAAGTAAGAGAAAGAAAGAAAACATGTTTATTTAGCATATACAATATTCAAATAATAATAAAACAAAGGAAAATTAAAATACAACTAATATATGCTAAAATGGTCGCCACTCAGCTTGGTGCCACGAAATAAGCTATTAGGCGTTAAGTCGTGGCGCTAATTTTCAGTGGCGCCCGGTAACCGGAGTAGCTGCCACTTATTTAGTATACCACTTACTTGTATGTATGTATGTAAAATTCTTTATTGTACATGAGTAAAACATAACATAAATTACAGTAAGGGATTTCTTCCAGCTAACCTTTGAGCAATTGAGTTGAGATTAAGATTAATAGGCAAACCGAGAAACATGTACAATTAGAACACAAAATTATCTTAATAACATCACAATAATATATAGATATATAATAATATATATCTGTGTGACTTAACACTTATCTAGAACTTTTCTCATTGTAATTATATTAGATATTTTACAGGGTTTTTTTCAAACAAGTACCGCTGCAAACAACACTTCAAATCGCTAATATCAGACCAGAAACTTGTACTTTACACTTAGAAGTTTTTACAATTAATAGATATTTACAGTTTTACATGCCCTAAAGGAATAATGAGACGTAAGCGTTTTTATTAGTAGCTACTGAATGGGAATATATTACAAAAGCAAGAATACCTTTCAATTCATCAACTCATCCAAGTGGCCGCAAACTGGCGCTTCAATTTAACAGGTTGTAAACCCACCTACCGACTCTACTCGGTAGCGACTGCGTAAACGATTTGTGATAATCCATATTGAAAGGGCCCTTATGGCGGCCGGCACTTACGCCTTTATTGCCGCTGTTCCAATACAATAGTGAATAGGTGCAACGTAAGCGCCTGCCGCCATAAGGTCCCTTTCAATGTGGATTATCACATTTAGTATGCCGATTCTTAGTTCTATTGCGTAACCGCCAGAGGCGCTGTACTTTTGCCCATGCAATTTTTACGCAGCTAGCGAGTACGGTCATGTAAACTCATGGTGAAGGCACTGATACCCTATCGCGCTAGGAAAGAAAGAGCGCGTTCTATGCGCTGAGCGCGTGCGAGCGAGATGCCATGATTAAGGCAAGCCCCATTCAGAGATCTCACGAAATTACTGAAGTTTGAGTTTGCAGTGTGAAGAAATAATGTATTATTACACTACATAAAAATTACTGTGGACAGAAAAAGGAACAAAGAAATGAAATAACCGAACACAATATTGAAAAATGCCTTGGTAACTGTCAAAAACTTTTTCTACGTAAGTACTGTTAATTATTCTGTGGTGGTAGTATATCTCCCTAAAAACTACATAGCAACCGAGTGTTTTTGAAGTATTATAATAATAATATAAATAAAATAAATAAATAAATATTAGAGGACAATCTTACACAAATCGAACTAGCCCCACAGTAAGCTCAAGAAGGCTTGTGTTATGGGTACTAGACGACGATATATTTAATAGATATAAATACTTAAATACATAGAAAACAACCAAGACTCAGAAATAAATATTCATGCTCATCATACAAATATTTGCCCTGACCGGGATTCGAACCCAAGACCGTCAGCTTCACAGGCAGGTGCACTACCCACTAGGCTAAACCGGTCGTCTAATAATTTATTCATAAAACATGTTGTACAAAATTAAGAACTATAATAGGCTAGGAGGTTACAAATATATGGTACGTATAGTAAATAACACGTGCCTGAGCTAGAAAACCCTGTGTTTCAGGCAAAGAAGGACTTACAATTACTTAAAAATATTCACATGCAAAATAAAACATATGCAACAATGCAAAATTATTTTAAAACAATTAATAATGTCTCTGTGTCATCACATGACAACTTTTTTAGGGCTATAATAAGTTACTGATTCAGTAAAATACCGATAATCGACTATAGATTATATCGTGAACAAAAGTCCATCAATAACCTATGTCTAGATGATAAATTGGGATTAACACAATAAAACCTAATTAACACACATAATCAAGAATACTGGCCACTTTATTTCTTATACTACGATCACGAAAAAAACACCGGGAAAACGGTAGCCCGGTGGCACCGTGGAAACTTTTCTGGATTAACTGGGGATTAAGGACTATAATGATTCACATGTTTTTGCAGTTAGTCACTAACCCCCTTATTCATAAACGTCTATCAAACCTATATTAGTTAACTAGCCGCTAAAGTTCGTTTGTCCTTATTTGTCACTTCGACATTTACGTTTGTGAGAAAGGGACAATGAACATTTTAGTTAGCAGAGGTTTGTTAAGTTTTATGAATAAGGGGGTAAAAGTCCTGATAGTCATGTTATTAAATACTGCCTGATTAACCATGTATTTAAGAGGATTTAGGGTGGGTTGCACCAAACCGTCTGTAATCGTAAGCGGTGTTCGTTAAAATCTAATTTATGGTAAGTTTGACAAGTTTCTATGGGATGACAGCAGCCGGCGCCATATTTGACGATGACCGGCCTGTGATCGTATGTTGGTACAACCAAGCCTTAGTCACTAAGAGACCTGACAGTGATGTTATTAATACTGCCTGATTAACTATGTATTTAACAGGATTAAATAAGGATAACTAAAAATGCTGGATGGCTTTGGAATAATATCTCAAACGTAATGCACTTACAATTGTCATAAAGCAATTTAGTTTCAGTTTCAGTTTATTTAATTCATTAACAATTTTCATTGTGTTTGAATGTCTTAATATACAATATTACAATAAAACATAATCGATTTCATAAAAATAATCACACAATTCAACAATAAAAATAGGAAAATAAAAATAATAATAAGAGATTTATGTCATACAAGCATTTTTCTAATAAATACGTTTTTAATCTATTCTTAAATACTGTGTACTATTTTAAACTCAGTAGGCATCTTATTAAACAATCTTACTGCTTGCACCCTAGCGCTATGCTCCACAACCGCCAGCCGTGTCGCTACGATCGGTTTTAAACTCTTTGTTCTGGAGGATTCCCGCAGCTCCATTTCAGTTTCCGTCTCGTAGCTCGTAGTTTTTGGCATAACTGACATTAAATTCGTCTGGCTGGATTAATCCCAGTTTAATATAACCTTGTAGTCTGTCTAAGTGAAACATTTCTATGCAACAAGTAGACATGAGTAAAGCCAACCCTTACAAAGAACAACAAATTTGAATAGAAATTGCCATGCTATTATAAATTAAATTGAATAATAAACTTGTGTTTATGTTAGTGATTTAAAGTTTTCGATTATTTTAGGTACTGCTAGTTTACATTAAAATTATGATTTACTTTATACCTGTGAATTTATCAATACTTAAAATTACAAATGCAAAATTATATCTCTGTCTGTTACCTTTTACGCTTGAACCACTGAACGAATTTCGAAGAAATTTGACACCGGAGTTTGAGACTCCTGGAAGGAAGGACATTAATATATTGTTTATTCCAAAAACCAATCCGTAAGGGGATGAAAAGGGGGGTGGAAACTTGTATGATAGAGCAATAATTAGACCAGAACCTAAAACAGTTTAATTCTATGCGGACAAAGTCGCTGGCAAAATTAGTTAAACATGGAGTGATGACATTGGTTCCTTTTAATTTATGGCTCTACTATTAATAAATGGTATAAATATGACGATATATAAGTACAGCAATAACTTATCTGCCTCCAAGTCCAATTACAGGACAGTAAATGGCAGTTGTTTATTACTATTATACTATAGCGTCCTTACGATATCAAGTTCAATTTTTTTAATCTAAAAAACGAACTATAGTGTAAATGGTTTTTTCTCAAACATGCAATGAAATATTGACATTATGTTCGTTATAAAAGGCTACGAAGTATCACGTTTCGGGTGCGGCGCAAGGAGTGGCGTCTAATGGAATTTCATACAACATTTCCGACCCCGCCGCCGCTTTCCGCTGAAACAAAATGAATATTTAAAAATTAATTTCTATTTTCTTATAAAAGCACTATACAAGCCTTGGCGCGAACAGAGATTGTCTGCCTCGTATCTCTAGATGGCCTCGTTAACAGTCAGCCATCTATCGGCAGACAATCCCCTGTTTCGCGGCATCTGCAGTAAAGTACCTACTATTAAAGTTTATAAACGGTTTTATTTTTTGAGAATATTTGTGTTATTATTTATTCAGAATCATAACAAAAATAATGTGTAGTAGACTAACTTTTAACCTTGTTAGGTTAAAAGTTAGTCTACTTACTATAGCTAACGAAGAAAAAAAACCTAATCCATAAATGTTGGTCATGAACATGTTCAAAACATTAAGGACTTGTAAGTACTACAATAATATCGCTATATCACTTAAGTACTATATAGTCTTATTGTATTAATATCTCCTTATTAAATACCTGAGATACTTCCGAGATATTTTATTAGTGATACGATAACATAAAATCGTTCCGAACGCCATTCGTATAGCTCTCCGGTTCACGCTACAGATTTACCGCGAGAGTCTAATTAGAAAATACGCTTATTCTCTCACAATTTCTGCAACAGACGTTAGGTAAACACTTAAACAGTGAGTTAACTTATCGCCAACTGTCAAACCGGCCCCGCACAAGCATTAACGTCTCGCCGGCAGCACGCAACGCGCGCATCCGTTCGCGCGCCTTGAATTTTTCGCGCCATCGCGAAATTCGAAATTCGAATTCCTATTCTTTTTAATTTTTAAAGTGTATGCGGCCAGTACGTATTTATTGTTACTTTTAAAAAGTGTTTGAGGTTGTTTGTGAAGTGATGTGGTATGAGTTTAAACAGGTGGTATAGTGACGTTGGTACGCTGATAATGTAACTACTTAAACAAATGATAAAGAGAGTAGTTACGTTGAACGGTATTAACGATAATAGCCAATCTGTCCAATGGTAAGAACAATTTTCAGTTACAATAGAATAACCGGCGATTTGTGAGATGACATATTGTCACGGTTATCGTGTCTTTTTGTTATCTATTTTCGGTAATCTAGCAATAGAACAAAAACTAGACGGTGCACTACGAGCAATTTATGTTACCTAATGTAGTTGTTTGACGAATCTACGTGTGAAACTTCTGTCTTATCTAATTAGGTACCTTACAAAAAAACCGGTCAAGTGCGAGTCGGACTCGCGCACCGAAGGTTCCATACACAGATGTGTACCGGTTCCAACCCTATTAATTCAGGAAAATCTCAACAACATGGTGTAGAAATTGAACGCCATGGGTACAGCGCCATCTATGAATTTTGTTACGAATTTGAAAAAAAAATAAGTTGTTTCAGAATATGCAACTCAAGACATGACTATGCCTTGACATAGTCAAGAGACTTTCAAATTTCTTACAGAAAATCTGTAATTTTTTACAGCAAAAAAAAAAAAAGTCCCAATATCAAATCGATAGCATAAGGAGTTCTTGAGATATTTAGCGATGTGACAGACAGACAGACAAGTGAAACCATAAGGGTTCCTTTTTTACCATTTCGGTACGGAACCCTAAAAAGACAGACTATAAATATAAATTGCAATCTTAGACTCTTAATTTTACTTTTATGACATTAATTTCAGTTGAGAAACAACACTAGTATGCTATTGCCAGTGTATGTCATTTTCAAGTCATAACTATTAATCAAAAATCAAAATCAAAACATTTATTCTGCAAATAGGCCTCAAGGACACTTTTACAAGCCAAAATCTATCTAAGTACATCAAATAAAAATAATACAATAATCAAGGTATCATTAATTAAATGTAGTGTTACATGTCAAAAATAAGACTAAGAAACTAATAACAATCGAGATTTGTCAGAGATTTATAAGGTCTCGATAAGATAAAAGGTAATAAGGTAGGTACACTATTTTTATTTTGACTTTGCGTAGTTAATTTAATTTAGTTCAGATATTTTCGTTCTGCTAGTTTTTTAAGACTTATATGGGACTCTTTATGTCTGCAATAAAACATTATTATTATTATTATAAAATACTAGCGACCCGCCCGGCTTCGCACGGGTGCAATGCTGATGCATGTATTATACATATAAACCTTCCCCTTGAGTCACTCTATCTATTAAAAAAACCGCATCAAAATCCGTTGCGTAGTTTTAAAGATTTAAGCATACATAGGGATATAGGGACATAGGGACAGAGAAAGCGACTTTGTTTTATACTATGTAGTGATTATGAGATATATCTCAAGCGTCAACATGAAAATAATAAAATCTAATAAATAAATATCCTCAGAGATATATAAGGTCTCTGAGCGTCAGTCTAAAAATTTTTTGTTTACACCACGGTACGCGTTTGTAGGTTTTCCCCCATTTCCTTTCCAGCATTAGATACGAAATAGGGGAAGCTCGCCACCTGTTGACAAGGTCAAGTCGAGCCGCTGACCGTTTAGTCCAATCAATGACGAAACTTATATAGTAATAAAATATAGTTGACATTGTTTAATTTAATATTATTGATTTAATTTAATTCTTATTTTAATATTTACTTTGACGATCATTACGAGATATTGATATTTAATTTCTTGTTAACCGTGTTTAGAGTACCAAAAATATTAATATATTAATGACGATCCTCTCAGGTGAATTTTATCATGTATACTCATTGTATTATTTAACTGCTATTTTATTCATTGATTTTTAATTTATTTTGTTTTATTTAATGTTATTGACGATCACAATAGAGATTCCTGTAAATTGACATGTAATTTATATTGTAATCTTATATTGTGAATAAATGAATCTGAATCTGAATATAATACAATAAATATTTGCGGACATTTTTACACAAATCGAGCTGTCTATACTATTTTTATTAATTCTTATTTCTATTTTCTATTATCATTATTCAAATTGACATTGATACGACTTCCCTGTATAAAATTGACTAGCGACCCGCCCCGGCTTCGCACGGGTGCACTATTTAATGGATGTTATTATACATATAAACCTTCCTCTTCAATCACTCTATCTATTAAAAAAACCGCATCAAAATCCGTTACGTAGTTTTAAAGATTTAAGCATACATAGGGATATAGGGACAGTGAAAGCGACTTTGTTTTATACTATGTAGTGATTAGGGTGGATCAAATTTTCTTTGTTGCTCGTTACCATGGTTACTTCTTCTGAGTCACGCTTTAAAACTGATTTTATAGGATTTTAATCTGTCAGACATGAATTTTAGCGATGATCACAAATCCATTTGGACGTGGGTCATCTCTTGAGCATGCTTGAAGTCCATATTATAAACATTTCTCTAAGAAACTCGGTTACTGTTGTCTCCTCGCTGACGGGAGAGAATAACAACAAGAAAAAGTTATATTTTATACAAACGCCTTAAGGGAGGCGTACAGCGACATCTACCAGAAGACTCATGCTTCATTAACGGTTTTTTTCATTTTTTCCTTTATTCTAAATTTAAGAACAATTTATTATTTTTATTAACTGTAGCTATATGATTTGTATATATGCTGCAAATTGTAATTTATTGCCCATTGTTAATTAGGTATTATTTTGTTAAACGATCACGATATGGTTAGTAGTATAAACAAAGGTGTTTGTATGAAACTAGATAATGAGATAAAATAAACTAAACCATTCCCAAACTAAGCAAAGCTTGTACTATGGGTACTAAGTGACGATATACATACGTATATAGATAAATAAATACTTAAATATATAGAAAACATCCAAAACACAGGAACAAATATTCGTGTTCGTCACACAAATATATGCCCTGACCGGGATTCGAATCCGAGACCTCCAGCTTCGTAGGCATGGTCACTACCAACTAGGCTAAAGTGGTCGTCACAATATAGTAAAATGAAATGAAATGAAATCATTTATTTTTCAATTTAGGCATGTTACATGCACTTATGAATGTCAAAAAACTACCACCGGTTCATAGTACTATTTCTGTGTTAGATAATAGATATTATCATACTTTTTTTGCATATTTTATATAAATGTCTGTGTAGCTCAATAGTTAGCTGGTACAGTTGCCATTGCATTAAGTTCGCCATTTACATATTTCTGTTTTGTGAAATAAATTTTAAATAACTAATTAAATTATAAATACCTAACAGACTAACAGCCGCATCAGATGGAGTATTTGTATTGTTGACAGCTAGAGAGATGCATTATGCAGGCCCTGTACTTCGGAATCCAAACTTCGTATCGTGCCGACCCTTTCACTCTCCTGTTATACACTACATGAGTGAAAGCGACGGCGCGATAAGTTCAGATTTCGAAACTCGGAGTAGCCTCTACCTCATGACCTGTGCTCCGAACTTCGAAATCCACAATTAGTATCGTGCCGTCTCTTTCACTTTCGTGTTATATGCTATATCAGTGAAAGGGATAGCGATGTCAACATAGTGCATCCTCAAATCTATTAAAGGGTCGGCAACGCGCACGTGACCCCTTTGGAGTTGCGGGCGTCTATAGGCTGCGGTGGCCGCTTACCAGGTGGACCGTACGCTTGTTTGCCACCGGCGTTGTGTTAAAAAAAAGGTCAGATTACGTAATTCGGAATACCCTCTACCTCTTGTCACTCACTCTCAACGGAATCCACGAGAGCTTCTCATGATTGCAATCTCAAAAAATTGTGTCATAAATACGGCATTACTCGCACGCATTTGACGTCAACGTAGGTACAGTACATATAAAGTAAACAGTATTTTTCACTTCTCATGCTCGAAAAGTGTGTCATATCATATTAGACTTGTCAAGCGGGGCTAAAGTAGTACATTTAACCCCTAGGGAAAATATGAATACATATTTATGATTTACAAAACGTTCAATTTAGACCAATCAAAATACTTCACCTATTAAATCCACCAATCACAAAACACTAATTTAAAAAATATTTGGTATGGGGTATTAACCAACCAAAATACAGCTTTACTAAAATCGACCAATCAGGAAAGAGAATTCATTTCTCTAAAGAGTAAAGATTAAGTTTGTAGTAGTCCCTATTTCACAATAATGAAAAGAGTGATTAATCCGTTCGAGCAACGCTTTGAAGCCCTCAATGGAAGGTGAGTTGGCTTTTTTTGCGCCTCAATGTTGCGCGCAAACCGCGGTGTCTATGTTTTGTGTGGCAAAGTGGTTTGGAAAAAAAAAATGCTGTCAAATTATATATAAATTTTTCTGTGGAATTTATTGTTAATTTTGGGATGGTTAACCTTTGTTTATTTATTTTCTCGCAATCGAAGTGAAAAGTAGAGTGTATAACTCTGGTCTAAAAGCCATATTACTCCTCGAACTATTTTCCCGAACGAAGGGAGGAACCATCTCCTGGTATTATGGCTCATTTTAGACCCTTGTTATACAATCTACTATTTCACTTCTCATGCTCGAAAAGTATGTCATATTAGGGTTATCAAACGGGACTAAAGTAGTACATTTAGCCATAAATTTACACTAACGTGAGACATATTTACAATTAATATGTGAACAACGGTTGGAACTCACTTGGATAGTGACTTTCCAAGTGAGTTCCAACCGTTGTTCTCATATTAAGTACATTTAGCCACTAGGGAAAATATGAATACATATTTTTATGTCGGTCCTCTCACCTCAGTTAGTATACTACAGATAATTTGACTGTGACGAGGTCAGAGGCGCTTATGATAAGACGGAAATAGGTGCGTGGGCAGTCACGTTCGCACGCGTGACGGAACGCGCAATAAACAAACAGATTGACGAAAATATCCATTACTTCTCCATAACAATGCAAATGTCTTAGTAATCGACACTGACCCAATCAGAAGATCAAAATCAAAACATAAATAAATATTTTTGACGTGACAACGTCTTATAAATTGGTTTGCCGGGTGACACTTCAAGAAACTGCGTTACGCTCCGCTCACGTTATGCGCTCACAATGAGAGCGAGTGAGAGGCATGGTTAGCCCGCCTAAGAGCGAGAGAGACAGACATAAAAAGTGAGTTGTCACGTAAAACTTTCGCCCGTATACCGACTTTACAGGCAACCAATTTTTTTTTTATAGATTCAGATTCATTTATTCAGAATACAAGATTACAATATAAATTACATGTCAATTTACAAGAATCTCTATTGTGATCGTCAACAACATAAAATAAAACAAAATATATTAAAAATCAATGAATAAAATAGCAGTTAAATAATACAATGAGTATGATAAAATTCACCTGAGAGGATCGTCATGAAATACAACTCAATACAATGCAATAAAGTCAGAATTAAGGTTAAAATTATATTTATGCTGTTATGTCATAAAATTCGCTTACAGAATACAGAGGATTTTTCAGTAGAAAGTTTCTCAGCCGACATCTGAATGTCGTTTTAGATATATACCACGTCGGTGGCAAACAAGCGTACGGCCCGCCTGATGGTAAGCTGTCACCATAGCCTACGGACGCTTCCAACTCCTGGGGTGTCACATGCGCATCGCCAACCCTTTAAAAATGTATACACGTCTTGAAGAACCCCATACTGTAGTCCCACGGGAAAACCTCGGCAGGGAGGGAGGTCATTCCACAACCGGAGCGTCCGACAATCCGTTGGTTTGGAGTGATGTTTGAAACGATATTTCTTAATGAAAATCCAAAAAATGCGTTTAAAATTTATGACATTAGATCGCAATAGTCCTGTTCTTTTGGGGGAGGCCTATGTTCAGCAGTGGACGTCTTTCGGCTGAAATGATGATGATGATGATGAGTCCTGTTCTAGACAGTAGCTCTAAGAAAATGTCAAGATACGTGTAAATTCAAACAGAAAATTGCCTAATAGACCAAGAAAATTAGCGAAACCTGGACATAAAAGATAACTGTAATTTTCTTTTTCTATGATATGAAGTATTGTTAGTTATGCTTAAAATAATAGAAATTAAACATTTTAAGGTTGCGCGTCACTGTAAAAAAACCGAAAAACTAAATTTTAAACACATTTTGATTTCATAAGTACAGCATAATATGTAACTACGTAAAAGTACCTCTATTATGATATGACGCTTGCATTCCAGTTAAATAAATCAAAATTAAACTAATTAATCAACCGGTACTATCATTAATTAAGAACTTTCGGTAAGTTACACATTTTCTGGCTTATCTTATCAGGCATTATAGATAACTATAATTTAACAATTTATTCTGAATAGTATATTATGTGTGTTGATAAATAATTAAAAATTAAACAAATTCTCTTTGCGGATCTCTAAAATCACAAATATTGGTAATTTTTGGAAAGGCAAAATACGTAACTACTTCAAAAGTGTTTAATTTATGCCATCAACATATTACTAGCACTAAAAGAAACAAATTAAACAAAAAATATCCACGATTATCAATTAATTGTTATCTTCTCTTACTTGCGTTTTAATATGAACATTATGTCTTGCAGAATAAGGTCGTAATTTATTTGTTTCTCAACTCACGGCCGTGCTGTCGCTACTCGCGAGCTATTCTCGTGTGGTAGTCAACTCGTGCATTCATTTATTATAGGCTTATAGTCAATGATTGTCAAACTTTTATAAGCACGTGGGGCGCACCACGGTTCGGCTGGGGCGAAAATTTATTGAAATATTGTGTTTATTAAATCGATAACAACTAAATTGTTCAAAATGAGATATATGATTTAGTGTTGGGTAGGACATGAAATTAAAATGAGTTTGAAGGAGTACCTTATTTCCAAAAATGAGGTGGTTGAATGTCTTACTTCAAATGAGGTGAGGTAAGGTACCAACATATACTTAGTATCTGTTAGCAGCAAAAACAGGGCTTTTTTGAGATGTAGTGTATATGATAGTCGCCAACCACTTTCATGCATTATATTTATACTTAAGTTCATATAAAAATGGTATTTATTGTAGAGGCTGTTTTATTTTGGAATGCCCAGTCAGGTGAATCAAACCAATAAGAAGTTAGAAGATTCTAAGTAATTCCTTTGATTGGCACTGCAAAAGATTTGAGATCCATAGACTTATATAATATGACAACCCAATAGTAAACCTCATAATTAACACTAAACACGTAATATACTCGTAAGTACTCAAGAACTACAGCAGTATAGTTATTATTCCAACTTGATAATTTGAGTATGCTTGGGTAATTTAAAAAAAATCACATAGATTAGACTCATACTATCACTACAAGATGTTATCAATTGAACTGACAAATAAATAATTAGCTTACTAATGATATAACATCAATGAGGCGGAATAAAAACAACATTAAAAGCAATTCCGGAATCGTATGTCGCAGTCCAAAATGCAAACCACATCAACAATACAAGTACAGCCACACTACAAGGTACATACACAAATATTCATGTATCGGCTAAATGTTTCTACCGAGGCTGATACAAATATAAATTAAACTAGCTTTTACCCGCGGCTTCGCCCGCGTAATAAAAGTAATTTTTAACCGTCTACAAAAAAGGAGGTTCTCAGTTTGATCCGAATGTTTGTATGTATGTAAGTAGATACGTATGGATGTCATTTCCATAATCGGCACCCCGTGGAACCATAAAGACGACACCTATATAAATTTTTAAGATAAATTAATTTCCGCCATCTTGGATTTGAAAATGGATGTCATTTTTATAGTTGGCACCCCGAGGAACCTCGAAGATGACAACCATATCGATTTATAAGAAAAATAAATGTCCGCCATCTTGGATTTGAAAATGCATGTCATTTTCGTAATCCGCACCCCGAGGAACCTCGGAGATGACACCCATATCGATTTTTAGGGAAAAAAAATGACCGTATATCCATCATATAACGTCATCATATTTGAAAATGGTTGTCATTTTTGTAATCGGCACCTCGAGGAACAACAAAAATACACCCGTATCGATTTTTAAGAAAAAGAAATGTCCGCCATTTTGGATTTGAAAATGCATGCCTTTTCGTAATGGGCACCCCGAAGAACCTCGAATATGACACCCATATTACTGCTCCCCGCACAAACTTGAAATCCCTTTTTCACCCCTTTAGGGGAGCAATTCCGAAAAACGCTGAAACGTGTTTTGTTGTATTTAAACAGAGTCCATATACGAGGTTTTAAATCTCTCAATTCAAAAAGATTAGCTTCCCGTACAAAGGGTATAGCGAGGTAAGGAGGACGAAATGGCCCCCACGGCCCATGACGGAATTATCATTTGTACTGGTATTGGCACTCTAAAAGAATACGAAATGTAAGGTCGTTGACCCCTGACCTTGACCTGTCTTTGAGATATTCGAGAAAGTTCGTAGGCGCGCCGATTTTTTTCAAAAATTTTTTTCCGAAAAACTATAAAAGCTAGAAGGATGGGACCAATTGCGTATAATGAGGGATACTTTGAAAAATATTCTGTATTTTTTTCAGAGTTCTCGTGAAATGACAACTGTGCAAAATAATTAAACAAAATATAAATAATTTTTTTTAGTACTGTTCTATTATGTCTACCGCGCCAAAAAAAATATATAATACTCTTTGATTTATATACTTATACCACACAAAAGCTGATCAAAATCAAAGAGGCGCTTCTTGAGTAATTATGAATTTACTTAGTGTGCGTACGGCTGGTAGGAACTAATTAAAGAGGTCGTTTTTGGATTAATTATTATAATTACATGTTAAACATAATTTTAATCATCATCATCACTATTTTCATTTATTACAACATTGACTGCATCATTTGAAAATATTTTCGACAGAATTTCAGCAGGGCGTAAAATGCGAGATAGATATCTCGCATGAGCTAAATAATATAAACTTGCGACATGAGCGCAGCAAAAGCAAATTCTGTCGAAAATATTTTCAAATGATGCAGTCAATGTTGTAATAAATGAAAATAGTGATGATGATTATTAAAATTATGTTTAACGTGTAATTATAATAATTAATCCAAAAACGACCTCTTTAATTAGTTCCTACCAGCCGTACGCACACTAAGTAAATTCATAATTACTCAAAAAGCGCCTCTTTGATTTTGATCAGCTTTTGTGTGGTATAAGTATATAAATCAAAGAGTATTATATATATTTTTTGGCGCGGTAGACATAATAGAACAGTACTAAAAAAAATTATTTATAATTTGTTTAATTATTTTGCACAGTTGTCATTTCACGAGAACTCTGAAAAAAATACAAAATATTTTTCAAAGTATCCCTCAATATACGCAATTGGTCCCATCCTTCTAGCTTTTATAGTTTTTCGGGAAAAATTTTTTGAAAAAAATCGGCGCGCCTACGAACTTTCTCGAATATCTCAAAGACAGGTCAAGGTCAGGGGTCAACGACCTTACATTTCGTATTCTTTTAGAGTGCCAATACCAGTACAAATGATAATTCCGTCATGGGCCGTGGGGGCCATTTCGTCCTCCTTACCTCGCTATACCCTTTGGACCCCCTTTCACCCCTTTAGGGAAGAAATTTCAAAAAACGCTGAAATATGGTTTGTTGTATTTTAACAGTCTATAATATATACGAAGTTTTAAATCTCTCACTTCAAAAAAGATGTGCTCCCCGTACAAAAACCACACGGAACCACCTTTTCATACCTTTAGGGGAGTAATTTCGAAAAATGCCGAGTAATTTTTTGTTGAATTTAAACAAAGATTCTATTTACGAAGTTTCAAATCTCTCACTTCAAAAAAGATTCGCTCCCCGTACAAACTTTGAACCCCCTTTTCATCCCTTTAGGGGAGCAATTTAGAAAAATGCTGAAATACGCCATTAATGTATTTAAACAGAGAGTCTTTATACAAAGTTTCAACTCTTTTTCCCGCGGCTTCGCCCGCGTACTAAGAGTAATTTTTAACCGTCTACAAAAAAGGAGGTTCTCAGTTTGACCTGCATGCAGATATGTACTGGATGCCATTTCCGTAATCGGCACCCCGAGGAACCACAACGATGAAACCCATATCGATTTTTAAGAAAAATAAATGTCTGCCATCTTTGATTTGAAAATGCACGCCATTTTCGTAATCGGCACCACGAGGAACCTCGAAGACGACACCCATATCGATTTTTAAGAAAAATAAATGTCCGCTAACTTGGATTTAAAAATGGATGTCATTTTTGTAATCTGGACCCCGAGGAACCTCGAAGATGACACCCATATTGATTTTTAAGAAAAATAAATCTCCGCCCTCTTTAATTTGAAAATGAATGTCATTTTCGTAATCGGCACCCAGAGGAACCTCGGAAATGACACCCATATTGATTTTTAAGAAAAATAAGTGTCCGCCATCTTGGATTTCAAAATGGATGTTATTTTTGTAATTTGCACCCCGAGGAACCTCGAAGATGACACCCATATTGATTTTTAAGACAAATAAATGTCCGCCATCTTTAATTTGAAAATGAATGTCATTTTCGTAATCGGCACCCCGAGGAATCTCGAAAATGACACCCATATCGATTTTTAAGAAAAGAAAAATTTGCTCCCCGCTCAAACTTGGAACCCTCTTTTCACCCCTTAAAGGGAGCAATTCCGAAAAACGCTGAAACATGTTTTGTTGTATTTAAACAAAGAGTCTATGTACGAAGTTTTAAATCTCTCACTTCAAAAAAGATTTGCTCTCCGTACAAACTTGGAACCCCCTTTTGTACCCTTTAGGGGAGCAATTTCGAAAAACGCTTAAATATGTTTTGTTGTATTTAAACAGAGAGTCTATATACGAAGTTTCAAATATCTCACTTTAAAAAAGATTTTCTCCCCGTACAAACTTTGAACCCCCTTTTCACCCCTTTAGTGGAGCAATTTAGAAAAACGCTGAAATACGCCATTAATATATTTAAACACAGACACTATATCCAAATTTCATGTCTCTCACTTTAATAAATACGGTTTTTCATACAAACTTTGGGCCCCCGTTTCACTCCTTTAGGGGATGAATTTTGAAAAATCCTTTCTTGGTGCACCCCTAGACCTTATAAGGAACCTACGTGCCAAATTTGGAATCTCTAGAACCAGCGGTTTGGGCTGTGCGTTGATATGTCAGTCAGTCAGTCAGTCAGTTTCTTCTTTTATATATTTAAAAATAAAATAAATAAAATAAATAAATATTAGAGGACAATCTTACACAAATCGAACTAGCCCCACAGTAAGCTCAAGAAGGCTTGTGTCATGGGTACTAGACGACGATATATTTAATAGATATAAATACTTAAATACATAGAAAACATCCAAGACTCAGAAACAAATATTCATGCTCATCACACAAACATTTGCCCTGACCGGCGGGGTAATCACGTAACTTTTTTACTACCGTTAAAAAAGTTACGTGATTACCCCGCCGGTCAGGGCAAATGTTTGTATGATGAGCATGAATATCACACAAACATATATTTAGATAAACAAACCTCAGAAACAAACAAGCATCCCAAAGTGATAAATCTTTGTCAGATTGTCAATGTCAGATTCAGAACTTGTTTGAATCTGACATTGTCAAAATTGAGTTGCGTTCCTTTTGCCCTTTTTTGACCACTTTGAAAAGTGTTTCGTTGACCCATTTTTAAACCCACAAATTCGTGTGGTGTTTAAAAATGATATGGAGGTTGCTTTAAAACTTTTCCATTTAAATCAACCCTTGGTGAGACATTAGCTGTCAAAGTCATAATGTCCCCCCCCCTCTCATTTCCAAACTATGAAGTTAAAAATTCTGAAAATATTAAGGTGTGCATTAATAAATAGTTTCAACGATTTTTGTTTTGAACAAGGCAGATTTTACGGTTTTTGTGTTTTTGCGGAAAAAGTGTCTTGCCTTAACAAAAGGTTGTAAGTGACGTGAGTTCCATATGAAGATACTTTCTTAGATTCAATGTATTGGGTACTGGTTTTAACTGTGGACTAGTAGGTGTTGGTATGGAACACTTCATTGTGTGTGATTCGACACGTACTTGGCCGGTTTTTATTTTAATAATTCAACAGCCAATTTATTTTCGTAAAGATTGTATAGATTTTATTCTATTATTTATTAAATAATAACCATGTTATATATGTGTCATTTTCGTAATCGGCACCCAGAGGAACCTCGAAGATGACACCCATAACGATTTTTAAGAAAAATAAATGTCCGCTATCTTGGATTTGAATATGCATGTCATTTTTGTAAACTGCACCCCGAGGAACCTCCAAGATGACACCCATATTGATTTTTAAGAAAAATAAATGTCCGCCATCTTGGATTTGAAAATCCATGTATTTTTAGCAATCGGTACCTCGAGGAACCTCGAGAATGACACCCATATCGATAATTAAGAAAAATAAATGTCCGCCGTCTTCGATTTCAAAATGCATGTCATTTTCGTAATCGGCACCTCGATGAACCTCGACGGTGACATCCATATCGATTTTTAAGCAAAATAAATGTCCGACATCTTGGATTTGTAAATCCATATCATTTTAGTAATCGGCGCTTCGAGAAACCTCGAGAGTGACACCCATATCGATAATTAAGAAAAATAAATGTCCGCCATCTTGGATTTGAAAATCCATGTCATTTTCGTAATCGGCACCCCGAGGAACCACAAAGGTGACACCCATATCGATTTTTAAGAAACATAAATTTCCGCCATCTTTGATTTGAAAATGCATGTCATTTTCGTAATCGGCACCCCGAGGAATCTCGAAAATGACACCCATATCGATCTTTAATACCCGCATAAACTTGGAACCCTCTTTTCGCAACTTAAAGGGAGCAATTTCGAAAAACGCTGAAACGTGTTTTGTTGTATTTAAACAGAGACTATATACGAAGTTTCAAATATCTCACTTCAAAAAAGATTTATTTCCCGTACAATCTTTGAACCCCCTTTTCACCCCTTTAGTGGAGCAGTTTAGAAAAACGCTGAAATACGTCATTAATATATTTAAATAAAGAGTCTATATACAAAGTTTTATGCCTCTCACTTCAATAAATACGGTTTTTCATACAAACTTTGGACTCCCGTTTCACCCCTTTAGGGGGTGAAATTTGGAAAAGCCTTTCTTAGTGCACCTGTTGGCCTTATAAGGAACCTACGTGCCAAATTTGGAATCTCTAGAACCAGCGGTTTGGGCTATGCGTTGATATGTCAATCAGTCAGTTTCTTCTTTCATGTATTTAGATATATCACACCACGGCAGCAGTTGGAATTTGAATTTGAAATCTTTATTGTCATATTGTGAGTTACTAATTAAATTAAGTAACAAGATAGCTAAACGTTCCGTTCCTTACAAAAATTTGACCGTGTGACGTAAACGCGTAAGATGTATGAAATCCTGCGGCGCTTACCACATTTTTGTTAACGCATGAGCATTGAGGTGAGTACTTCATGTCGCACTCGTTACGACAGGTCCGACCCGCCGCACGCTCGCCGCTGGCGCTCCGCTCTCTCCCCACCCCGCACCCACCGCATGCATCCCGCTCCACGACAAGTTCGCACGTATTTTCAATTTGATTTTCGATTTCTTAAGCGTGACATTAACGTGTTTAATAATGATGAAAACACGATTATACTACACAAAAAGCTATTGTTCAATTTTGTATTAATATTTTAGTATGGCAACATTCTGTGCCCTCGGTTTTGACAGTGAGTCGAAATTAACTGTTGAGTCACTTTGCAACGTTAGATTAAAAACTTCGGTTCGAAATCAAGCTCCGCGCCATTAGTCGCGTAAATTACTGGTAAAGCCCCCCTTTGGGCCATTTTTGTATGTTTATCGTGTCGGAAGTTCATCCGCGCTTTGAGGAATCAAGGAGATCTCCCAGCAGCCGCGTATAATCAGGTGGCAGGTAATCTTTGGACGGCGGGTAAGTCTGTACAGTACGAGCCAGTCCCCAAGGACCCTACACCTGACGAAGGAGTGCGGCTACATCTCCAGGCAGAGGTGAGTGTCTTTTTGATTGTGCCTCAAAGCTCCGTGTTAACTTTGTTTAGTGCCAGTATTTCGTTTACCGCCTATTTTATTGTCGTAAATCTCGCATACAGTCCGCTAAAATTTGAAACTTAACATTACATTTTTTGATCCTTCGTCCGGAGCTTGAAAAGGCGAGCCTGTGGATATTTCGTGTCGTATCGTTTTTGTAGCAAATCCAATATATTTTGGTGTAAAATTGTCGTATCGTTATAATATTTTTTCGTCCACCAAAATAGAGGGTAAGCTAAGAAATTTTCACATACCACAGTTTCGAAATTTAGGAAGTTAAAATACGTATTTGAACGTTTTAATAAGTTGAATAACTGTTAAAATTATTAGGTATTAAATCGATTTGAAGTAAATTATAACGTTTTCTAATAATTTAACAATTATTAATTTGTCGTGTCGTCACACTTTATAAACGTTGTTCGTAACAAGTGATGTTTTGTTGGAGGCAGTAATTGTGTGAATTAGAACGTACCCTTACCATAGATTCTTTAATATTGACAAGTGACGTTTTAGCTCTTTCTACGTTTTAGCTCATAACCTCAAACTGCTATCGAGTATAGTGTTTATGTATGAAACATTTTAATTTTGCAGCTAGTATTTCGTGATATTTCGTGACAATGAGTGATAATGAGCAGGAAAATATGTCTGCGGATGCTAATATGGCCCGTGTTGCGAGGGATTATGCAATTATGCGACTTGAACACATATCGGAATCCAGTTTAGAAGGCTATATTGAACAAGATTTGATTGATTTAGAAAAGGAATTCCATGATGCGCAATTAAAATTGTTGTTAACCTTAAGTCCGCAAGGGCGGTCTAGCGAATATGTGGTATCGAGGGATTTTGTTAGTAGTTTAAAGTCGGTACAAGCTAGGTTACGACCAAGTGTACAACAAGTCGATGTTAAACCGGTAGAAGCGAGCAGTTCCTTAAACGTCGCGCATTTACCCAAAATTGCAATTAAAACATTCACCGGAAAGCTAGAAGACTGGGTCGGGTTTAAGGAATTGTTTGATTCACTGATTCATAAGCGGAGTATATCCAATGTTGAAAAGTTGCACTATTTATTGTCGAGTGTACAAGGTCCTGCTTATGACTTAGTGAAGGGTTTTCCTTTGTCAGAGGATAACTACCAAAATGCCTATGAGACATTGTGTAAACATTATGATAAAAAGCGTCAAATTGCTATTGTTTACTATGAAAAGTTGCTAAATTGTGAACCAGTTAAAAACAAAGCCGATTTGGATAGGGTTTTCAGGACTTTCAGTGAAAATTTAATAATATTGTCGAAATTTAAATTGCCTGATGAGAACTTCATGCTTTATTATTTGCTGTGGTCCAAATTGGATGTATGTACCCGCGAGGCATTTGAATTACAACTGGACTCAAATGTGGATATTCCAAATTTTAAAAATTTACATTCATTCATGGAAAAAAGAAGTCAAGCATTGCAGAATTCTAACCCTAAATTAAGGGTATTGCCCCCAACAAATAAAATAGTTAATAAAAATAATTCTTCGCTTATTGTGCCTTCAGCACCTAACATAAGTTGTCCGATGTGTGCGGTCATTGGCCATGAGTTGGTCAAATGCCCTAGTTTCTTAAGTTTGAAACCAACAGATAGGTATTCCAAGGTCAAGGAGTATAGACTGTGCATTCTGTGTTTAAAGCCATCACACAACATGAGAGTTTGTAAGTCAAGTGTGCGCTGTGCAAAATGTAGTAACCGACATCATACCTTGCTCCATTTTGACAAAGTTGGTGAAGATTCTCAGGGGTCCCACAATTCTGAATTGACAACGTTGTCGGTGCCCTCCTTTCATAACCAAGTGTTATTCTCGACTGCTGTGGTGAGGGTAAGGGATAGTATGGGACAGTTAGTACCAATTCGGATTCTTTTTGATTCGGGCAGTGCCTGTAATTTCCTCACATTAGCGGCTGCAAACCGACTTGGCTTACCATTACATAACTGTAATCAAACTATTAATGGTATCGGAGTGACCACCACAGCTACACTTGGGGCCGTTTCATGCGAGATATTTCCCACGAGAGGAGAAGGCTTGAACAGATATCAAGTTGAGGCTTTCGTTTTAACCCAAATTTGTTCGGACATGCCATTGGGTTCAATTGATATTTCGACTTGGGACCATCTTAAGAATTTAGTTCTTGCTGACCCACGCTTCTTTGAGCCAGGGCCCATTGACATGTTAGTCAATGTCAGTTTTTTGTCGTCAGTGCTCCAACCTGGCCTTGTAAAAGGTGAGTCGGGTCACCCCATTGCGCTCAACACTGTGTTTGGGTGGCTAGTAATGGGTGATTGTGCTGTTGACATTGATTATTCTCGTTGTCGTTCTCGAGACAATTCCAAGGTTGCTTCCTTGGATTGTCATATCGTTTCGTCGTTGTCTCAGGACAATAATCGCAAACAGTTTGCAGGAATTAAAAATGTCGTAACTCCTCAAACAGCTGTTTTATCGTGTCGTTCTCCTGGCGATTCTTGCCTCATTGCCAAGGATTGTCTTATCGTTTCGTCGTTGTCTCAGGACAATAATCGCAAACAGTTTGCAGGAATGAAAAATGTCGTAACTCCTCAAACAGCTGTTTTATCATGTCGTTCTCCTGGCGATTCTTGCCTCGTTGCCAAGGATTGTTTTCTCGTTTCGACGTTGTCTCTGGACAATGATATTAGGCGGTTCTGGGAGGTAGAAAATGTCGTGACTCCTGAATCGGGCTTTTTGTCGAAAGATAACTTGTCGTGTGAAAACCTTATGGGTGCTGAATATTATCGAAATCCTGAAGGGAGAATGGTTGTGCCATTGACTTTTCAGAACCCCAAGGATAAGCCCCGGTTTTCTAGTTCTCGCGAAATTGCACTCGAACGATTTTTGAATTTGGTTAGGAAATGGACATCTAATAGCCCGGGCTTCCTTCAGGGTTTGTCGGACTCCGACCTATACTCGGAGCAATTTCGTAATTTTGAGGACGTTCATGACGTTTCATGGAAGATATTAGATCTTCTGTGGTTGCCTAAATTTGACACATTTTCGTTTAAAACCAATGGCTTAGATTGTCGCTGTACTAAGCGCTCAATCCTGTCGGATATTGAGCGGATCTTCGATCCCTTAGGGTTTCTTTCGCCGGTTGTCTTCATGGCAAAATACTTGATGCAGCTTTTGTGGTCTGCAGGACTGCAGTGGGATGAAGATGTCCCAGAACGCATCTCAGAAGAGTGGCTCAAATTGAAATCTCAACTGTCGTGCTTGAGCTCTCTCTCTATTCCTCGCAGAATGATCGCATCGTTTCGTGAGATTCTACTCATCGGCTACTGTGACGCTTCGGAACGCGGTTACTGCGCGGTAGTTTATTGTCGTGTGGTCAAGGATGACCAAGATATCATCGTGCGCCTTTGTTGCGCAAAGTCAAAAGTCGCGCCACTCCGTCGATTGTCGATCCCTCGATTGGAACTTCTAGCCGCAGTGTTGCTGTCTGACCTTGTTACAGCAGTTCGTCATGCGCTCAAAGATGTTGGCTATGAAGCTAAAGTCTATGCCTGGTCTGATTCGACTGTCGTTCTGACTTGGATAAAATCCTGTCCGTCAAGATGGAAGACCTTTGTAGCTAACCGGACAGCGATGATCCAAGACAGGATTGCTCCAGATTGTTGGCATCATGTCTCTACTACCGACAACCCAGCGGACTACGGTTCTCGTAGCTTATTTCCATCTGATTTAGTGCAATGTGAATCATGGTGGGCGGGACCTGCTTGGTTGCTGCGCGATGAAAGAGATTGGCCTCGACATGTCATCCAAATTGACGGAGCTGCATTAGAAGAGGAAAAGGTTCTGACCCTGTTCAGCGCCCAGAACTCTAACTTCATCGATAGCATTTTATATCGTTTCTCGTCATTTCGTCGTATCGTCAACATATTGGCGTATTGTTTTCGTTATCTACATAATTTGAAGAATCCATCCCAGAGGATAACTTCAAAACCTTTGTCGGATGAAACAAATGGTGTCATTCGATTTCTCGTTAAACATGTCCAAGAGCATGTTTTTGCGACTGAAATCCGAATGATACACAAAGGTGCCACCAACTCACTGCACAAACCTCTCCGCAAACTTTGTCCGTTTGTTGATCGAGAGGGTTTGTTGAGGGTGGGCGGTCGGTTGTCTCGTAGTGACACCTTTACTTACGATAGGAAACACCCCATGCTACTGCCTCGTGAGCATAGGCTAACGGCTTTGGTGATCGAAGAATACCATCGCAGGTTCTCCCATCCGGGGTTGCAAACTTTACAGAACCTTATCTCTCAGGACTTCTGGATCCTATCCTCGAAACGTGCCATCCATGCCGTCATCTCGTCTTGTCTCAAGTGCTATAGGGTGCGTCCACATGTAGCATCACCTCCCCTCATGGGGGATTTGCCCCCTTTTCGTATCAGCCAGTTAAAACCATTCTCATCATCGGCTGTAGACTTCGCTGGTCCCTTCAATATTTCGTTAGGTAGAGCAAGAGGCAGCAAGTCTTACAAGGGATATATCTGTGTTTTCGTGTGTACTGTCACTAAGGCAGTACACTTAGAACTCGTTTCGGAGTTAACGTCTGAAGCGTACCTCGCCGCGCTTAGGCGTTTCATCGCTCGTCGAGGTCGCTGTTCTCGTTTGGTATCAGACCAGGGGAGAAACTTCGTAGGCGCTGCCAACATACTCGAAGAGCTGATGTCGGAGGCTTCCCAGAAAGAGCAGATTGAGTTCGTGTTCAATCCTCCGGGCAGTCCGCATTTCTCCGGTTTGGCGGAAGCAGGAGTGAAATCGGTGAAGACGCATTTCTTTCGAATAATCGGTCTACAACGCCTCACCTTCGAGGAATTCTATACCGTGTTAACGCAAGTAGAAGCAATTCTTAACTCGCGTCCATTGTCGCCCCTGAGCGCTGACCCTAATGACCTCGCTGTATTGACCCCAGGTCACTTTTTGACACTAGAGCCATTGACTATTCTCCCTGAACCTATACTAACTGAAGTAAAAGTTAGCCCCCTCCAACGTTGGAAACTACTGCAGCAGATGCACCAACATTTTTGGCGTAAATGGCACTTGGAATATCTCCATACGCTCCAACAAAGGAATAGATGGTCTCTCAAAGGAGAGAACCTCCAAGTAGGTACAATGGTTTTGATAATTAACGAACAGTCTAGTCCGTTAAAATGGAATTTAGGCAGGATTATTAAACTGCATCCAGGTAGCGATGGTGTTTGTCGCGTCGTTACCATTCGCACAGCAACCGGGGAATATAAACGCCCTGTTGTGAAACTGTGCCCTCTACCTTTTCGTCAGTAGATATGTTATAATATATCAAGTTACTTAGCTTGAACTTCTCACCTTGAAGCTTTGAGACGAAGTTCAACCTCATGTAACACGTAGAATAAGTATAGCTGTAGTCGTAGTAGTATCGTATATTATTCCTTGTTTTGAAAATACCGTGTATTTTGGTGGGCGGAATGTTCAATTTTGTATTAATATTTTAGTATGGCAACATTCTGTGCCCTCGGTTTTGACAGTGAGTCGAAATTAACTGTTGAGTCACTTTGCAACGTTAGATTAAAAACTTCGGTTCGAAATCAAGCTCCGCGCCATTAGTCGCGTAAATTACTGGTAAAGCCCCCCTTTGGGCCATTTTTGTATGTTTATCGTGTCGGAAGTTCATCCGCGCTTTGAGGAATCAAGGAGATCTCCCAGCAGCCGCGTATAATCAGGTGGCAGGTAATCTTTGGACGGCGGGTAAGTCTGTACAGTACGAGCCAGTCCCCAAGGACCCTACACCTGACGAAGGAGTGCGGCTACATCTCCAGGCAGAGGTGAGTGTCTTTTTGATTGTGCCTCAAAGCTCCGTGTTAACTTTGTTTAGTGCCAGTATTTCGTTTACCGCCTATTTTATTGTCGTAAATCTCGCATACAGTCCGCTAAAATTTTAAACTTAACATTACAGCTATTATTAAACAAAAAAATCACAGTTACGATTTTTGCCTACTGAGAAATACATTATTATTAAAACGTTACAAATTAATGTTTAATTTTGGTCTGAAATGTCTAAAAAGACACAATATAGCTTAAATAGATTTAACCATTATAGTTACCATTTTTGCCTATCTAGATATTGAGATCAGATGGAATCTGTGAAAAAAAACGTACTTGCGAAATTGGTTTCAGGTTAATTTTGCTATTCAGTGATCGCATTTGAATCCACCTCAAAATTATACTAACATGGTATTTGGTTACCTATTTTGCCTGTAGAAAAAAGTTAGGTAGTGTACGATAACTCACGATTTTTTTTTAATACGTTACGATCACGCATTTTTTACTTAATATGTCCAATTAATATATGATACTGAACATTAATATCCGATAGAATTATAAAAACAACGGGTTATCGAATTATGTCCAGGTATCGCTAATTTTATTGGTCTATAAATAGATGAGCGTTTTTTAACTCATAAGGGTTCTTAATTAAGCACGATGTGAAGTGATGAGCACGAATATTTGTTCCTGAGTCTTGGATGTTTTCTATGCATTTAAGTATATATTTATCTATATAAGTATGTATATCGTCACTTGGTACCCATAGTACAAGCTTTGCTTAGTTTGGGACCAGCGGGGTAATCATGTAACTTTTGTACTACCGTTAGATAGATTTTTATGTCAAATTTTAACTGTCAGCTCATACATTTATACCAAAATACTTCAAAATTGACAGTAAAATCTATCTACCGTTAGTACATAAAGTTACGTGATTCGCCTGCTGGTTGATTTGTGTAAGATTGTCCACAAATATTTATTTTTATTTAAAACAATATGGTGGACCTACCTCATATGTACAATACCCAAATACACGTTGGCGAACAAAAGATTTCCTTAAGCTTGTATTATTTTGAAACTTGTTTTATCTTTTTAGTTAACATTTACACAGTGCAATCGTTTTTTTTTCTTTAACTCATAGGTCTGTCTCTCTCGTCACTGCTTTAACACACAGTTCAATCGCTTTATTGGTTCCGGCCTATACAGCCACGGTCACGTTAAAAAAAACCGGCAGCGTATTTTAAGCAGCGATGTGATTCAACCTATCTATTGCAGTTTTACTATACACTCAAGAGTAAAAATAATGGGTACGCGACTTTTTATACAAAATTTACCCATTATTTTTGCTCCTGAGTGTAATTATATGGCGATGCTATCGAAACAAATCAAATATCGACCTAGAATTCATCTTAGGGGATGCCTCGATTCGGTCGACCACGCCCCCCCCCCCCCCTCCCCCCGTGAAAGAGACGCTTATATCTTTCTCGCACGACAAAACGGGATCCAACTCTTCGGGAATGGCTTTTTTAGACAAATCTCTATAAATATCTGAATGTGTGCAGTTTTATTAAATTTCCTCTTGACAGGATTTAGATGAGGTAAAATACCATCATTTCAACTTAATTGCGTCGTTTAATAATACGTTGTTTTAGTAGGCTGATTATAAAAAGCTAAATAAAGACTCAATATTGGATTTTTTTTCTATAGGGAAAATTTTAAGCAATCATGTTTCGGCTACTATCAGAAACAGTCATATAGTCAAGAATCATATATCTGAAAATCAATCCTTATTGTTTCCTCGTTTGGACAGAACAGCGTATCAAAGAACGCGATATTACTCATTGCACGGCCTTAAATCTGTTACAATAAATAAATAAGGTGATACACTCTACTGACTTACTTATAAAGTACAAACTTTATGTTATTGTTACGTTGTAAATTTACATTTTAAGACCACTTAAGGATCAGGAAGTTCTGTGGCTTACATTTTAAGTTAAATGCGAGTGTCAGTCGACTCAGTCGTTTGTAGGTAATTATACTGGTTTCTGAGCGTAGGGATTCAAGTGTTTACGCCCAAGACGGAAATAAATTTGCTACCGTGTGACACGTACCTACTGCTTTTCACACCGCCTATAAGGAAAAGAATCATTGTTGCCCTCAAATGAGGGAAGAAAAGTACGTCTTTGACCCCTCATTCGAAGGTAACAATAACTCTTTTCTGAATAGCAGGTGTGAAAAATAAATATTTTATCAGTTGTCATGTGTCTGTCGCGAATAAATGTAGAAGTAAAACTATACAAAAAATACTGTTGACTGAAAAATAAACAAAGAAACAAAATAACAGAGCAAAATATTGAAAAATGCCTTGTTAACTGTCAAGAAATCCTAAATATCATTGTAAAAATTAACTTTAATACTGCAGATTTCGTAATTATCAACGACAGTCATATAAACATATCACTGATAAACTCTGCCACTCTATCCGCTGTGATTTATAAACACAAATAGCTTTTTGATTGTTCTAACTAAATAACCGAATAGACAGTTAGACAGACAGACGGACTGACAGTGGTCTTAGTAATAGGGTCCCGTTTTACCATTTCGGTACGGAACCCTAAAAAACTCGATGATAAAAAGCTATAAATAATCAATGTTTTATTTATTTCATTTCCGTCAAAAAGATACACATTTTATTAGGATCGATTGCACCAACATTCAATCACAGGTCAGTCTTCGTCAAATATGGCGCCGGCAACTGTCATCCCATAGAAACTTATCAAACAAAACAGATTTTAGAGGCCTTATAAGTTTTAAAATGTTTTGATTTCAAATTATGACCAAAGTATTGATAATACCAATAAAGTTATTATAGGATACGATTAAATTAGTAAAATTTTAGATAGTAACACAGCTATTTTTTGATTTTATTATGTGTGGTAGAATTTAAGCGGAAAAAAACTGTTTTTAGCTTGAAGATGGTTAATTTGGAGTGATATTTGGAACTATATTTCTTAATGGAAAATCAAAAATATGCATTTGAAATTTATGACAATAATTATATGTATAAATTCTCATATAATCCACATCGAAAGGGACCTTATGGCGGCAGGCGCTTACGTTACACCTATTCACTATTGTATTGGAATAGCAGCAATAAAGGCGTAAGTGCCGGCCGCCATAAGGTCCCATTCAATATGGATTATCACTATTATTGCGGTCGCAATACTCCCGTTATAGATAGTAACATTGAGAACATATCAAGATATGGTTTAATTCATACAGAAAATGGTCTAAATAGATGAGCGTTTTCTAACTGATAAGGACCCTTAACGAACACCGCTTACGATTACAGACGGTTTGGTGCAACCCACCCTTACTCTGCTATAACTATAACTAATGATAAATAATTTCGAAGTACTGACGTCATCCAGTTGGTAAGCGGTAGTTCAGCACCGTTTGTCATCATCATCATCATCATCATCATCATCATCATCATCATCATCATCATCATCCTAGCGTTATCCCGGTACAGCTGCATCCCGAAGGATACCCAGGGTCCGCTACCTAATCCCAAGATTTGGCATAGGCACCAGTTTTTACGGAAGCGACTGCCATCTGACCTTCCAACCCGGAGGAAACCAGACCTTATTGGAATTGGGCTTGTCAAGTGAGTGGGCAACTTGACTGTTAGAAGTTCGCAAGCCGCCCGGAGGCCTCTAACTTGGCTTAACGACTGCTATCATAGACAGCAGCCGGGGTCACCCATCCAATAACTGACCTGGGCCGACGTGGCTTAACCTCGCATACCACACGCGGTACGTGGGCGCCTCTGGGCCCCCAGCGCTCCAGTTCAACACCGTTTGTAATGGGTTTTCATTTGTGTCACCTTATCTAGTAACTAATAGTTAACTGTTAGCTGCTAGTTATTTGAAAATTATTTATTCGTTTATTTAGTAGTGTATTTTAGTTTTGTATAGTGATTTGTATGTCTTATGACAAAACACAGTAGAACCATAATGTAATACCTTACACCTTTGTACCTGTGTTTAACAAATAAATTATTTGATTGATTGATTGATTGATTAACTGCACACTCGTAAAGGTTTCCTCTCTTGCTGAATGATTAGTTTATGATGATGATATTTTTGCTAATTTTGCTAGTTTTAACCGACGTAACGGTACCGAGACGAATAGGGACTACATGTGTTTGTGTTGTCGCGATCGCGCGTTGGACGTCTCGCCGGCGGGAATGCCTAAGTGTACGCGTCGTGTCTGAGTTGGACGGCGTAAGCGCAGCGTTCCATCTTTCAGTGGACGCTGTGCCCAGGACGTCAGACCGTGCGGCTCCTAATCAGTGATCGCCGAGATCGATAGAGGGAGGAGGGATGGAAACATAGTCGACAGCCTTCCTAACTAACGGATTCCTATGATGGGTATAACTAATGATAAATGATTTCGAAGTACTGACGTCATCCAGTCGGTAAGCGGCCTTGCCTCGTAAGTCGTAGTTCAACACCGTCTGTGGGGGAATGGTTTTTAATGGCTGAGATACGCGTCATACTCGTGATCGGGTGCTGTTTGTGGAGTCCGGTCTGTTCATGCTTGCTAGGACATAGTGACTACGTTAATACTAGTGTCTTTTTATAGGGGATTGACGAGAGACATCATCCTGTTGTGGATTCGTTTTTATTATCAGTGACTTAGAGACCATATACATCTCTAACAATATTAAATTAATTTTAATTTTGACGCTCAGAGACCATGTACATCTCTGGGATAATATGTTAATTTCACTCCTTGTTTAATCTTGAGACCTTATACATCTCTAACTTAATATTTGTAATAGATAACTTGGCAAGTTTATCTTCACTGTATGACATTAATTTTGTTATAATTGTTAAACTCGAAATTATTATTCCTTCTTGAACTGTAAATTAATATTTTGACATGAAAAATGTATTACTTATTATAGTCAGACTTTCTTAAATTGTAAACTAATTTTTTTGACATGTAAAAGTGCCCTTGTGGCCTATTTGCAGAATAAATGTTTGTATTTGTATTTGTATAATTTGTGTCACCTTATCTAGTAACGAATAGTTAACTGCACGCTCGTTTCCTCTTGCTGAATGATATTTTTTGCTAATTTTGCAAGTTTTAATTTATTGTTGCACTGTTCATGATTATTGTATTGACGACCGCATTAGCCTAGTTGGTAGTGACCCTGCCTACGAAGCTGGAGGTCCCGGGTTCGAATCCCGGTCAGAGCAAATGCCCTAATAAATATTTGTGTGATGAGAATATTTGTTCCTGAGTCTTGGATGTTTTCTATGTATTTAAGTATCTATTTATATGTAATTATTTGTTATTTATTTATTTTAGTAAAAGAAAATTATATTTAATTACAGCATAATAAATGTCGCCGAACTGTGACGTTTGATGGCGAGATATGCTCATTTTTAGGGCGTTTAACTTAATCTATTTACTTAAATCTAACATGTAACCACAGCTATAATAACATTATCTACTATACAAATATTTAGTGTTGTTTCCTGGAGGTGAGCAAGGTTGCCAGAGCTCCCGAGGATGCACTATGTTGAGAGCGAGACACCTAAATGTGTTCCTTCTGCTGTCAACACAGTGCATCCTCAAATCTTATAAAGGGTCGGCAACGCACACGTGACTCCTTTGGACCTCTGGTGGACCGTACGCTTGTTTGCCACCGGCGTTGTATAAAAAAAATGTAACAAATATTTATGAAATGCACTAAACTTAAACTAAAATTATACTAAACAAAAGATAAAAGATAAATGAGCATCCTCGTTGGTAATTTATTGAATAACCTAAGATTAAGGGGAACCCTTGCCTCAAAAGGAACCCCTATATGATCACTTTGTTGTCCTTCCAGCTGTCTGTATAAAAACTTATGACCTAACCAAGCCTATACCTAATTTTACCTACTTGAGTTTTTTTTTTTGAACCTGACTGTGGCTTTATAGGCCGGGCCCAATAAAGCGATAGGAGTGCGCGGTTGGAGAGGAGCCTGGGGAAAATCCAGGGGAAAACCTCCGGCACGACCACGCGTGTGGTTTGGAACACTGGAATACTCTAAGAGTTTGCGCTCCAGTGAGATTGGTTGAGCGGTTTCAACCGAATCTGAGGTGTGAGTGGAATCGGGCTAACCTACTTGAGTAATACACCAAGAACACTTAGGTTGTGGAATGAGCTTCCTGCCGAGGTATTCCCAATGGGCTACAGAAAGAGACTCTTCAAAAAATGCGTGAAAAGGTTTCTTACGGGTCGGCAACGCGAGTAACGCCTCTGGTATTGCAAGCGTCTATAGGCGACGGTAACCACTTACCATCAGGTGGGCTGTCAGCTTATTTGCCACCGATGTGGTATAAAAATGAAAAAAAAAACATAGTTTAGACGACCGGTTTAGCCTAGTGGGTAGTGCACCTGCCTGTGAAGCTGACGGACCTGGGTTCGAATCCCGGTCAGGGCAAATATTTATGTAATGAGCATGAATATTTGTTTCTGAGTCTTGGATGTTTTCTATGTATTTAAGTATTTATATCTATTAAATATATCGTCGTCTAGTATCCATAACACAAGCCTTCTTGAGCTTACTGTGGGGCTAGTTCGATTTGTGTAAGATTGTCCTCTAATATTTATTTATTTATTTGATGACCAAAGCTAGAGTTGATGCAATACTCATTACTTATAAACCTCTCGTGACTTAATGAAGGATAAATTTTAATTTGAGGATACTGTTGAGGTAATCAGTAATCGTCAGTGTCTTACCAAATGAACACTGAAAATGAATTTACTTAAGAGTCCTTATTAGTTAAAAAACGCTCATAGATTTAGGTTTTTTCTGTTTGGATTGATACGTATCTTGACATTTTCTCGATGTCACTATCTAGAACAGGACTATATCGACCTTATGACATAAACTCTTAATGTATTTTTTGGATTTTTCATTAAGAAATATCGTTTCAAATATCACTCCAAATCGACCATTTTCAGGCTAAAAACTAGTTTTTTTCGCTAAAATTCTACTACACACAATAAAATCAGAAAATGGCTATGTTACTATCTAAAACTTTAATAAAACAATCGTAGCCCTTTATCACTTTATTGGTATTATCAATACTTTTGTCATAATTTGAAATCAAAACCTTTTAAAACTTATAAGGCCTCTTAAGTAACTAAACTTTTAAATACACTTTTTTTCGAAAATGAGATTTTTTATAAATGTGTCCAATTTATACTATAAAACTTTATAAATACTAGAAAACTATGAGTTGGAGAACATGAAAACAAAAACGAAAAATATGCTACTCAAATACTTATTTTTTTACAGATTTTTGAATTAGGAGGACATTTTATTTTTTGGAATGTACAATTTTTTTGCAATTCACCCCTAGATGGCGACTCTTTTGTTCATTATTAGGGACGTGCCATGTCCATAGTGATGCGCCATACCAAACTCGTGAACGTGTTATATTGTGAACGTCGCTATTTAATATATACATGTCAAGATTCTTACGAATATACATTATATTCGAGGTTACAGTTGAGTAAAAATGTAGTTTTTTTCCTCAATGTAACTCTGTTAACGTATACAGAGTGTAACAAAACTAGTGACCACATAAAAAACAAAAAACAAAGATACAGGGAGACAGAGGCAGAACAACAGGCGGTCTTATCGCTAAAGAGCGATCTCTTCAAGACAACCTTTGGGTAGTGGAGAAATGAAATATAAAGCTGAAAAGTAGGTGGTGCATAAACTATTACAATGAGAAAAAAAGAAAAAAAAAAGATTCCAAAACAACTATTCAATATAAATACACATACTTAAATAATATATAAATATACATACATATAATATACAAAAAAATTACATATCAAATAAATATTTTTTTTCTATGGATCAGCCAACTGTATGGACAGTATATTTGGCCTTTGTATGGACAAAGGCCAAAAATTTATTGCATTAAAAAAAATTCTTCTACTTTTTCCTAATCAGAGCACGATACCGAATAAGTATGCCCTTAAACGGATTCTCACTAGTTTTGTTACACCCTGTATACTTCGATATAGAGCCTGTACTCCGAACTCCGTATCGTACTGTCCCTTTTACTCTTGTGATACACTACGTAAGTGAAAGGGACGGCACTATAGGAAGTTCGAACTTCGGAGCCCCTCAGGTTATTTAAGGCAATTCGTTCGCCTTGTACTTTGCACTGACTCTTAAAACTGCCTTCTGTGTTTAAGTTAAGAGTATATATCTTATGTCAATGTCATAAGAGTTAATACACCCTGACGCTGTATGTAATTACGACTGGTTTTAAATTGACGTCATTGGTTTTTTTTTAAATATGTAAACGAAAGAAAAACGCGGATGGGAGTCACCGCTTGTTTATTAAAACGTCTTGCTTTTATACAATTGCTTATGAATAAACAACTGTTAAGTATATGTAAATTTTCATTGATTTACAATACCTTTGTATTATTTTATCTCGCTTGAATGTATTTAAAATTAAATAAAGTAAGTAGTAACTGGACTAAATTAATTTTGTATTAAGCAGTACCGCTGCTAACATAAACTACAAATTTAGAAATAAAGAAAAAATTGAAAAATTTAGGCACCGAGCAGGATTTAAGGCGTTTGTATAAATGAAGGTATGATTGAGGAATTTCGGGCTGGGTGGCGGTTGCACCTATAGCTCAGTTGGCTAGAGAGACTGGCCGCGAGTGGCGGGAGGTCGCAGGTTCAAATCCTGCTCGGTGCCTAAATTTTTCAATTTTTCCTTATGCATACACAATAAGACTTAAATATAAAATGTAACATCTTATTGTGTATGCATGACGTTAAAATGAATAAATAAATAAATGTTGGCCCTTAATGAAAAACTGAGTCTCGTTAACCTTCAGTTTACGTTCGTTTTTAATTTGGTACATCTGATCTATCATCAAAACTAGTGATGTAATGGTTGCCGGAAATATTCAATGTGTCCGAAGGTGCAATGTTCCCTCAAAATCCGTATATATTTTATTTATTTATTTTTTATTTATTTATTTATTTAATATATATATCACTTACAGTAAATCCAACACGTGATACATATTACACACACAAAAAATAAAAGAAGAAAAATACAAATATAAATATAACATACTAAAAACAACTACATACATACAATTTTACATATAAGGTACATTTAATCTTAACTAACAGGAAACGATAATAGTTTATGTATGACTTCTGTGAATTCAGCCAGCGAGCAATTAAATAAATCTATTGTAATTGAGGTCTCATTCAGCATCTTTATGGCTCTGACAAGTGGAGCGTTAGCGAGCAAGTTAGTGCGCGCGGTCGGGCGCGCGAGCAGGCGCGGCGCGCTAGCCCCAGCGACGAGAGAATATTTGTTTGTTATTCCGGAGTTTTTTTGTATCGGCACATCTTGTTTAAAAAAAGTATGCTATGTCCTTCCCCGGACCTCAAACTACCTCCCTACCAAATTTCATCTCAATCGGTTCAGCGGTTTACGCGAGAAAAGGTAACATACAAACAAACAGAAAAACAGACACTAGCATTTATAATATTAGCATGGATTGTGAAATTACGTATGTACACCTTTCTATGTTGGATTAACATCAAAAAAGTAACAGTTAGTACTTTGTAATTATGCTGAACGTCCGTTTTAGGATCATTAAACCCAGTTTAACTAATAAAAGCTATTTTGACAAGGTTCACACGATTCTTCATTGTCGCCATAATTGCTGGAACGTTAATTTCTGAAGCATTTCTTACGAAACTTTCTCGTTAAGATACTGGTAGTTTCTTTTTCTGATTACCTATGCATTGTTTTAAAAATCCTTAATTTTTCACATAAAAAATATTTTATGTGTAGACAACTTGAGGTCTTATCACTAAAAAGCGATATTGTTGACGACCTCTTTAGCTTAGTTGGTAGTGACCCTGCTTACGAAGCTGGTGGTCCCGGGTTCGAATCCTGGTCAGGGCATTTATTTGTGTGATGAACACGAATATTTGTTCCTGAGTCTTGGATGTTTTCTATTTAAGTATATAATATAAGATAATATGTAAGTATTAAATGTTTTAAGTACAATAGATTAGCTTTTCTCAGTAGAATACTCAAGCGAATGTTTCCCATAACTAGCTATTACACCCAGGCTCGCAGCATATGCTGAGCCCGAGCCTATTGTCGCTATTACTTTTAATTAATTTTAATGTACCTACCTCTATTATTAATTTCTGTTTCTGTTATTTGTTTCTTTTATTTTGTGTAACTTCTTTCTGGCGACAATAAATCTCTTTTTATAATTTTTTTTATTTTTATATATTTATCTATATAAGTATGTGTATCGTCGCTTAGTACTCATAGTACAAGCTTTGCTTAGTTTGAGACTAGGTCGATTTGTGTAACATTGTCCACAAATATTTATTATATCTTTAAGCTTTGGTGTAGTGGAACATGTAACCCGTCGTCTCCCGGTCCCTGGGATCCCAGGGATCATAACAAAAGAATGCTATTGTTTATTTTTTTCTCCGGATAACGATGGCTTGAGTAGGGTCATTGGGGGTACAATGAAACAAGGCTGATATTTATTCAACATTTCAACAATTTCGACCGTCTTTGCTTCAATTTCGGTCTGTTCATGTTTGCAACGACTAGTAACTTCGTACTAGTGTTCAGTGGAATTGACACGATGAGAGACTTCACTCTGTTCTCATTTGATTTTATTTTTAGACTGACGCTCAGAGACCTTGTACATCTCTGAGGATATTTATTTATTAGATTTTATTATTTTCATGTTGACGCTTAGAGATATATCTCACAATATTTTATTATGATTAGTTTACCTTTATTACCTTTTATCTTGACGCTTAGAGACCTTATACATCTCTAACAAATCTCGATTGTTTATTTATTATTTATTTAAACTTTATTGCACAAAATACACAAATTGTACAAATGGCGGGCTTAATGCCAAATGGCATTCTCTACCAGCCAACCATTGAGCTAAACAGATATTTTAATTCCAAAACAAAACAAAACAAATATTTATTTTTTTATTAAAACAGATATTTTATTTTAATTTTTTTGATTGTTGTTAATTTCTTAGTCTTATTTTCTTATACTACATTTAGTTAATGATACTTTGATTACTGTGTTATTTTTATTTGATATATAGATTTTGACTTGTAAAAGTGCCCTTGAGGCCTATTTGCAGAATAAATGTTTTGATTTTGATTTTGACTGATAAAGTGGTCCATTATGCCATTTTTTTTAAAGACTGAAAAGCGATTAGCCTTATTGGCAATTCGTTGGTGAAATATTAACAAACATAGATGAGAACAACGAATATGAGATTAATTATGCTCTGGTGCGTGAAAATTGACAGCAGTGCCTTTACCATGACTTTACATGACCGTACTCGCTAGCGACTGCGTAAAAATTTGACAGCAGTTCCTTTACCATGACTTTACATGACCGTACTCGCTAGCGACTGCGTAAAAAATTGACAGCAGTTCCTTTACCATGACTTTACATGACCGTACTCGCTAGCGACTGCGTAAAAAATTGACAGCAGTTCCTTTACCATGACTTTACATGACCGTACTCGCTAGCGACTGCGTAAAAAATTGACAGCAGTTCCTTTACCATGAGTTTACATGATCGTACTCGCTAGCGACTGCGTAAAAAATTGACAGCAGTTCCTTTACCATGAGTTTACATGACCGTACTCGCTAGCGACTGCGTAAAAAATTGACAGCAGTTCCTTTACCATGAGTTTACATGACCGTACTCGCTAGCGACTGCGTAAAAAATTGACAGCAGTTCCTTTACCATGAGTTTACATGACCGTACTCGCTAGCGACTGCGTAAAAAATTGACAGCAGTTCCTTTACCATGACTTTACATGACCGTACTCGCTAGCGACTGCGTCAAAAATTGACAGCAGTTCCTTTACCATGAGTTTACATGACCGTACTCGCTAGCGACTGCGTAAAAAATTGACAGCAGTTCCTTTACCATGAGTTTACATGACCGTACTCGCTAGCGACTGCGTAAAAAATTGACAGCAGTTCCTTTACCATGAGTTTACATGACCGTACTCGCTAGCGACTGCGTAAAAAATTGACAGCAGTTCCTTTACCATGAGTTTACATGACCGTACTCGCTAGCGACTGCGTAAAAAATTGACAGCAGTTCCTTTACCATGACTTTACATGACCGTACTCGCTAGCGACTGCGTCAAAAATTGACAGCAGTTCCTTTACCATGAGTTTACATGACCGTACTCGCTAGAGACTGCGTAAAAAATTGCATGGGCAAAAGTACAGCGCCTCTGACGGTTAAATAAAAAGAAACGCAAAATAAGAACCCTTAAAAATTAAGTAAACTCAAACTCAAACTCGTTTATTGGTAATAATAGTATTACAAGTCATGCCTACGCACTATATTTACCGACTTTTGACACTATTTATGTTATTAGTAACATTACAAAGAGAATTAGAAATTGATTAAAATAAATGAAATACATTAAATTGAATACATGATTGATTAATACATTACAAATGGATAAATAATTAACAAATTCAGATTAAATTGATAATAAGACATTACATTTCTCACTTATAAATTTATTTGCAAAACAGTAACCAGTTGTAAAATCACGCAGAGGATATAAATGAGAATACGATGCGAAAGTGATGAATAGAACCCCGTATTAGACGATACCTTGAATGTTCACGTGTTTTTTGATGACGGCAACCTGCAAAAAGCGTTCGCACACTTCGCGTTACATCTCACGTTCTTGTAGTTGTAAGACTTGTATGAGATCATGCCGATGTAATCGAATGATAGCTTGTTTAGGTTAAGTAATAAATCCTTTTAAAGGTACTGTTACACATGCTCAAAATTAGCACGTAAAAGCAGGCGCGGATCCAGGATTTTGTTCAGGGGGGGGCACTTTCGAACTTTCCGAAAATAAAACTGACTTTTGATAACTGTTTTTATTGTCAGAACATATTTCCTACGTCAGGACATAGGCAATTGCCCTCCCCTGACACAGGCTTCAGGGGGGGGCAATTGCCCCTGTTGCCCCCCCCCCCCCCCCCCCCTGTATTCGCGCCTGCGTAAAAGACAAGCTCATTAGTATGCTTAAGATGAGCATGCTTTTGAGTTGTATACATTTTCTTGGGATAAGCATACTACTACCATACTAACTACTAGCATGCTCATTAAGCAAGAGCGTCCACACTTGCTAATCTTGCTAATACCACGCCCCCCTCCACCCGCGCCGCAGGTAGCATGCGCAAAAATCGAACGACCGTTGATTTTTGAGCAAACTCAAAATCAGCATGCTCATTATTAGCAATGTTTTGACACACATGCTACTAAGTAGCAATTGCTCAATAGTGGCATGCTTTCGTGCTAGAAATCAGCATGTGTAACAGTACCTTAAGGTTTTTTGTATGTATGATATATACAGAGTGCTACATAGTAGCGACTCAAGTCGGGTCTAGCTGGGTTTATTGCTGGACTCCTCAGCTAGGCTAGGTTTAGTGAACCAGCAGCAAAACTCGCATGAAGCCAACGCTCACTATGTGTGTTTCACTTTAATTCAGTGTTTAACTCGTCGTCTACCGGTCTCTGGGGTCCCCGGGATGAAGAATGCTATTGTTAATTTTTTTCGCGTGGTCGTGTCGGTTTCACCTGGATTTTCCTCAGGTCACTCTCCAACCGCGCACTCCTGTCGCTTTATTGGGCCCGGATTATAAAGCCACAGTCAGGTTAAAAAAAAAACATAGCGAAATTTTCCTGATTTTTCACCATTTTCGTAAACTCGAGGAAAATCTTCATAACGTTTCATTGTTCTTTTCCTGGAACGCGCTAATGCAAAGATTAAAAAAATATTAACGTTTTTCGCAGAAAATATTAAATGTTATTCAGTTTGGATATTCTGGGGAATGACGTATCATCAGTATAATCGATGTACAATCCAGGGACCGTTACCGGTATTTTTAAAAAACCCTGAATTAGCCCAATATTTTGGATAATTTTTTGCTCTTTACGTAGGGCTGAATCATGTATTTAGGTAACAACGTCGTATTATTAGATTGTCCCATGAAAAACGAAATAATGAACCGGTGACCGTAATAATACCGGTATTTTTCTATGGAGAAAATACCGGTATCCGATCCCTAGAACAATCACGTATAAGCGAGTCAGTTTCCAGACTCCCAATTAGTCATAAGTCATAAGTCATAAGTCATTTATTCATAAAGCCAATTTACACGTTATAATATAGAATATACAATATGTCGTTAAAAATACACACATCAATATAAAATAATTTGAACATTACATTTTTATTTATAAATTATTATCAAAAATCCTAGTGACTTGGCATCTTTAGCTATTCATGGCAGATTAAAGGTCATACAGATAAGATTCGAAGGTAGCTTATGATAGTAAAGTTACTCAAACACCGGTGTGAGATAACTGGGGCTCCATTTCGGAACACGCTAAATACAATAGTTACATCTACATTGTTCAATAAGAAGCGTAAAGTCTCATATTAGAAGGCATTTATTTTTTAACTAGCGACCCGCCCCGGCTTCGCACGGGTGCAATGCTGATGCATATATTATACATATAAACCTTCCCCTTTAGTCAGAGTATCTATTAAAAAAAACCGCAACGGATTTTGATGCGGTATGTGTCCCTATGTATGCTTAAATCTTTAAAACTACGCATCAAAATCCGTTGCGTAGTTTTAAAGATTTAAGCATACATAGGGACATAGGGATATAGGGACATAGGGACAGAGAAACCGACTTTGTTTTATACCATGTAGTGATAGTGATATTTAGTGTTTTTTGGAGTCGGTTTTATTTTTTTGTTTGTACGCGTCCATAGGCTGCGGTGTTTGCTTACTATCCGGCAGACCGTAAGCTTATTTGCTACAGTCGTTGTAGAAAAAAACGGCGCGTACGGCGGCACGATGCGGGATGTTTGGAGATGGAAAATGCTCTCGAGAACTCGCGTCTCAAATTTCAACGTTGTCATGCCATCATCAGTAGAAAGTTTGGGAACAAAATACTTGTATATATCATTAATGTCATCATCGAGATTTTTTTTTGGTGTCGAAACTCTTGGTCCATGGGGACCCAGCGCGCACAAGTTGTTTACTGAAATCGCGAAGCGCTTGGTTGACGTAACTGGTGAGGGAAGAGCTGGCGACTTCCTCGCACAACGTGTCAGCATTGCGATACAGCGAAGAAATGCCGCCAGCATCCTCAGTACAATGCCCCAAGGGCCTGTTTTAGATTTAAGTTAGTTGTAATATTATTTAAGTTAATAAGAAATAAGAAATATTTATTCGAGACAAAGACAACAATTAACACAGCAAAATAAAAAATAAACAAAAAAACTAGAAAGTTGTGTTATCTCGAAACGGTACCATCTCAGCATAATGCGGGCAATCGCCAGCGCTGGTCTTCCGATGGGACCGTCGAGTGATTTCACGGTGTGTAACCGTACGAAGACAAAAATAATAATAACAATAATAAACAAAGAACGATTAACATGAAACAGAAAGAAGTAGCTGGTTATTTAGTGTCATCAACCTTGCAGATTTTCAACAAAATTTAATGTTATTTAACTATTATTACCGCCTCAATAAAAATTTAATATCTTTTAGCATAATCCGGTACTATATATATGATATTCAAATATGGATATTATTTTGTACTTACAGGTGCGGAATCAAAGCCTCAGACTTCGAAAGCCAGATAATATATCATAATCATAACTTAACCATGGTGGCACTATTGCACATGCGCAGTTGGCAAACTGACGCTATGTAGTAATATGTGCTTATTTACTTTACGTAACACGCATGCGTGGGTCAGGGTTTCCCGAAAGCGAATGGGCCTTCGAGGCAAAATGCTGTTGAGGTCTTCAAATTGATTTATCATTATCGCATCGGGTTTGTAGCAGGGATCGGATACCGGTATTTTCTCCATAGAAAAATACCGGTATTATTACGGTCACCGGTTCATTATTTCGTTTTTAATGGGACTATCTAATAATACGACGTTGTTACCTAAATACATGATGCAGCCCTACGTAAAGAGCAAAAAATTATCCAAAATATTGGGCTAATTCAGGGTTTTTTTTAAATACCGGTATCGGTCCCTGGATTGTACATCGATTATACTGATGATACGTCGTTCCTCAGAATATCCGAACTGAAAAACATTTAATATTTTCTGCGAAAAACGTTAATATTTTTTTAATCTTTGCATTAGCACGTTCTAGGAAAAGAACAATGAAACGTTATGAAGATTTTCCTCGAGTTTACGAAAATGGTGAAAAATCAGGAAAACGCTACGATTTTTTTTTGAACCTGACTGTGGCTTTATAGGCCGGGCCCAATAAAGCGATAGGAGTGCGCGGTTGGAGAGTAGCCTGGGGAAAATCCAGGGGAAACCTCCGCACGACCACGCGGGCGGTTTAAACACTGAATCCTCGGTCCCTGGTTTGTAGTTCAATTAAATTCTTCATTATATCTTCGAAATATTGACGACCGCCTTAGCCTAGTTGGTAGTGACCCTGCCTACGAAGCTGAAGGTCCCGGATTCGAATCCCGGTCAGGGCATATATTTGTGTGATTAGCACGAATATTTGTTCCTGAGTCTTGGATGTTTTCTATGTATTTAAGTATCTATTTATCTATATAAATATGTATATTCGTCTCCTAGTACCCATAATACAAGCTTTGCTTAGTTTGGGACTAGGTAGATTTGTGTCAAATTGTCCCTAAATATTTATTTATTTTTTATTTATTATATTTAACCGACATCATTTAATTACTTATTTTATTTTATTTTTATTTATTCGGGCATCAACAGCATTACAGAAAAATAATATAAAACTTAATAGCTAATAACAAAGCCAATTATAGATGTCCACACAAATAAGCGTACGTGACTCCTTCGTTGCGGGCGTCTATAGGCTACGGTGGCCGCTTACCATTAGGTGGATCGTACGCTTGTTTGCCACCGGCGTTGTATAAAAAAAAATACAGTTAGTTGAAAAAGAACGTGAAACATAAAACATATTATACAACTGGTAAAACAGAGGCTAAGATGGCAATTCATTTAAGAATTAAGTTTCGTTAAGAGCTTACTTATCTAATACCTACTATTTGTAACAAAGTCGCCGATAGATGGCGCTTTACCCATGATGTTCAATTTCTACACCATGTTGTTGAGATTTTCCTGATTTAATAGGGTTGGAACCGGTACACTGTATACGGAATCCTCGGTGCGCGAGTCCGACTCGCACTTGACCGGTTTTTTAAACATAACTGACCGATATGAGGTATACCACTTAATAAAGGCGAGCTTACTTTGTACAAACAGTACTTTCGTTTACTTAAAACACATGCTAGTACCAAACGCGTTTCAAGCGAAAGTGAAAATATCACATACACCCATATCAGTTCAAGTAACCAACTTATCTTTGCCGACGGCTAAATAACAAACTAATGTAACGTAAGCCAATGACCATTAGAATCAGCACTCGTGGCGCCATAGTCGAGTGAAATCGTAACTTTGTAACCGTGTGTGAGGAAATGTAAGAGATTTCCAATAAAAAAATGGCTGCGATCGTATGTAACGGAAATAGTTTAAATGTTTTATGGGATTAGTAATGCAACCGGTTGACTATTGCCTATACCAGTGGTTGCCTTTTAAAGGGTTAATTATCAGTAAGGCAGTTTCCGTGGGCGTGTGAGGCGAAATAATGGATTTAGTTTATCTACCGGCGAAAAAACAAACAATAGCATTCTTTTTTATAATCCCTGGGATCCCAGGGGCCGGTAGACGACGAGTACCTTAAGGGTCGGTTGCACCAACATACGATTACAGGCCGGTCATCGTCAAATATGGCGCCGGCAGCTGTCATCCCATAGAGACTTGTCAAACTTTCCGTACAATCAGATTTTAACGAACACCGCTTACGATTACTGACGGTTTGGTGCAACCCACCCTAAGCCGGCAATTGCCAGTGCCACCGAGGCGAATCCGAAACCCAAAATTGGCGTAGGCACTAGTTTTACGAAAGCGCCTGCCATCTGACCTTCCAACCCAGCGGATAAACTATCTTGTTCTGATTAGACCGGTTTCCTCACGATGTTTTCATTCACCGATAAGCTTTTTCTGAAAAACAATGGTACGACCCGTGATTCAAACCCGCAACCTACTGAAAGAGAAAGAAATAAGAAAAAACTATTATTTGGTGTAAACTAAATGGTACACAAAAAAAGAAGAAATAACAAAAGTGGTTCAGACCGTACACTTAGGCATTCCCGCCGGCGGGGACCTCCACCGCGCGATCGCGACAACACTGACACATATAGTCCTTATTCGTCCCGGTACCGCCGCACACCGAGTAGAGTCAGTCCGACGCAGGTGAGGCCTAGCTGAGTTTCTTGCTGGACTCTTCTCAGCTAGGCTAGATTTAGTGAACCAGCAACAAAACTCCCAGCAGCTCGATTCCACTCACACCTCAGATTCGGTTGAAACCGTTCAACCAATCGCACTGGAGCGCAAACTCAGAGTATTCCAGTGTTCCAAACCACACGCGTGGTCGTGTCGGAGATTTTCCTCTGGATTTTCCCCAGGCTACTCTCCAATCGCGCACCCCTATCGCTTTATTGGGCCCGGCCTGTAAAGCCACAGTCAGGTTCAAAAAAAAACAAATGTGGGTATACACCAAAGTCCAAAAAGGTTGTCACTCAGCATATGCCACAACTGCTGTGTCGTGACGCTGATTTTCAGGACAACCAAAAATCTACATGATACACTAGACTTAATCTAAGAGACGACACGACCGCTTATTTTTATGTTTTACATAACTAGTTCAAATAACGTTGATATTGTTAATAACATTGTATGGCAACATTAAAAAAAAAACCAACTGATTGAAAGTCTCTTTACCACTCGGATACCGTGGCTTATTTTATAAATTTTACTAGCGATCCGCCCCGGCTTCGCACGGGTGCAATGCTGATGCATGTATAAACCTTCTCCTTGAGTCACTCTATCTTTAAAAAAAAACCGCTTCAAAATCCGTTGCGTAGTTTTAAAGATTTAAGCATACATAGGGACATAGGGACAGAGAAAGCGACTTTGTTTTATACTATGTAGTGATAATTCACCGCAGGCAGAGCTATACCTTGTTGTTTAGCATTAAAAGAATGACAGATAACGACTTAGGAGGTTTTTTATCAAGCACGTTCTGCGGTAAAGTATCAAATAAACACAATGGATATTAAAACCTATTTAATATTCTGTGATTAAAACCGTTATTTCATACATACATCATGTAATTATTATTCGAAAATTAGAAAACATGTCTTAATTTATATATTACTTACTATCGACCCGCCCCGGCTTCGCACGGGTGCACTATTTAATGGATGTTATTATACATATAAACCTTCCTCTTCAATCACTCTATCTATTAAAAAACGCATCAAAATCCGTTGCGTAGTTTTAAAGATTTAAGCATACATAGGGACATAGGGATATAGGGACAGAGAAAGCGACTTTGTTTTACAATGTAGTGAAGTATACATATGTATTTAAAAATAATAACGATCAATTGTTTTTTTAAGACCGCTTTAATAAAATGTAACAGGTCCACTAGCGCCACTCGTAAATAATTGTAATTATTTAAATTTAACGATATATAACTAAAAAAGGGAGCCGCTACGTACTGTAGTTTGTATTTAAGTACTTTTTGAATCCATCAAACTAATTTTTACGTGGCTGGATTCGTCAATCTATGCGTCCAAAGTTAAAACGGCCGTTTTAATTTTGAGCTTATAGAGAGACGAATCTAGCAACTTAAAAACTGGCTTGATGTATTCAAAAAGTACTTAAATACAAACTACAGTACGTAGCGGCTCCCTTTTTTAGTTATATATCGTTAAATTTAAATAATTACAATTATTTACGAGTGGCGCTAGTGAACCTGTTACATTTTATTAAAGCGCTCTTAAATTACGCTTCGTTTCGTTCATCTAAAAGTTGTACAATAAAAAACCCAAAGAGGCAGAGATTGTAAGAAGTCTGTTCAGGTTTTAGAAAAGTAATTTGTCATAGTCACTAACTGTCACTTATTATGATCTTTCGTGCGAGTAATGCGATTTTAATCTATGTGTGTTACGACCAGTGCTTCTCTGTTTACCTAACTTCTGTCATTCTTAGGGGTCCTTTATTCAGTTTAAAAACACCTCAATTTATAATATAAACACATAATAAAACAAATAATCTAATTAAAATTAAAATTATAAATAAAAAATTTGACCCAGATTGCTGTCAAATGGTATTGTGCCCAGAAGGCTGGCTGTATTTCCTCGCTGCACGGCAATACTTATTCGCTGAGCGAAATAGAAGCCAGCCCTCTGGTCACCAGAAGCCTCTATTAGGCGCTTCGACATATCTTTATATAGTCGACGCGCGTTTGGCCCCCACGGCCCCAAAGTTTCGACGCCAAACGCCGCAAACATGTAGCTACTTCCTAACTTCTAATCTTAAAAAAATAAGGTATAATAATGGATAAAACCTAAGCACACCAGCGCCTTCACCATGAGTTTACAGGACCGTACTCGCTAGCGACTGCGTAAAAATTTGTATGGGCAAAAGTACAGCGCCTCTGGCGGTTACGCAATAGAACTAAGAATCGGCATACTAAATCGTTTACGCAGTCGATAGCGAGTACGGTCATGCAAACTCATGGTAAAGGCACAGGAAACGTCCCTTCTCTACGTAACTCGTCTTAAACACGTAGTTATTATGTGGTTTCCTTATGGACTCACGACCACTTTCATTGACAAGATGTGCGGAAAGTGATACTTTTCCGGGTTAGCACCTTACACGGGCTCGCTACATTGTGAGAACGACAATAGTAAAACCATGTTTTAAACTAGTGACTTTGTGAGCCGTAGACTTTGCGACCGATTTTTTGTCCAAAACATTACTAGCCAAAAAAAATATCGCACTCGCTCACGAGAATCTTTCGAGATATGCGACCTCAGGCGAATCACGTAACTTTATGTACTAACGGTAGATAGATTTTACTGTCAATTTTGAAGTATAAATGTATGAGCTGCAGGCTAATCACGTAACTTTATGTACTAACGGTAGATAGATTTTACTGTCAATTTTCGACCGTTCGAACGCCTGTCAAAAATTCGCACCAGGTAACTTTATGTACTAACGTTAGAAACACCATTTCGTACCGTACCGTTCACAAGGTGAATGAGATTCGACGTTCTGTTATTGCAAAGGTGATCCAATGAACGAATGGTTGTTCCTTCCAATGTTTTGCACAAATTTACTATCATAATAACCCAATTCAAAGCACTTTATCTAAAATTAAGGAAAAATGTGATCATGATAAATGAACACGAGTTATTATATTTAAATCACAAATACTAAACATGCAACCGATAAACACAAAACGCATTATTACAGAGAGAGTATGACAGAAAGACAAATGTAAATGTGACGACGTAAAACCTTTGTAATATTTTAAATTATTTTCTTTTAATAAGTCTTTAAATAATATCGGTACAAATAAATATATCAATTTATATTGTATCATTTAATAATATTTATTTTAAAGAACTAAATGCCATCTAGTATCGAATAGGAGAACTTGTTGACAGTTAATTCACTTGCATTCCATAATATTGACATCTAGTATGCAGTAGGAGAACTATCAGGCAGTAAAATAATGTTGGCTATACACCGAAGCCTAGACCCGCACCGAATTATAAAATGAAAAGTGTGGTGAAATTGCATTATCATAACAATATTATTATTGCAATAATCTTATATCGGTATAGTCTTTCAAATCAGTCCAAAAAGGTTCAAATTTTAAGAATTGTAGGCATAACCTGCCTATTTTAGTTAACCGTTTAATCGCCATGCGTCATGTACGGCAGTGATCTCTACAAACAAACTCATTTTTCATAAGAGATTGTATATGAACTTTAGTGTAAAGCACGAAGGTCACTTTGACAACGTACGTGACACCACACCACACCACACCACCAGGTAAGCAGGTAACACCTATAGGCGTTTGTCATATCAAGAGGGTTAATCTACCTACGTCCCCAAACAGAAATGAAACGAGCATTTATATTTCCCAAATTTAATACATAATAGCTCTGGACGTTCCTTGAATATCCACAATAGACAGAATGTTCTCTATAATTCAATCGGATCCGACATCAGTGTACACTAAGTAGGTGAAGGCGTCCACTATCGGCACGGCACGGCAAAGGGCTCCTCAGCCTCACACATTAGACTAGCGGGATAGACAATGCATGCTTGGGAATGCCGAGGAATGCTCGGCATGCCTAATGGGGCCTGGGCATGCTTAAGGATGGCTGCGCATGCCTAAGGATGCCTCGTCATGCCTAAGGACGCCTCGGCAACCCCGGCAATCCTAACCACATCTTGGCGTGCCCGAGGAGGAATCCCTTGGCGTGCCAATGCCGTGCCAATAATGGGTGCCGGGCCTAAGGATTTGACAAACTTCTGACAAATTGAAGGTCACACTGTAGGCTTGCCTAAATATTTTTCCGTCATGCTTCCATGCAACTGCCCTGTGGGATCCAGCGGTGGTACTTTTCCTCGTCTCTCCCAAGCCACTGCCCAACGGGATCCAAGGATAACGTTATTCCTCCTGGTTCCCATACCGCCGATTTTCCCTCTTGGCTCCCATACTGCTGCTGTTTGGGTCCCAGGAATTTGTTTTCCTTCTGGCTCCCATACCGCCCACCAGGGTAGGCAGAGGTGGCTGCATGCCAGATATACAATAGCTTCGACTACTCCTACTACCGATATCTTTATATGAAAGTAAGGGAATGAATATATTCCTGGATGCTATTGAGCTGTGGCGTGGCTTGGGAGTGGGAGCCAAGATATCTGGGATACCAGTATGATTGCATAAGTTCCATCCTATCCTTACCTGTGATTTCTAATATCTCCCCCCGAGGGTCGCTACAAATGAAACTACTGACGTCCACCTACATCTGTTAAGGGTGGTCGTTATAAAAGTAGTACGTTTGACGACCATCCTTAAAAAGAGGTGTAGGCACGACGACGAGCGAAGCTAGGAGGAGTGTTCGTAAAACTGTGCGACCCGACAGGTTGCAAATAAAATGGTCGTTAGAAAAGACTGTTCGGTTCAGGTGCTTCGCCGGCCGCTGCCGCGGCACGGTCGCTTTGCTTGTAATGTCGCAGTTGTACCAACACTTTTTCTAGCTGCGCTCGTTGGCACACTGGCAAACAAGCCTATTACCCGAGGTCCCACCAACATGTCTCCCTTGTGGATCCACGGGTATTTTTTTTGACCCGTTGTCCTACCGCTCTAAAGAGTGTTCTTCAGTGGGCCTACGGGCAATTTATTTTTACCATGGTCCCACTGCACTACGTATTCGACTCTAATGCAGCGAAGCGAGGAGTGTTTAAGCAGAACTATGAGCCTACAGAGCTGGCGAAGCGCCAGAACCGAACATTCGTTACAATTGGTTAGGTCAGAAATATTACTTGTTCGCAGTTCTACCAAACAAAATAGCTAGTTTTTAATTAATGTTAACCGCTTAATGCAGTGGGACCGTGGTAAAAATAAATTGCCCGCAGACCCACTGGCGAATACTGTTTATAATGGGTCAAAAACAATTACCCACCAGGGGGACATGTAGACCCACCTGCGAACACTGTTTCGAACTGTAGGACGACGGGTCAAGAACGACGGTAGGCCAACGGATAAAACAAATTACCCGTGGACCCACCAGAAGGCCTTCCTTAACCGTGGTACCATCAGATAGTACCATTGATGGTTCTATGGTTTTTTTTTTGCTATGGTAGCATTAATGGTACAACCGAAGTATTTTATTGCCGTGGTATCTGGTATAATTGATGGTAATACGGTACAATAAATGTTTACTAGTACCATTGCATTGCAATTATAATGGTCAATGATCAGCCAGTCAGTGAGAAAACTAATGAACTTTGACCTGCAATCGTTCAAAAACAACAAGTTCAATTGAATCTTATAATAGAAAATGAAATAAATTATGAATGGAGCTTTAGCCAGCACAAAATTACAAGAGGCTGAAATTGGCCTGAATGGCTTCGAGAAATGGATGGTAATAGCCGTATTGCTCGACTTGGCTAAATAATAATAATGTTGTTTTCTATATTTCTATGCAGTTATTAAAATAAGATCTTTAAATTATATGTAAACATTATCTACATGACTTAATTAATTACCAAATTGTCTACTATCCAGTACCACGGGTAACAAAAAATAATATTAGCTGTAGTTCCATTGACATAATGGAACCACGGCAAAACATTATTTGCCGTAGTACCATTGATGGTACAATCTGATGGTGCCACGGTTAAGGAATGGTTGGTGGGACCACGGGTAATAGCCAAATAATATCCCTACCGGTAGAGAAGAAAGTAAAATGTCCACATTTCTCTAACAGGCGGGATGACTGTGTCGGTAGAGACATATGGAATAAGGGTAAAGAACGACTATTTGCGGTAAGAAATACGTCGGGACCTTCATACCTTTAAAAGTATTTAAAACCTTTTTTATTAGGGATCTTTCTATTAGAATAAAACAACACATAAATAGCATTTATTACTACCTAAATAAGCAAGTACCAAAAATAACGGGTACACTTTGTATCGATTTTTCTATGGAGAAAGTATATACCCATTACTATTGCTCTTGAATGTATAAAGTATCGTTACGTTCTGGGTCTGCCGTGATGATTTTAACGTTGCGAGGAAGACCGTAGCAAGTCATAATTTGTAGTAGAAAAACCTTCTGTTTGCAGTTTTCAAGCATTCCTGAAAAAAAAACTTGATCTGTAGAAGTTGCTTTGTAAACTGAATTGTACCTATTCATATACATCATTTTACAATCCGAAATTATTATAACAGTAATATGTAAACTAACATAAGTATAAGGTACGAAGAGCTAGTCAATAGAATAGAGTTACTAGTTATTTATTGAAATTGCGAGGCATCTGGTTCACGTAACTGGTGACCGAAGACCTGGCGACTTCCTCGTACAACGTATCAGCATTGCCATATAGCGAGGAAATACCGCAAGCATCCTCGGTACGCCTCCCTCAAGGGCCTGTTTTAGATTGAAGATAGTTTTAATATTATTTCATATATTGTTGTTATGTATTACACTATGTATAAAAACTAGTGCCTACGCCAACTCTGGGGATTAGGTGTCAAAGTGGACCCCAGGATCCTTAGGGCACAACCGGAAAGATGCTGTGAGGATAATGACCCCCGATTTGGTTAACATTTTGAGCAGCATAATACTGGAGAAATATGCTACTCCTTGGAGAAGCCATAATAATAGTATATAATGTAGCAATAACACATAATTACTAACACATGAGGCGTTGTGTTCCTGGCAACCAAGAATGCCAGAGCTTCAGAGGTGGAGCTGTATTGAGAGCGACGGACCGCCAAATTTTAGCTGAAAAATAGTTAAACTGATGTTAAGCAGGACGCATTACGAGGATATTGGTTGGGCAACACGTTTGTGCGATTCAATACATACTTACTTTCATACCTATTGGTTAAAAAAAAGTTTAACAAAAGCAAGGTTGGAATCTCCTTTTAAGTAATAAATGTACTTGTGTCAGGAGACTACGCTCGCCCAAAAACCATGTAAGGGGTATCTACAATACATGCATACAAACCTCATGACCTTTTTATTTCAATAAAAATTATAATTATACAAACTCTTCGCATATTCAATATTTTGAGAGAAAATCTGTAATACCATGGACTGCAAGGCGAACAAACCAGTCCATCCAGCTACGTTAAGCTGTCGACTATCGACAGTATGTCAGGACCGCATCCTCATATGTATTTGGAACACCTCTCACGACGTTCGGATAGCCAGTAGATAAATATTATGACGGGAAAAGTTGAGGGCCAGAGCGCTAGACGGAATACCCAAATCACTGGTGGTATCCTGTAACTATATCTGCACGAGGCCATCCATAAGGTGGGTGACAGGAGCCTATGGAGGAGTCTGGTCAGCAAGAATTGGACATTATGTCCTCAGCATTGACGGAACGACTGATGATGATGATGATGATGTGCCCGTCCACGTTGTCCGGAAAACTAACTTAGCTAGCAGTCTACTATTAGGCATGGTTTTGGTCCGGCATAATGTGACAATGAAAAGGAACTGTCGTTTTTTAAGAACCCTTTTTTACATGTTTTTGGTGTTCCTAAGAGAGGCACAAAATTAAAAAATGTATTTGTACCTTCAGTTGTTCCTTTTCTGAATGAGGGACGGAGGGAGGAACGCCGCTACGGGACTCTCGTTTAATATATATTTCTAATATCACATTACTTTTATATAGCGGTTCATAAAATACACTTTCTTACTAAATTTCATAATTATAGTGCTAATAGTTTCCGAGTAAATCGGCTGTGACATACAGACGGACGGACGGGCGGACGGACGGATGGACGGACGGACGGACGGATGGACGGACGGACGGACGGGCGGACGGACGGACGGACGGACGGACGGGCGGACGGACGGACGGACGGACGAACAGACGGACAGACATGACGAAACTATAAGGGTTCCATTTTAAAAATGTCCTCGATTTACCATCTAATACTTTGTGTCAGTTTTGTGACGTGTCGTATAAAACTATATGAGAAATGCGCCACAAAACGGAATCTTTTTGCACTTTGTATAAGAGTACCTTGTTTACTACGGAACCTTATAACTCAAATCGTTTTTTTTTTCTCTCTGACCCTGACTGTACCTTATAGGAGACCGCAGCCATAATAACATCACTGCTTGCTCTTTAGGTATACGATGTTGTGTTCCTGGTAGTGAGTATATAAAGTCACAAGAACTCCCGAGGATGCACTATTTTCAGAGTGCGTCCCTTGTCTCTAGCTATCAACACAACAAATCCTTATGTCAATAAAGGCTCGGCAACGACCTTGTGATTCTTCTGGAGTCCCAAGTGTTCATACTGTATTTTAGAGATTACCTACTCAATAAAAAAACTTACTTGCCTTGAGGTAAGGAGATCTTGTGGACCAGGCAGCAGGGTGGCGGTTATAGATTTTCATTTTATCCAATTATCATCATAACCATGTGTTGATCAAAGAAATAGTCATCTTTAACATGTTGCCTAAAAATACGCAATTCACAATTGCTGCACTGAAAGAAGAAGTTAGAGCATAGTAATGAACATCTTGAAATAGTATCTGAATTATCATGACCCTGGCTACAGATTATGTATATTATAGTAGCCGTAGAAACTAAAAATGCTACAGTTTATAATAAGGACATTCCTCATTTGACTCAGTATTATTATCAGTATCACCCACGCATCCATAGTCTCAAAAATCCGCAATTTCATAACACCAAAATACCCATTTACATATCCCTGACCCTGAATCCTAAACTTAATAAGGCTCGGCAACGTGCTTGTGATTCTTTAGGAGTCGATAGCGTCCATAGGCCATAGCCTATGGACGCTATCGACACCATAGTGTCTGCTTAACCCACGCCAGCGACTTTTCGAGTGACGAATGCGTATCGGATCACGCAGTGAGTGAAGGCTCCTTACGAGGTGGCCTGATGACGTTAGAGTCAAAAGACCTGGGACGACACGCGACCGATCAGCAAGGCATTTTCCGGGAAAGGCCTATGACCAGCAGTGGACGTCTATTCAGCTAATGATAATGAGTTATGCCATGGTGTTATGTTGTAACATGCACACTATTTATTAGTGATATGTAATAAAATTACTTACCCTTGGCGCGTTGTAGCAGATAAAGTCGTTACTTAAGTGAACTACCATAGCCAACTATTCGATACGAGCCATTATGAAAAAATGATTTTTATACGCGAAATTCACCAAATAAGTGTTTAATATTGCTCTGGACTAAATATTACATAATAATTGTAAAATGTATTTATTTCGTTGTACTCATTTTTTCTAAATTGTTATGTGACACGCCCTGTCAGTTTATTATTTTTAAAAGTTAAAGTACCTATCCAGCCTCTTAATGCTAGAAGAAGACTACCGGATTTTACCGTTGCTTTTGTATAAAACGAAATGGGTTCAACTAGACATCTAGCGTCAAGTAGAATAAGTTATTGCATATACATTACTAGTTACTTCATTGAGAGGTGATTGAGGGAAACCCCAGTCTTTGTAATCTAGTTTAGCCTAGTGGGTAGTGCACCTGCCTGTGAAGCTGACGGTCCTGGGTTGGAATCCCGGTCAGGGCAAATATTTGTGTGATGAGCATGAATATTTGTTTCTGAGTCTTGGATGTTTTCTATGTATTTAAGTATTTATATCTATTAAATATATCGTCGTCTAGTACCCTAGTTAGTTCGGTTTATGTAAGATTGTCCTCTAATATTTATTATTATTATTTATTTTATTTATTTATTCTTTTCACACATGGATTACATTATTGCATCTACAATATTATTCGAGATTAATGTATTTTAAGCTCAACTACGTAATCGTAATAGTCCCTTGTCTTCTTGTTCTCGCCAAGTTTATTGCTCTGAGCTGACCTATACGCTGCTTTGGGTGCGATATGTGCCTTGATAGTAATCTATGTACACCCCACAAGCTTTATAGACCTGCCCACGCGTCGCTACCGTTTGAATAGAAAAGATTAATGAAACTCCTTCTTCATTCTATTTGCAAAGTTAGAGTAATATCATTTTAGAAGAATTTAATGAACATAAGTCGATGCAATAGCATACACACAATTTCAATATAGTGTATTCGTATGTACCTGCTTATACCTAATGAATGACGAAACGTATTATTTAGGTATTTAAATAATGTAAACTACAACGAAAAAATACAAAAATATATTAAGAAATAACATCATGTCTTTATACAACTTTCTTCTCTCTTCATGCGAGTAGGATTTTTTCTTGGCAGTAAATCCGCGCGGAATTAAAAACTCACCAGCACCAACGACGGCTTCGCAATCCCGTTGTATCATCTAAAACATTTGACATTTGTGTATAACTCTTGTGTTACTTTACCTACCTACCCGCGCGGATCCGCCGGAGTATTATCTATTTGGTAGGGACAACAGGTAGAGGCGCGGGATATAATACATACATACCGAAGATTCACATTACACGCTGGTTACAAAGGAAGACAGAAATAGCATCCCAAGTGGACTTAATAAACTCATGTTTAAAGGATTCGGAGACTAGGTAATTTATGTCGTCCTATTACTTTTCATAAATCGACAAGCATACATCGACACGCGGGGCACGTATATGAAAAAGTACATACTTATAAATTAACACTTCTATATTTCAGCGATGAATAATATGGCATGCTATTTTGCTTGGTTCGTGTTACTTCATAGTTTCCCTCGTTTTATCTTTCACACTCTGCATCTTGCAGCATCGCGTCACCACCAAGAGATGGGGAATCTGGTTTATGTACATCCTGAAAAGAAACACATAATAATACCAAATATATTAGTAAATACGAATGTGAGCAAATAAATACCACATGACCATGACATTTGTTGTTACTTACTTTTCGTTTTATTTAAAGTGCTTAGGGAATTTTATACTCGATCGTGTGTTTTAAAGACATTTCAAGGAAATTTGGGGCATTTTCACTAATTAATAAACCCAAATCATGACCAAAATCTTTGTTTAATTCATTGTTATGACATGACAGACACGATGACTGACGATGACTTTGTCACGCAGTAATTGACATATTTATACCGTACAATTTTACCGTCAAAAAGTTACGTGTTTCCAATCATTTGATCAATTTCTTACTTTAGTATGGGATTTCCATTCAATCGTTCATTCAATTATGTACTAGCGTCGGGTACAAAAAACATGACATTAGCTCAGCAATTTATACTTCAAAATTGACATTAAAATCTATCTAACGGTAGTACATAAAGTTACGTGATTACCCCGCTGACAATTGGAATTTGACATTAAAATCTACCTAACGGTAGTACAAAAGTTACGTGATTACCCCGCTGTAGAAACATCCGGACATACAAAATCATTTTTGTCGAAGCTGAGGGGTTACTCCAAACTTCGTATCATGCCGTCCCTTTCACTCTGATATTATACACTATATGAGTGAACACGATACGAAGTTCGGATTTCGAACTTCGGAGTAAGCCGGAGTGCTACCGCGAACGGCATTCGAAATTTTCCCTCTCTGTCGCACTTGCAAGTTTGCACATAAGTGTGACAGAGAGGGAAAACTTCGTTTGTTCGCGGTAGCCTCTCTGAAACGGAGATCGTTCCACTCGATATAAACTAACCCTTATTGCACACGAAACCATATATGGCAGACATAACTTATGACCTTATTGACACGGGACTCGATCAACGCTTCAGTGTGAACACACTCACACATTTTGTTATGAGAGGGGCTGATTATCTTTAATGGATTTACTTTACATATTTCTGCGTTGACTCCGCATAATGTGCTGGATCATCATTTTGCAGCCACATTGACCTCCGTGTAGCGCTCGTAGCCCAGCGGCGCCCGAGTGCGATGCGAGGTTAAGCAACGTCGGCCCAGGTCAGTTATTGGATGGGTGACCGCTTTGAGTGGTTATTAACTGAGCGCTCCCGTGCTTTGGAAGGCACATTAAGCCGTTGATCCCGGCTGCTGTCTATGATAGTTAGAGGTCTTCGGGCGGCTCGAGAAATTCTAAGTCAAGTTGCCCACTCACTTGTCTTGACAAGCCTAATTCCAATAAAGTCTGGTTTTCCCTCGGGTTGGAAGGTCAGATGACACTCTTGGGATTAGGTAGCGGACCCCGGGCATCCTTTAGGATGCAACTGTACCGGGATAACGCTAGGATGATGATTGACCTCCGTGTAGCTAAAAGCTCGTCTTCGAGAAGATTTGGTAACTCACTCTCTCAGAAATTCTTTGACGACCGCTTTAGCCTAGTTGGTAGTGACCCTGCCTTCGAAGCTGGAGGTCCCGGGTTCGAATCCCGGTCAGGGCATTTATTTGTGTGATGAACACGAATATTTCTTGTATTTAAGTATCTATTTATGTATATAAGTATGTATATCGTCAATTGGTATCCATAGTACAAGCTTTGCTTAGTTTGGGACTGGGTTGATTTGTGTAAGATTGTCCAAAAATATTTATTTATTGTTTATTTTAAATGCAGATAACTTTGGCCATTTAGAGTAATTGTAGTATGAACTCGTTTTGGTGTAAAATAGCATTATCTAGTAAACTGCTGCGTAAATTAGCCAGTGCAGTACCATTTTGAAAACTACAAGCTTACGTCATATATAAGCAGAAACACACAAGAGGGTCGTCCAGCTAAAGATTGGTTTTACCCAATTCGTATGTTTTAAACGCTATGTGCATTAACCTCTATTATAACGAGGCTATTACCTATCGCCCTTCAATGATACGCGATTCCTCGAAACGACCCGAAACTAGCACACGCCGATACATTCGTTGAATTTTTAATACATGTTGTATAAATCAAAATGCGTAGAATTTGATGAAATTAATGTTTATTCACTTTAATTACAATATTGAATCGCGGGAGCGTACTTCGCCGGTGCGAATCGGGAGAAGAGAGAGTGTTGCCATACACAAACATTATATTGCAACTTATGGCTAACTTGCCATACTAAAATCTAATTAAGCTAAGTTTACACCTATATGTTTTGTATTAAACATAGTTGGGGCCGGGCAAGACTGCATAGTTGCATATGTACTTTAAGTTAAGACTGGGTCAGCTGTCTGGAAGGTAAAGCTACAAAATATTAACAGAATTAAAAGTCTACAAGAATAGGCACATAACTTACATAACAGGTAAAGGACATAATTTAGTTATGGCTCTACGATAGATTTTGTTATTCATCATGACATCAGCTACCCTTACATTTCCATCATTGCCAGGGAAGGTCTTGACAATGCGAGCGATTTTCATGTTGAACGGGCCACAGAAATCTAAACCGACGTGCTGAAACACTCTACTTTGAGTGATCCTTTCTTTAGGTAGATCCCCCATCAACTGCTTTGCTGCTTGAGCTTTCATACGTACACATTTTATGCATTTATGCACTACCTTTTTTACTTCTCGTATACCATTCACGAGATGGTACCTTTGAGATAGAGAACCTAAAACTAATCTAGCTCCTGCATGCATGAGCCTAATATGCTCTTTCTCTATAGCGAGATGGGTGATAGACGAGTTCTTGGGAAGTATAGCCGGGTGCCGTTTGTCGTATGGCAGGTGGTCAGCTTTTTCGAGCCTCCCGAGAGCTCTGATTACGCCTATTTTATCTAAGAATACCAATTGATCACCTATAGTTACAGGTTTGTTTTTAGAGAGTAAAACTAACTCTTTTGCAAAATGCTCAGCTTGAGCACAGCGCACGATTTTCAGCATTGAGTCACGTAGCTCTTTAGGAGTCAATTCACTGCTTGTTATTTTATTGTTTTTGTTTAAGCAGTTGTTGTGAAATCTGTAAATAAAACCAATTACTTTTTGGAGCTTATGAATACTTGAATATCTCCTTAATAAATCTTGAGACTCTACATTTGTGGTATTGCACAAAATGTCGTCTGAAAGTGCATCGAATTCACGAGACGTCTCTACATGTGTCACAAGCTCATCAAAATTAAATTCCTCAGAATTGGTATGTATATAATTTACATCATTAAGATCAGGCGAGCCGTGCCACCAGAGCTGACTTTCCTGCAGCCTCTGCGGCTCTAATCCTCTTGAAAGAAGGTCTGCAGGATTACGATTTGACCTAACATAATACCATTTTGACTCATTTGTCAACTCTATAATTTGCTTGACTCTGTTTTTAACATAGACATTGCACTTCGGTGCGCCTGATTTGATCCATGACAACACTATCTGTGAGTCACTATATAAAAATAATTTATGAGGAACTCTATGTTTTAAAATTTTACTGACTCTATCTGCTAGCTGAGCTAAAAGAAGAGCGCTGTTAAGTTCCAGCTGTGGAATTGTGTGCGATTTATTGAGTGATGCAACACGAGACTTTGAACATAGTAAGTTTACCTTTGCGGTGCCATCTGTCATAATAAGTCTTAAGTAGAGACAGCTTCCAAAAGCTTTAAGAGATGCATCGGCATACCCTACCAGCTCTACATGAGATACCAACTTATCATTTATGCATCTATCAATTTGTATTTGACCCATTTGTTTTAAATTATTTAAAAACTTAGACCAGTATAAAAACTGTTCATTGGGAATTATAGAGTCCCAATCCAAATTGCGCAAAGACCAAAGCTCTTGCATAAAAAGTTTGGCAACAACAATCACTGGGCCAATCAAACCAAGTGGGTCAAACATTTTTCCGATATAGCTCAGAATCTTTCTTTTCGTGTTTAATTGTTCCACTTCATCTACCATAGGGCAGGAGAAGCTTAATTTATCAGAATTAACCTGAAGTACTAGTCCTAATGTTTTAACAGTCTCATTTTGACCTATATCCACAGCATCAAGCTGTCTGTACTTGACTGGAATGTCACTCAGAAGTGGAGGATAGTTGGAGCACCATTTAGGCAATGTGAAACCTCCCAGCTTGAGGAGCTCTACTATTTGAGATTTCAGGTCCTGAAGTGTTTTTACATCTTCAGCTCCAGTCAGCACATCATCTACATAAGTGTTTTGTAAAATAGCCTGAGAAGCCAACGGAAAGCTTTCTTTGTATCTATTGGCTAATTCATTTAAGCATCGGGTTGCTAAATAACTGGAAGCTCGCAAACCATAGGTTAGAGTCTGAAGCTGCAAGCAGCTGATGGGGTCCGTAGGCGAATCGCGCCATAGAATGTTCTGAAGACAACGTTGTTGCTCATTTACAAAAACATTCCGAAACATTTTTTGAATGTCACATGTTAAGATATAAGGGTAGGTCCTGAATGAGATTAAAATATCAAAAAGCTCACTCTGCACGACGGGCCCGTTCAGCATGATTTGATTAAGCGATGTTCCATTCCTTGATAGCATAGAGCCATCAAAGACAGTACGAAGAGGTGTACTTCGGTTGGCCTGTCGGATGACTGGGTGATGACCTAGAAAAAAGACCGGACCATTCAGATCATAAGCCTCAATGTCAACCACCTTGGCATGCCCTAACTCTAGATACTGCTCTATGAATTTTTTATATTGTTCTAAGAGTACAGGGTCTTTGTGTAATCTTTTTTCTAACATTACAAATCTATTGTAAGCGACAGAGAAAGAATCTCCGAGGTTCAAATCCTCCATGGGACATTTCAGAGGCATATCAACATGAAATTTATTATTTTTGATACACACAGAATCCTGAAATATTTTTTCAGCCTGTACAAACTCATCATTGACGGGCTTTGTCGGTTCAGGAAGTTTTTCTGAGAGCCAAAATTGCTCCATTACATTTTCTAATTTTTCAGAGTCAGATATAATAAAATTATTTACCGTATCATATGTTTCCTCGGTACCTTTTTCAGGTATATTTCCGGCTACTATGTACCCAAATATAGTATTTTGGAGTACAGGCCCATTTTCAGTCTTTAAACAACCCTGTAATAAGATATTGAAATAGACATCGGCACCAAGCAACAGAGAAATTTCATCCGGTATATAGAATGTGTCATCAGCTAAACATATATCTTTTGGTATATTAAAGTTGTCCAAATTTATCAACCTCTGTGGTAATTTGCAAGTGATTGTATCAATTACATGGCATTTTAAATTTAATTTAACATTGTTGGTACAGGATGTGACGGTCAAGTTTACATATTCCTTGATTTTGTTTGGTGTGTTACCAAAACCAACTACATTGTTTGGCTGAACTATAGCATTCAAACCAAGCTTAGCAACCACATTGGAAGTCACAAAGGAAGCCTGTGAGCCTGTGTCCAATAGCCCCTTGCATATCACCTCTTCATTGTTGTGTTTATTTATTAATTTTAATTTTATCGTGGGTAGCAAAACTCCACTGGACACATTTTTTACACATTTAGTTACAGCAGTTTGAGGCTCACTTCCAGAGGACTCTTGGTGCAGCAATGTGTTGTGACCTTGTTTACATAATTTGCATTTAAAACTAAACTTGCACTTGCCGTCATGATTGTTAAGACATGTATTACACATTTTGTTATCACTGACAAAGGACTGTCTTTGCAGTGCTGGCAACATTTTGAAAATATGACAGTTGTATATTTGATGTTCTTTGTTTGAACAATACCTACAGGGTGGCAGCGACCTCGATACCACGTTTGAAACCCTAGGTATAGATTTATATGTATTTTCATAGCAAATACCTTTATTTTTAGTAGCACCATCATAGTAGGTACTTTTGTTTTGTGAACTATCTTCTAGCGCTATAGCACGCTTTTCTAAATAGTCAATAAAGCTAGCCATGGAAGGCATGGTATCCGAGTCCCTGTCCAACTGATAGGCCCGGTTTGTAATCTGATCCAGCTTTCTGGTCAGAATTGAAATTAAAAGCATGTCCCATTTGTCAACAGGTTCATCCAAATTTTTTAGAGCATACATTTGTTGATTAATTTGGGAAACAAAGGTCCTTATCGAGGCCGCTGTACCCTTTTGCATTGTAGGTATATCTAACAATACACCAATATGATTGGCAATTAATCTTGCCTTGTTGTCAAACCGCTTTTTTAATAAGCTAATTGCTTCAATATAAGATTTGTTTTCTAGTGGTAAGTTTATGATTACGGCTAATGCATCATCTTGTAAATACTTTCTTAAGTAAAACAGCTTTTGAACATCAGAAAGCGAATTATTCTGGTCAATGACAGCCATAAACAGATCAAAGAATGGCTTGAATTTGGTAAAATCACGGCCGTCATAGAATGGGATGTCAATAACAGGTAATTTACAAGAAGATGCATTGTGACATTGAGATGTCATTTTCGTATTAAGATTTTTTAATGCACAGTTTATTTTTGCTAACACTGAGTAATACTTGTCCTCAATTTCACCAACCTGCTCATTGTCCGTGTCGTCGATGCTAAGAATGTCCATCTGGACTTTCTCATAGTCTTTCAGAGTGGAGACTAACTTCTCCTTACGCGCTTCGAGAATATCTGCACTCGCGGACGATAGATTAATCGGATCAGTCACGAAATTGTCGATACGCGTAATGGTGCCCTTGCACTGACGCCGCATAAGGCGCAACTTTTTTAATTGGTCTTCCTCACTCATTTTATTGGTTATTTAGTTTGTAAATATAGGTTATAACACCGGTAAACACTTGAAACCACACTTGTTTTGTTTCTAGACATAGAAATGTCACATCTCGAACGTACGACAGACGTCAGATATTGACAAACGTCAAAAATTGGTGCGAAGTTGATAACGTCTCAGCGCAAGATGGCCGCTGAACGCATAGACAAGCTAACTTGAAGAACTTCACTTCGTCGATTTGTTTTAAAATGAAGAATGGCGGTGATCGAGAAACTCGACCAATATGATGAGTAATGGTTATTCACTACTTGCGGTTTGATGATGCTCCCATTTCCAGATCCGTGGTCGTGCTTCGTTCTAGTATGGATAGAACGAAATTGCGGGCCAGCGATGCCAGCCTAGGCAAAAACACGACGAAAATTGCGACCGATATAGATGGCCGCCCGGCACGCACAAGAACTTGCCGCGAACACTTTTCGACGAAGTTACTGCTTTTCCGCACTGATTTCACTTGTTTTGAAGGACCACTTACGCATGTATAAATCAAAATGCGTAGAATTTGATGAATTAAATGTTTATTCACTTTAATTACAATATTGAATCGCGGGAGCGTACTTCGCCGGTGCGAATCGGGAGAAGAGAGAGTGTTGCCATACACAAACATTATATTGCAACTTATGGCTAACTTGCCATACTAAAATCTAATTAAGCTAAGTTTACACCTATATGTTTTGTATTAAACACATGTACTGTTATAGTATGAATATCACAAATCCTACTTATACTGATTTAATGGGGGCTATTGTTTTTGTGCTCACCAGTTGGCGCCACTGTCGAGTAAGGTTCAGCTGTCAAAAATTATTATTGGCTATTATGGGCATGTGAACGAAGTTTACATTTAAATCATATTCAATACCTTAAAACCGTACCGTAAAAATATCGAACATCCCGCATTGCAGCGCAGTCCCGTTTTGTTCGGAAAAAAGGAGGAAATAAGTTTCCGAAAGACAAGACTGTCTCAAAGCACTGACAGTCATTGACCCGTAACTCATATTTGCCATAATCAAGCTCAGGTATTGCAAAATGCTCACCATATTGTTCCAATTAGATATTAACCCGCGTAGCGCAACCACAAAGAGTGATTGACATTTCGGAGACCTCACGCTACACTAGCGCCTCTAGCGGCAAATTTATCCGCGATAGCCCTCATTGTAATGCCACTGACGCCCTTGCGATGGACGCCTCTCACAATGAACCTTTGAATCTCTGCCAAAGATTCGCCGTTCCGAATCTTTAATAATCTTCATTACATAAACCACGTAACCTGGATTTTATTCGTAACTAGCAACCCACCCCGGCTTCGCACGGATGGAGGTTATTATACATATATAAACCTTCCTCTTCAATCACACTACTCAACTCACAAATTGCTAATGTATAAGCGGACACTCCATATATACTAAGTACCATATATGACAATGTTGTATCATCTACATATTTTAGTTTAACCAAATCTGTAGCTAATTTCCAAATATTTGAACCAGCGATCTCTCCTTCTTCTCCATCATTAAGTTAAGCTAAGTTTATCTTTGTATCTCTCTTAGGGTGCCCTGAAAACCAGCGCCTTAGCATAATTATATTGCTATTGGCATATGCTGAGTGGTATCCTTTTTGGTGTTTAATTTAGTGTTTATTTCATCTTATTTCATTTTTGTGTTGTGTGATTTAACACCAAATAAATATTTCTTTCTTTCTTTCTTTCTTTCGTAGTTTTAAAGATTTAAGCATACAGAGGGATATAGGGACAGAGAAAGCGACTTTGTTTTATACTATGTAGTGAAGGGGGCATTCTACTTTTTCATGTACATAATTTTCAGACCCTTATTTTATATGCAGATTTTGAAATAATTGACCCGCACTTCATATTTTTGTTTTGTTATTTAAAAAGAGGTTTAATTAGAGTATCACTTCCGATAGTTTTGGTAATTACTGAACCACAGCTAATATCTATTAATCGAGTAACTCAGTGGTCCTTGGATATCTCACCATTTGTACGAAAAAATGGTATTTACCAGTGTGTTATCCGCCTTTTACATCAATAAGTATGTATATATTTAAGTATTTTTACCTATAAATTCCTTTTAATAGATTCAGGTACTGTTTCGAAATCTTATTTTTGTACACTAAGTCAATTCATATCTTAGATTTTTTTTGTAATAGAAAATTGGTCAGGAAAAAGTAGAATGACCCTCCGCCCAAGCTGAAACCGAGACGCTTTGCACTCGCTCAGTCGATAAATAAAATTAAAAAAGCGTATTATAGTCCGATGACTCTACGTAATCGAATTAAGTAATACTATTCGCCAAATCACCTCGAGAAGGTCGCCTGTCACGGGCTACCTGTCGATCACTCACTTGTGTATGTATGATACACACATTTTAAAAAAGACATTGCATATTCCACTTCGAATACCTTATGATTATATACTTAAAGTTTATTTTGCTATTTGCTAGAGACAAGATAAGGTTGTAAGAAACAGGTAAGCCAAGGAAAAAGTGGATGGAATGCGTAAGAGACGATTTGAACAAAATGATCGCCCGCGTGGTCGTGTCGGAGGTTTCCCCTGGATTTTCTTCAGTGTCTTTACCATGAGTTTGCATGACCGTACTCGCTAGCGACTGCGTAAACGATATAGTATGCCGATTCTTAGTTCTATTGCGTAACCGCCAGAGGCGCTGTACTTTTGCCCATACAATTTTCAAATCGCAGTTATGTAAACTCATGAAACGCACTGGCCACGTGTTGATTTTGCTATTGATATTTTAACTGGTCACACATCATCATCATCATCATCATCATTTTAGCCGAAAGATATCCACTGCTGAACATAGGCCTCCCCCAAGGCTCGCCATTTAGACCGGCCCTGTGCCGTTCGTTTCCACCGGATTCCCGCGACCTTCACCAGGTCATCACTCCACCTCGTCGGAGGCCTACCGACAGCTCGTCTTCCGGTGCGTGGATGCTACTCAAGCAGTCACACGATACCGAAGCGGTCACTGGTCACACGAAGGCGAGCAATAAAATGCGCCTTTCATCCCTATTCGCTCGTCCCGGTACCGCCGCATACCGGATAGAGTCAGTCCGACCCAGGTCGGGCCTAGCTGAGTTTCCTGCTGGACTCCAATCGGCAAGGTTAATGAACCAGCGCAATCGCACCTCAGTTTCGGTTGCTACCGCTCAACCAATCTCACGGGAGCGCAAACTCTTACCCCCTTATTCATAAACGTCTGTCAAACCTATATTAGTTAACTGGCCGCTAAAGTTCGTTTGTCCTTATCTGTCACTTTGACATTGATGTTTGTGAGAATGGAACAAAGAACTTTTTAGTTAGCAGAGGTTTGTTAAGAATATGGGGGTTAGACTAGTCCAATGGTTAAACCGCCCGTGTGCTCGTCAGGCACAGGGACTTTTGGTTCGGGGGGGGGGACATTGAAACAACCATGTGAACTGTGTAAAAATCGCTGTAATCACTGATAAACAGACGGCTAAAAACGTTTTCGGAGGGGATAAATCCCAACTATCCCCCCCCTCTGGATACGTGCCTGGTGCTCGTGTCGGAGATTTTCCCCTAGATTATCCCCAGGCTACTCTCCACCCGCGCACTCCTATCGCTTTATTGGGCCCGGCCTATAAAGCCACAGGCAGGTTAAAAAAAACAATAGTACATTTACTCAACGATCACGGAGTGACATATAACTGTACCTACTGTTGTCCGATACATTATAACATGTGGAGCGCGTTGTACCGTTGTCATTGGACGTACTTTACACATAAAACAGTTAAGGCAAGGCCATTCCATTGCAATGACCCCCTCCGTCCGTCCGTATATCGCGATGTTGATATGAACTCTATCATGTAACCGATGGATGAAAAAAAAATTCAACACACATAGTCGTGTGGGGTATCGATGGATAGGCCATTAAAAATGATATGGAGGTTTCTAAAAAACTTGTTCATTTAAGTCAACCGTTAGTGAGATATTAGCTGTCAAAGTCATAGAAAGTGTGCCCCCCCCCCTCTAATTTCCAAACTATAAAGTTTAAAATTCTGACAAAAATTGAGGTGGTGTGCATTAGTAAATACTTTCAACGATTTTTGGTTTGAACAATATAGGTTTTACGGTTTTTGAGTTTTCGCTTAAAAACTGTCTTACCCAAACAAAAGCTCGTAAGTGCCGTGAGTTCCGTATGAAGATACGACTTTTTTAAATTCAATGTACTGGATAGTGATTTTAAATGTGGACTAGTAGGTGTTGGTACGGAACCCTTCATTGTGCGTGGTCCGACACGCACTTGGCCGGTTTTCAAAAGAGAGGATGGTTCATTATAAAACAAGTCTTACTTTTATTCTGATAGGCATTGATTACTAATTGGCTTGCAGGTTGATCTCAGTGCAAGTGACCCCCTCTAACACGCGTGAGTTTGCAATTAACCATCCCGCTCTCTAAGGAAGCTCTGCGCGTAATCTTGTAAATATTTAGTACACTTTGTATGTGCAGTTCCCTCTTAACTCTGCGCATCCCTGAAAATAGTTATTTGTTATTCAAGGGTGCAAAGTTGTATTTTAACCGCGAGTGTGGATTTGTAACACGAGCTAGCGAATGGATTCTAAGATTAAACCACGAGCTAGCGAATGGATTCTATGGTTGAACCGCGAGGGATCGAGTGCAAGCTACTGGGAGTTTTTCCGCTGTTTCACTAAACATAGCCTAGCTAAGAAGAGTCCAGCAAATCAGGTAGACCGTGCGGTTTGCCACAGTCCCACGTCATGGTATAAAGAGCCATAGATAAGTATCTAATAACGACCGGTTTAGCCTAGTGGGTAGTGCACCTGCCTGTGAAGCTGACGGTCCTAGGTTCGAATCCCGGTCAGGGCAAATATTTGTGTGATGAGCATGAATATTTGTTTCTGAGTCTTGGATGTTTTCTATGTATTTAAGTATTTATATCTATTAAATATATCGTCGTCTAGTACCCATATCACAAGCCTTCTTGAGCTTACTGTGGGGCTAGTTCGATTTGTGTAAGATGTCCTCTAATATTTATTATTATTATTTATCTTAAGATCTATGTACTCCGATACAGAAAGGTCGCCATTCCGCTCATTTTGTTTACGTAACGTTAATCAAACATCGACACAAGACAATGCCTGTTTGATGTTCTGCCGTTCGTTGTCTGTTACCACAACATGCTTCAGTGGGCCTACTCAGAGGGGCTACCGCGAACCACAAACGAAGTTTTGCCTCTCTGTCTCACTTATATGCAAACTTGCAAGTCCGACAGAGAGGGAAAACTTTTCTAGGGGCGCTACCGCGAACAGCAAACGAAGTTTTCGCTCTCTGTCGCACTTGCACGTTCAGACGTAAGTGCGACAGAAAGGTAAAAACTTCGTTTGCTGTTCGCGGTAGCGCCCCCGAACTTGGAAATCCGAATTTCGTTTCATGCCGTCCCTGTTTGATATTTGATATTTGATTTGACATACAGTGTATAAAACGAGAGCGAAAGGGACGGCACGATACGAAGTTCGGATTTCGAATTTCGGAGTAGGCCCTCAGTTAGGAAGCTATGAGTGGTTAGTTCTAATCATGATATACAAATACAAACATTTATTCTGAAAATAGGCCACAAGGGCACTTTTACACGTCAAATATTAATTTACAGTTTAAGAAAGCCTGACTATAATAAGTAATACATTTTTCATGTCAAAATATTAATTTACAGTTCAAGAAGGAATAATAATTTCGAGTTTACAATTATAACAAAATTAATGTCATACAGTGAAGATAAACTTGCAAAGTTATCTATTACAAATATTACAACATCAGTAAAGTTAGAGATGTATAAGGTCTCAAGATTAAACAAGGAGTACAATGAAATTAATATAATAACCCAGAGATGTACATGGTCTCTGAGCGTCAAAATTAAAATTAATTTAATATTGTTAGAGATGTATATGGTCTCTAAGTCACTGATAATAAAAACGAATCCACAACAGGATGATGTCTCTCGTCAATCCCCTATAAAAGACACTAGTATTAACGTAGTCACTATGTCCTAGCAAGCATGAACAATTGAACAGACCGGACTCCACAAACAGCATCCGATCACGAGTATGACGCGTATCTCAGCCATCGCTGTTGTGTGTTGAATAGGGTTGTCTCAAAATTAGACTACTCCAAAAAAACCCTAACATACAACCAAATTGATAACCTTCTCCTTTTTTGAAGTCGCTTAATAAATAAAATAAAATAAATAAATAAATAATTATTTTTATTAATACCGTTGAATAGAAAAACTAGTCATTTGCCATTTTAGTCGTGAAATATTAAGTTTATGTTGCTGGTTAGAGAAAGAAAGAATGACACATCACAGACGTCATTGACTATTAACACCGTAGACGATCACGACAATGATGATCGTTCCAATTCAAAAGTGCGTTTTGCGAAAAAGGGATAGAGTATGCCCCCTCTTAAAACTTCGAAGACTTATAATTATATTATTATCTGTTATAGTCAAGTGAAAGTATTTTCAAATAAAGAACTATTGTTAATATTTACGAATCTACTATATCTCTGATCGAAATTAGGACAATAGATTATAGATTGCCTCTACCGTGTTCACTCACAATACATTTTTATAATAGTATAGTAATCATAAAAATTCTAGTAATTTTTGCATTTGCAGAACTAAAAATTTACAACCTCCAAACATAACTCATACCACAGAACTTTACAGCTAGTCAAGAATGTCGCTAACTAAAAAAACGTAATTAAAAAGTAAACTAGTGATGTGCCGTGATCTGTCAAAGTGCTAGTGATGAGATAACCGACAATGTGGGCGTACCTCGTCGTGCTGTTGCTGGGCTTCTGGCTCGGCATCGCTATCTTCCTCTACGTGTCGTGTTACTGGCTGGAAGAGATCTTGGGTAAGTTCTGAATTTAAAATAAGTGTTCTTAAAAGAGATAGAAACAAGTTTTTATTGCCGACCGGAGTGTAGTTTCTACACTTCATCAGCTTACTGTATTTGTTGTAGATATTATTTTGTGTTTATACCGTAATTTTAGTCTTAAATTTCATTGAATTTGAATACATTATTGTTTATACCGTAATTTTAGTCTTAAATTTCATTGAATTTGTATACATTATGGCAACCAGAGGAATCTATATTTTAATACTTAGGTATTTATAACACCTTTGAACCTGTGTTATAATAATAATATTGTCCCGATAGTCGTCTCTGCGAACGGTCTAATAGCGAGGAGTCTCGACCAAACACCTCAAGAGACTCGCTAGATGGGTGGGTCAAGGGTCAGATACAGCGCGGCGGTACTCCTGGACACGGCGCCGGTAGTCAGGAGGTTCCTCTCTCTGTCGCCCGACACCACCGGTAGCTTAGGCCCCGCCTCGCTGCCGGCGGCACACTAGGTTAGGTTTTTATAATGATTTTATGTTTTGTAAGTGTATTTTTATATTTTACTTTTTATAAAGATATTGTAAAAACCTAGCCTAAGGCGAAAAATAAATAAAGATTATAATAATATTCTTTATTGCACCACTAATACAGGAGTACATTTATAGATTCGGTAACATTAATAATGGTAACAACAGGCGATCTTATCGCTTTAAAGCGATCTCTTCCAGACAACCTTTGGGTAGCAGGAAATATTATTACAAGAAACAAACACTTATTTCACGGCTTTATTAAGTGAGAAGGTCCACATCTGCTTAGATAGCATGATCACGTTTTTGTCCCTCTCGCACATACTTGGTAGCAAGGGACGGATGCTATATACCCTTGTCCAATATAAAAGAAAGCGACTATGCTAGCTAGGATACAAGTAGGTACGGGAAATTCTCGAGATATATTAGTTCAACCGTTTTACAAAGTAGGTAGTCAATTAAGGGCCACCATATCTTTCATATCATTTATTGACTAGAAAATATACAGGATGTCCAGTAAATAATGGACAGGCTTCTAACCACCGATAGAGCACCTGAGGCTGGTCCAGAAAAAGGACTTTCAGGTTTAGTAAAAGTCCCTTGGTTTTCGAGATAATCGAAATTTTTCATTTTCTTAATAATTGGCTACCGCCCGAGTCAACGAAAAAAGTTGTTAATGAAAAACAGAGATAACTTTATGTAGGACCTCGTCTCTACTAGCTGTCAGCACAACCATCCACAAGTCAATAAAGGTACGCAGCAACTGGCTTGGGAATCTTCTGGAGTAGCAAGCGTCCATAGGCTAATTTTTATGTGTCCTGGCTACCCTATAGCTCTAATACCTGTCTGTTAGCAACACTATTAGAGAATATTTAGCAATAAAAAGAACGAGAATATCTCTTTATTTATGGCCTCGACGGTCATTAAAGTCAAACCCCCGTATTCATAAAACTTAACAAACCTCTGCTAACTAAAAAGTTCTTTGTCCCATTCTCACAAACGTCAATGTCAAAGTGACAGATAAGGACAAACGAACTTTAGCGGCTAGTTAACTAATATAGGTTTGACAGACGTTTATGAATAAGGGGGAAAGAAGGTACCAATTACTAAGAAAATGGAAAAGTTCGATTATCTCGAAAACTAAGGGACTTTTACTAAACCTGAAAGTCCTTTTTCTGGACCATCCTCAGGTGCTCTATCGGTGGTTAGAAGCTTGTCTATTATTTACTGGACACCCTGTATACAAGAATACTTGACAACAATAAGTTAAATAATATTACCTATTATTTATTTCTTTATAACATAATGTATATTTATTCGAAGAACCAACAGCTACTATCAATTACAAATCATAACATAATATAATATACAATATAATAAAAGCCCTACAAACTAAACTTAAAATAAAAACTTAAAAATAAATAATCTAAAATAAGGGGTCCCCCCGCGGCATAGTGCCAAAGATGCTGGCAGCATTCCCTCGCTGTATAGCAATGCTTATGCGTTGAGCGAGGAAGCTGCCAGCCCTTTGGTCACCAGTGGTGTCCACTAACCTTTTAGTAAGTTCTTTGAAGAACTCTTGGGCCCTGGGACCCCACGGACCGAGGGTCTCTACACCGAACGGAACAAAGTTATATTCGGTGCCGAGACCCCTATATTTGTTCACCTTAGCCTTTTCGGCCGCTTATATTTAAATCTCAAACAGGCCCTTGGGACATTGTACCGAGGATGCTGGCGGCATTTCCTCGCTGTGTCGCAATGTATAGTTTTATAGGTATTAATTAACCTGAGGGGCTACTCGAAATTCCCCCGTTCCTCGTTCAAATTCCCGTCCCTTACACACTATATGAGTGAAAGGGACGGCACGATCCGAAGTTCGGATTTCGAAGTTCGGAGTACAGAGGGGCTACCGCGAACCACAAACGAAGTTTTCCCTCTCTGTCTCACTTATGTGCAAACTTGCAAGTGCGACAGAGAGGGAAAACTTCGTTTGCTGTTCGCGGTAGCGCCCCAGGTTCTGTAGTAACTATGCCTTGACACATAAATGTCACTCAATTATATGATTTTAACGAGTGATCAAAATAAATTAAAACTGTACCGGCCTTGTCAGACCCTTGAAAAGTGGTTTAACGACGTATATGTTTATCTGTAGGTAGTGTAAAGGCTGCAGTAATATAATTGGCTATTTAACAAAAAAAAATACGGCGCCATTCGAGTTTTTTATAGGCGATCAAATTTTTGTACAGGACCAACTACAAAGAGGGCTGTCGCGTATGAATTCGCCGCTAGAGGCGCTAGTGTAGCGTGGGGTCTCCGAAATGTCAAATGTCACTCTTTGTGGTTGCGCTACGCGGGTTAATATCTAATTGGAACAATATGGTGACTATTTTGCAATACCTGAGCTTGATTATGGCAAATATGAGTTACGGGTCAATGACTGTCTTTGAGACAGTTTTGTCTTTCGGAAACTTATTACCTCCTTTTTTCCGAACAAAATGGGACTGCGCTACAATGCGGTATGTTCGATATTTTTACGGTACGGTTTTAAGGTTTTAAACATGATTTAAATGCAAACTTCGTTCTCATGTTCATAATAACCAATACCTAATAATTTTTGATAGCTGGGCCTTACTCGACAGTGACGCCAACTGGTGAGCACAAAAACAATAGCCTTCATTAGAGCAGCACAAAAGACGAAAACGAAAGGCCAGTACAGCATAGCTGACGAGCACTGATAATGCTCTATATTGATAGGCAGTGAAATGTGACGTCACAGTGCTATGGCTTCGTAAAGGCCTCGCCACATTCAACGCGGTAGCGGCGCGGTCGCAGTTTCGGATCGGATACCGGTATTTTCTTCATAGAAAAATACCGGTATTATTACGGTCACCGGGTCATTATTTCGTTTTTAATGGGACAATCTAATAATACAACGTTGTTACTTACCTAAATACATGATTCAGCCCTACGTAAAGAGCAAAAAATAATCCAAAATATTGGGCTAATTCAGGGTTTTTTAAAAATACCGGTATCGGTCCCTGCGCTGATCTGAATGCACGGAACGTTATGAGCTATGTCACACCGGCCCGCGCTCGAACTGCGCGGGAGCCGCGCGGTCCCGCGCTTGGCCGGTGTGACATAGCTCATAATGTTCCGTGCATCCGACCGCGCCGCTACCGCGTTGAATGTGGCGAGGCCTTAATACCGTTGTATAGAAAAACGAGTAATTTGTCATTTTTGTCGTGAAATATTGCGTTTATGTTGCTGGTTAGAGAGAAAGAGTGACACATTACTGACGTCATTGACTACGAACACCATAGACGATCACGACAACGATCGTTCCAATTCAAAAGAGCGTTTTTAGCGCAATGTGACGTCATAGTGCTATGGCCATTTTAGTTGTGAAATATGGCGTTTATGATAGTCCAATCTAAAATAATCTAAAGCTGTATGTGGAGCTAGGTTAAGTGTAGCGTAGTGTACCTACTTAATATTTATGCCTCAGTGGGAACTGTCAAGGGGGTAAATGCATGTTTAACAACTAAGTACTGGTACTTTCATGTTTCCTTTTGTACATTTACTTCTGTTTGTTTCTCCTAAAATAAATAAATAGTTGCAGTACAATTTCTTTTTCATTGAATCATGAGAATTCTATTTGTAACTTTAAATTTATTCTCACCTTTCACATGACACTATTGGTTCTTGTGGGTTTGACAGAGCGCAGTTCTTACAGAAATTTAGCAGGAAACCAGAAGTAACAGTATAACTGTATAAACAACAAACGATTGAGTCCCCACAAGGTCTTGAACATCACCACACAATTATACACTCGTTTTCTTTTGTATTGCTGTATCGAGATAACGTTTTATAGATTGACAGTCAAAAATACAAATCAATAATAACAGACATAATAGTTGACAAGCCACGGACATAGACAATACATGAAGTAATGCAAACTCTTTACTGATGTTTACTTACTATGTCGTGTTACTTTACACAACCTTAACACTTTCCCTCATCAGTGAAAGAGTAGCATTCCCAAGTTGGCTCTCATTCTGTTGAGCCTTGGCTTCGGAACTGCCTTTGTCATAAGGTCTGCAAGTTGCTCTTCGGAGCTAGTCTTCTGTACATCTACCAGTCCTTCTTGCACAGTTTCTCGCACAAAGAAATGTCTGACACGTATATGCTTCGTGCGTTTGTGAAACTCTGGATTATGTGCTAATTTTATAGCTGCTTCATTATCCACTTTGAGAGTCGGTATTCCATCCATGGCAGTCATTTGCTCAAAAACTCTTTGAAGCCACACAAGTTCGCGTGCGCCTTCGCTGGCAGCAACAATCTCCGCTTCTGTTGTAGAGATTGCTACGGAGGCTTGACGTTGACTTAACCATGAAACTGTTCCACCAGCAAACTGACATGCAACTCCTGTTGTAGAGCGTCCTGTTTGCGGGTCACCGCCGTGATCTGCATCACTGTATCCTTCTATGACGGATTTTCCTCCAGGAGTGTATCGGATACCAAGGGATGTAGTTCCTTTCAGATATCTGAGTATCCTCTTGACTTTTAGCCAGTCAGCTTGTGTAGGATTCTCCAACTTCCTAGATACAACTCCAACGGCATAGGCGATATCGGGTCGTGTCCCAGTCATTAAGTAGGCTAGAGCTCCTACGGCTTCTCTATATGGAAAATATTTGGAGTCTTCGACTTTCCCTGCTTGATCAGTCTGATTGTTTATTTCGATAGGAGTCGATACTGGATTACAGTCCGATAATCCAAATCGCTGTAGAATCTTCTTAGTATAGGATTCTTGACTGATATGTACGGAACCGTTCGAGCTTCTAGAGATTTCCAGTCCTAGGTAGTATGACGCTGGCCTGCTAGTGATTTTTAGCCTAGCACCTAAATCTTTAAGAAATTGGTTCACCAATTGTTCATCAGTAGCGGCAATCAGCCCGTCATCTACGTAAAGAGTTATTAAAATTTTCTTGCCATTTACTTCTCTTGTGAAAAGGCAGCAGTCAGCTTCACTTTGTATGAAGCCCATTCCCAGGAGAATTTCCTCGAAACAGGAGTTCCAGCAGCGCGGTGCTTGCTTTAGACCGTACAAACTGCGCTGAAGTTTGCATACTTTAGCTGTTCCGTCCTGGAATCCATCTGGCTGTTTCATGTATATCTCCTCATTTAGCTTGCCATTTAAGAAAGCTGTCGACACATCAAACTGTGCGAGGTGCAGTCTTTCTTTTGCACTTACACTAAGTAGAGCTCGTATTGTAGTCATACGCGCCACAGGGCTAAAAGTTTGATCATAATCAATACCTTTTTTCTGTTTAAAACCTTTGGCTACGAGTCTTGCCTTGTATTTGTCGACACTACCATCTGGGTTCCTTTTTATGCGAAATACCCACTTGCAAGGCAGTGCTTTTCGGCCTGGCGGTAAATCACAGAGTTTCCAGACTTTGTTGTCATCAAGCGATTTGATTTCGCTAGCCATAGCCTTTTGCCATTCAGCACCATCTTCTCTTTCTATAGCTTCCTTAAAAGTTTCAGGGAACGTATCAACACTAACATGGCAAACGTAGTCCTCGTATCTTTTAGGATGCTTAAGGGTTGATCGATCTCTCAACTGGTAACGAGTCTCCATCTCCGGTAACGGCTCAATCACTTCGAGTTGATCTTCGTTTGCATCAACAAAGCATTCACCTGCATCGTCGTCTACAAGATTGCCACCACGGGGTGCGTCCATCTCTTCAAGTTCCTCTTGAACATGGTCTTGACTGGCTTCACTAGCTCCATCTCCCTCTAGAGCATGTTCATTGTCCATCGTTCCATGTTCAGGCTCTTGACCTTGCTCACCGTTGGTTTCTCCCTCTGAACCGATAGGTGCGTTGGTGGAGATCCGAAACTCAACTTCACTCTCAAATGTTATGTCTCTTGATCTAAGAGTCCTGTTCCCATTCCAGATGCGGTATCCGTCATCAAAATCATAACCTATCAGGGTACCTTTAACTGCCTTTTTATCGAGTTTTTTGCGACATTGTTTGGGAATGTGTGCATAGCATTGACTTCCAATAACTCGAAGGTGTGTTATTTTTGGTTTCTTCCCGTGCCACAACTCGAAAGGTGTTTTTCCGTCTACTCTGGAGGGACCGGTTCGATTGAGTACGTAGGCGGCAGTATTAATCAGTTCTGCCCAGAGTTTCTTCGGTAACTCTCCGCGCGCATGCATCATGGATCTTGCGGCTTCGACAAGGGTCCGGTTTTCTCGCTCACTACAGCCATTTTGCTCCGGCGTGTACGGCATGGTCAACCTTTGCTGAATACCCTGTTTGTGCAATATCTTGCGAAATGTTTCATTGTCAAATTCGCCACCATTGTCACTGAGTATAGTCTTGACAACGTACCCAGCATTCTTTGCTTCTTGTAGGAATTGCAGAAGTTTGTCTTTTACTTCAGACTTCTGTTTGATGAAATATGCTAAACGGTAGCCTGAGTAATCATCTTTAAATAGGACGAAGTACTTATACTTTGAAATACTGTCGACAAAGGGGCCGCAGACATCTGTGTGAATCAGTTCTCCTATCGATGTTGCTCTTTCCCTTGTTCCGAACGATTTTCGGTGCGACTTTCCATAGATACAGCCCTCACATTTTTTCTTATCCGGACTCAACTCTATGCCTAACTCACGTTTTGCCACTCTGACTACATGTTTTTTGTCCTGGTGGGCAAAGCGCTCATGATATAACTGTAGCAAGTTAGATCCAGTTATCGCATTTATTTCTAAAGTCCTTGGTTTATTTGGCATCACCGTCTTCATGGCCAATTTGTAGAGTCCTCCTCCGGGCTCCCTCTTGCCGATGACTCTAGTCGTGCCTGCTACTTCTAGCTTACACTCTTTAGTTGTCGACGTGAATACGCTATCTCGTAGAAGATCTTGCGTCGCAAGTGTTGAAAAAAGATTCTTAGTTAGCATAGGTACCAGCCACACATTTCGCAGATAGAAGGTATTTTTCTTGCCATTGACGTCAGTTTCTACCATTACGGATCCTTGTCCTAAGGCAGGTACTATGGTTCCGTTTGCTGTCGATACAGCATGATCAGAATCAAACTCATGGAACTCTGTGAAGATATCGCTTCTAGTCGCAACGTGCGTAGTTGACCCATTGTCCACAAACCAGCTCTCTCTGTCAATGGTTTGTCCTTTAGAGCATTCAGTAACCAATAGTGAGTCGATCAGGATGTGTTGCACTTGCTTAGATGAGGCACTTCCTGAAGTGTCTGCAGTGGGTTTGGGTGGCTTGCCATCCTTGATCCACTTTTTGCATTTGCGAACTCTATGCCCTTTGCGTTGACAATAGTTGCAAATGACATTTTTATCTTTGCTTTGCTTATCCTGACTTGTTGCTGTTGTCACTAGTGCTTCCTGTTGGGAGCTCCCTTGACTGCTCAAATCTCTTTCAAACGTGCATAGATGACTTGTCAAACTTTCTATTGTTTTCTCTGTCTGTTTTAGCATCAGCCAGCTAGACTTAAAGTTGAAGAATCTGTCATCTAGAGTATCCAAAGCCTTACAGACCAGGAGAATATCCGGTAGTTTGGCAGTAGCATCAACCTTTAAGACTTCTTGACACATTTCGTTCCATATATTTTTCAACTTTGACATATGAGTAGGAATGTCGTCATCTTTTTTGTGCTTTAGCCCAAAGAATTCTAAGCATAATGTGTATACTTTTCCTTCTGATTCTCCATCAAATAGTCTGTGTAACTCTTGCCAGACTTCTTTCGCTGTCTTAAATCTCATCACTTTTACTAGTGTCTCTTCCGTCATGTTGGTGGTTAACATGAGCAGTGCGCCAGATTCAGTCTTCTTATAATTTACCATCGCCTTATTATAAGTGCTTACTGCGGCGTCGCCTGCATCGGATGCGGGTGAGGAAGGTTTCTTAAGAGTGCCTTCGACTGCTTCAAGAGCACCCTCTGTTCCGTCTAATAGAACACTCATCTTGTATTTCCAAGTATTCCAGTTCTCCTTCCCTTTCAGTTTCCCTATCTCAATCTTAGTGGAATAGTCCATTGTAATTTATTTTTCAGTAGATCCTTTAACTTCTTTGCTGACCCATAACCTATTGGTTCTTGTGGGTTTGACAGAGCGCAGTTCTTACAGAAATTTAGCAGGAAACCAGAAGTAACAGTATAACTGTATAAACAACAAACGATTGAGTCCCCACAAGGTCTTGAACATCACCACACAATTATACACTCGTTTTCTTTTGTATTGCTGTATCGAGATAACGTTTTATAGATTGACAGTCAAAAATACAAATCAATAATAACAGACATAATAGTTGACAAGCCACGGACATAGACAATACATGAAGTAATGCAAACTCTTTACTGATGTTTACTTACTATGTCGTGTTACTTTACACAACCTTAACAGACACCGCACTTAACATATTCACTAGACTTTGAAATTTTGAACCACATTTTCTCTGTCATTTTTCGCAGAAAATAAAAAGAAATAATAAAAAAACATGTGACGTACAGACAGTTAAATTAATCTGTCAAACCACGCAATGCACAATCTAGTTAAAGTATCATTAGTTCTCTTCTTGCTATTGTGTAAGTGAGGCTTTAGTTTTATCGTGAACTAGAAATTACAAGCAATAATATTTTTTAACTCTTTTATTTCATAAGCCCCTGTACTTCGAAATCCGAACATCGTATCGTGCCGTCCCTTTCACTCTCGTGTTATACACTATATGAGTGAAGGGGAACCCCGCAGAACGCAGAGTAATTAAGAAAATTTATCTTTTAAGGTTTTTCGTAGGAAACTCACAGATATTCATGCTCTCAAACTGAAGGTCGATTTTTAACCTTAAAATAAGTAGATACCTACCTACGAGTGTGCGAAGCGAAGTTTCCGTATACTTTTTGCTTATGAATGTGTAATTATTAAAATTACTTGTAGACTCCGGTTCAAAGGTTAGCCACTTGTGACGTTTTGTCTATACCTACGGAAGTTTTGGCGTAATGAAACTTGACTTTGGACACCTTACACTGACATGTCTCGATATGGCTGTTGCCGGCAATTTAATTTAGCAATCGTCATTGGACCGGGATGGGACCGGTGCCCTTACGCAATAGAACTAAGAATCGTCACACTAAATCGTTTACGTAGTCGCTAGCGAGTACGGCCATGCAAACTCGTGGACCTCATGGTAAAGGCACGAAGACCGAGCTCAGTAGCGTGCCATGGTAGAGGCCTATGTATGTCCAGCAGTGGACTGACAGGCTGATTATGATGATTATGAAACCAACATTAGATACATTGTTGTTATTAAAGAGGAATTTCTGTTCTGCCTCTTTTCGTGTAAGCAGTTATAAAACCCTTTGTACACAATAACAAAAGCGAAAAATGTAAAAGAATGTAATACATTTATGTTGTGTCGGTTGAATGTATGTAAGTATATTTATTACTGTACACAAGAAACAGGTTAAAATACACCCAAATCCGGTTATATCGGTATTATCGATATAAAGGCGAACGTATCCATCGACTCTTCCAGTTAACCTTCCTTTATTGTAACCAAATAAAGGTTTTCCAGTTTTACTGCCATTTTTAAGGTTCCGTAGCCAAAATGGCGAAAACGGAACCCTTATAGATTCGTCATGTCTGTCCGTCCGTCCGTATGTCACAGCCGATTTACTCGGAGACTATAAGCATTACAATTATGTAATTTGGTAGGAAGGTGTATTCTATGATCCGCTACATAAAGGTGATGTGAAATTACAAAAAATATTTAATTAGGGGGGGGGGGGGGGGGCGGGCACTCCATACATGTAACCGATAGATGAAAAAAAATTTTTAACGCACATAATCGTGTGGGGTATTGATGGATAGGCCTTTAAAAATGATATGGAGGTTTCTAAAAAACTTGTCCATTTAAGTCAACCGTTGGTGAAATATTAGCTGTCAAAGTCATAGAAAGTGTGTCCCCCCCCTCTAATTTCCAAACTATAAAGTTTAAAATTCTGAAAAAAATTGAGGTAGTGTGCATTAGTACTTACAACGATTTTTGGTTTGAACAATATAGGTTTTACGGTTTTTGAGTTTTCGCTTAAAAACTGTCTTACCCAAACAAAAGGTCGTAAGTGCCGTGAGGCCCCTATGAAGATACGACTTTTTTAGATTCAATGTATTGGATAGTGATTTTAAATGTGAACTAGTAGGTGTTGGTACGGAACCCTTCATTGTGCGTGGTCCGACACGCACTTGGCCGGTTTTCAAAAGAGAGGATGGTTCATTATAAAACAAGTCGTATTTTTATTCTGATAGGCATGGATTACAATGCTCCAACTAATTGGCTTGCAGTTTGATCTCACATAACCTTTTAAGGCAATGCCATTCCAGTGCAAATGACCCCCTCTAACACGCGTGAGTTTGCAATTAACCATCCCGCTCTCTACGGAAGCTTTGCACGTAATTTCGTAAACATTTAGTATACTTATTTTAATTGATTTTTGGGACACTGGATCACATATTTAAAATCTATCCGGTAAATTGGGCAATAAAAAAGCTATCATTTTCGTAAAAAAACTTACCAATGTCGTTGATAATTACGAAATATGCAGCACGAAAGTTTCTTTTTACTATGATATTTAGGACATTTTTTTTATACAACGCCGGTGGCAAACAAGCTTACAGTCCACCTGATGGTAAGCGACCACCGCAGCCTATAGACGCCCGCAACTCCAAAGGAGTCACGCACGCGTTGCCGACCCTTTATAAAATTTGAGCATGCACTGTGTTGACAACAGAAGGGACAAATTGAGGTCCCTCGCTCTCAACACAGTGCATCCTCGGGAGCTCTGGCAACCTTGCTCACCTCCAGGAACACAACACTTCATACAGTTACCGTGGCATTTCTCAATATTTTGTTCAGTTATTTTGTTTCTTTTTCAGTTCGCAGTAATTTTTGTGTAGATTTATTTCTTCACACTGGAAGCTCAAACAGTATTTTCGTCAGGTCTGTGAATGGGCCTTGCATTAAACGTGCCAATGTCGCCGTAATTTCATAAGTCGTTTCTATATGCAACGAATGCACAGATTTTATCGATCGATACCTACTGATCTGAGATAACTCCATGTGTTTTGTAACTGAGGCAAGAGACACCTAGTTACTTAATTTGTTATTAGGGACATTCTTCTTTTTCATGTACATAATTTTGGGAAACTTTTTTTTTCTTCCGAACCCCATCGTGTGGGGTATCATTGGATAGCTATTTCAAAGATATTATAAGGTTTTTAAAAGCATTTTTTGATTTAAGAATCGGTTGGCGTGAGCTTTGAACTGATAATTTTTACTATGGTCAAGTGTCCCCCCCCCCTGCCAGCTAAACGGTGGCTACGAGGCATATGAAAAAAAAACATGGAAGTAGTATATACAATGAATTTAAAAGGAAAACTATCACAGCTAAGTAGACATTACCGTAAAGGACAAAAATGTGATAATCCACATCGAAAGGGACCTTATGGCGGCAGGCGCTTACGTTGCAGCTATTCACTATTGTATTGGAACAGCAGCAATAAGGGCGTAAGTGTCGGCAGTCATAAGGTTCCTTTCAATATGGATTATCACAAATATGTATACAACACAACATCTCAAAAAAGTCTCTACATCATCAGTACTAAAATCAGTAAAAACCCTTTACGGGTCCGTAATTCCGCATATGACCGGTGACGTGATATATGGACGGGCAACTACGAAACCCTACACTGTGCGTGGCCCGGCACGCACTTGGCCGGTTTTTCATGCAGAGTTTGGAATACTTAGCCTTCACCTCATATTTTTTTATTGTATTTAGGAAGAGGTTTAAATAGAGCATTACTTCTGATAGTTGTGGTAATTACCGAACCACAGCTAATATCCATAAATCGAGTAGCTCAGTGGTTCTTGTGTATCTCACCATTTATATGAAAAACCGGTTTTTACCACTGTGTTACCCATCTTTTACAACAATATGTTAATATTTAAGTATTTTTACTTAACAATTCGATTTATTAGGTTCAGGTACTATTTCGAAATACTATTTTTAAACACTAATTCAATACATATCATAGTTTTTTCTTTGTAATAGAAAACTGGTCTTGAAAACAACACTGGTCTCGCAGCACGTCAGTTAATCCTTGATAATGGCGCTTGCAACAGTGCCGAAATATCGGGAACTCAAAAATATAAATATACATGATAAATATCTCGTTTCAAATCGTAATTCTAATGTAAATGACCATGTAAGCTTGAAATCTTATATTGGTCTTGAAAAAGTAGAATGACTCATTAGTACTCGTACCAAACACATCAGCATCCTAGTCTTTTAGCATTTGTATCTTAGAGGTATCCTAAACGAGACTAGGCACTGCTTTGACAACTGATCCTAAATTTTAGTTTTAGGTAAACGACGACCATCTGACCTTCCAACTCAGGAAAAGACCTCGTTGGAGCTAAGCATTTCCTTGCGAAGTTTTTCGTCACGAAAATCTATGAAATGAAATGAAATGAAATGAAATGAAAGTTTATTCACAAGAACATATGGCACAGCAGAATGTTATAGGTATACATTGTTGACCACAGACCATCAATTTAACGATGCTCTGTGTTGTTGACCCTTAATATATTCGGCCTCGAGGCATGTGAAAATATTTTTTCATGATACGACTAACAAGTCATGCATGTCAAAAGTAAATTAAGTAAATTGCGTGTATGTCACATTAATTATAAGTGCATGTCAAAATACTTATACACGCCATGATATTAACAAATTAATAAATAGGTATCTCAATTGCATAAGAAAACATTGGTGCATAGTGTTTATTTTTATTTTTTTTATTTGGAGAGACAAACAGAGATAGATGTACAAATTGAAGTAACTTATTTTAGGTTAATGTTATACATTCATCTAGCTCCTCAACAGCTCTCACCAAGATATAAAATTTATATTATTTATGCACTACCCTATAGAAGATATTACATCCGAAAAAGTTGCAGAGAAATGTTACAAAACTTACAAAAGAAACAAGTACTCGTAACGAGCGGGAAATTGAATATTACCAAGTAGGTACTTTATATATGTTGTGTATATACGCAGTATTTACCAGTGCTAGTTACGCGGTATTGCACTATCCCCGACGATATCTATCTACGAGTGAACATATCGAATTTTATTATTTACCATGAATTAGTCATAACCTACACCGTGTGGAATGTGCATATGTTCGCGTAGTCATAACACTGGAATGTTATTATATACGCACGTGTTTGTGTTTTATTAATGTTAATAACAATCGGAGTTACTATACTATGATTGTATTGAATTACAAAGTATGGATACTTTACGCTTACTAAGCAAGAAATTTTTTACTCTCGTTTTTATTAAAAAAAGACTATGGACGCAAATTTTTAAATGGCTTATTTTCCTAATGTATGAGCTTCTGATTAGGTATTAATTACGTCAGATGTGAGCGGACTACAGATGTAAGTAACAAAAATAGGTGCCACCGGCGGGGTCTTCCACCGCGCGATCGCGACAACACACACATAGTCCCTATTCGTCCCGGTACCGCCGCATATCGGGTAGAGGCAGTCCGACCCAGGTCGGGCCTAGCTGAGTTTCTTGCTGCACTTTTCTCAGTTAGGTTCGGTTTAGTGAACTAGCGACAAAACTCCCAGTAGCTCGATTCCACTCACACCTTAGATTTGGTTGAAGCCGCTCAACCAATCTCACTGGAGTGCAAACTCTTAGAGTATTCCAGTGTTTAAACCGCCCACGTGGTCGTGCCGGAGGTTTCCCCTGGATTTTCCCCAGGCCACTCTCCAACCGCGCACTCCTATCGCTTTATTGAGCCCGGCCTATAAAGCCACAGTACCAATGATGGAACACAAATACGTTTCTATCATTTCTTGTTAGTGACTTCAAAATTTGACGTTGCGTATAATTTGTTTATGTCATAGACTTAGGGTGGGACCAAACCGTCTGTAATCGTGAGCGGTGTTCGTTAAAATCTGATTGTATGGAAAGTTTGACAAGTTTCTATGGGATGACTGCCGGCGCCATATTTGACGATGACCGGCCGTGACCGGTGTGATCGTATGTTCTTAGGGTGGGTTGCACCAAACCGTCTGTAATCGTGAGCGGTGTTCGTTAAAATCTGTAATCTAACACAGAAATATTTTGTCCTTAATATTTAAAAAAATATGTATGTATGTTTATACTGTAGCATTTGAATTTTGTACTATTTTTACTGTTATTTTATATACATTGTATATTGTTTTGAAAAAATGAAACCTCGCCGAGTTTCTTACGCCGGTTCTTCTCGAGGCAGAGGTTTATTTTATGAACCGGTGGTAGTTTTTTGACATTCATAAGTGCATGTAACATGCCTAAATTGAAGAATAAATGATTTCATTTCATTTCTATGGGATGACAGCTGCCGGCGCCATGTTTGACGATGACCGGCCTGTGATCGTATGTTCCAACCCTTATTCATCGGTTTTTCTTCTTCAGATCTCCCCCCGACCCGCGCGGACGCCCCGTCAGCCAGCAACGCGCACGCGCAGCTGAAACGGCTGGTGGCACGAGTGGTAGAAGAGGCGGCTGCGTTGCCAGCTCTCGCGCGGTACGCGGCCGAGCCGAGCGCACCGCACGACACGTACGAGGATCTGCTAGCTACTGCTATCCTCAATAAGGTGAGATCCATTGTCTAAGACAGGGTTCGAAATTATCAAGATAATTATGGTCTTTGATAATTATCGCGATAATTATCCAATAATTATCCCTCTTAGGATATAGGGTAGTATACGTTATTTTATTAGTTAAATTTATTTTCCGATGTATGATATGACCTGTAAAATGTATTTTTACCAATAAAGACTGTACTCTCTCCTATTATATATAGCTGACGGTCCTGGGTTCGGATCCCGGTCAGAGCAAATATTTGTGTGATGAGCATGAATATTTGTTTCTGAGTCTTGGATGTTTTCTATGTATTTCAGTATTTATATCTATTAAATATATCATCGTCTAGTACCCATAACACAAGCCTTCTTGAGCTTACTGTGGGGCTAGTTCGATTTGTGTAAGATTGTCCTTTATCGCCATAATTATCGGATAATTATCCCTCTTAGGATATAGGGTAGTATATACGTTATTTTATCAGTTTTTGTTTTCCGATGTATAATATGACCTGTAAAATGTATTTTTATCAATAAAGACTGTACTCTGTCCTAAAATATAAAAGATTATGGTTTATGGTGTTTTAGGCTGCAAAATAAATAGTTGCTGTACAATATTTTACTAGATTTTATTAACCATTAAAATATAATCAATTAATCATTACATCATTAAAACACATATACAGAGCGCAATTATTAACGTTCGAATTCACGCACGTATTTTTTTCACTCATGCCGAATTTCCAATTTTAGGTTATTATCAAATCGATAATTATCAAAGCATAAAAATCACGATAATTATCAAGATAATAAGATAATTATCTTGATAATTATCACTGATAATTATCCTTTCGAACCCTGGTCTAAGAAAACAAAAACAGGGTCTCACAATTCGGGTCGTGACACCACATACGTCACTGTCGATGACACACACACACTTACGTCCGCATACCGTCGATAGGCTGATGCAAGACTGATGACGTAGCTCGTGTCACCCACACTACTAAGCGATGTACCGGATTGCCATACCTGGGGCATTATACAGGGAGTCCAGTAAATAATGGACAAGCTTCTAACCACTGATAGAGCAACTGAGGCTGGTCCAGAAAATGGACTTTCAGGTTAAGTAATAGTCCCTTGGTTTTCGAGATAATCAAACTTTTCCATTTTCTTAATAATTGGTATCTTGTTTCACTTTAATGACCGTTGAGCATGTTTTATACCATTTTATAATCAGTATTAGATGATTAATGCCATGTAAAACAACACAATATTTAAAACATAAAAACTAATGATATTAAGAAAGGTCTCCAAGATCGGAGCCCTGTGGAAAAGTTCCCATAAGGCTGGCAGCGTCCCCCTTTGGATGGCTATGCTGATCCGCTCGCCAAGGAACGAGCAAGCTCTACGGTGCCCTGACACCTCGGCCAGCTTGCGGGACAGTTGCCCAAAATGTCGGTGGGCACCGGCGCTCCCGTAAGATTGGTTGAGCGACAGCAACCGAAACTTGGATTTTCCCCAGGCTACTCTCCAACCGCGCACTCCTATCGCTTTATTAGGCCTGCAGGCGAATCACGAAACTTTGAGGTGCGATTACAATCGAGCTACAGCGAGTCTTGTCACTGGTTCATTAACCTTGCCAATTGGAGTCCAGCAAGAAACTCAGCTAGGCCTGAGCTGGGTCGGACTGACTATACCCGGTATGCGGCGGTACCGGGACGAATATGGATGAAAGGCGCGTCTTATTACTCGCCTACAATGAAATCAAAAATCAAAATCAAAATCAAACATTTATTCTGCAAATAGGCCACAAGGGCACTTTTACATGTCAAAATATTAATTTACAATTTAAGAAAGTCTGACTATAATAAGTAATACATTTTTCATGTCAAAATATTAATTTACAGTTCAAGAAGGAATACTAATTTCGAGTTTACAATTATAACAAAATTAATGTCATACAGTGAAGATAAACTTGCAAAGTTATCTATTACAAATATTGCAACATCAGTAAAGTTAGAGATGTATAAGGTCTCAAGATTAAACAAGGAGTATAATGAAATTAATATAATATCCCAGAGATGTACATGGTCTCTGAGCGTCCAAATTAAAATTAATTTAACATTGTTAGAGATGTATATGGTCTCTAAGTCACTGATAATAAAAACGAATCCACAACAGGATGATGTCTCTCGTCAATCCCCTAATGGGTTTGTGTAACCAGTTAAAATATCAATAGCAAAATCAACACGAGCGCTGTGTTACCGTTAAAAACGAAAACTAAAGTCACGGCCGTAACCGAGTGCTATAAAGGTTTCAATTAGTAAACTTAGTAGCCGTTTTCCCATTCCAAACGGTTACCGTTGAGATCAAATGCGCTGACGAACGATTACATGTCTAAAACAGTAATAATGGACCATTATCGAAGTTTAATTATTACTGCCAGTTCATTAAGTGACATAACAAAATGCAACTTTTTAGGGTTCCGTAGCCAAAATGGCAAAAACGGAACCCTTATAGTGTCATGTCTGTCCGATCCTCTCTGCAATCCACCGAGTCGAGTGCGGCAAGTTGGTACTTAGGCAAGCCATTATAATACTGTATACATGCAAGATTTGACTTAAGACTTGGACTTTGTATTAAGTAAGGTGCCTTCGAGTAATGCTGAGTGTCGGTTAATTCCGAAAATAACCAATTCCAGTATAACTAAGCGATTTTGTTGCACTACCAAACAATCAAATCTTTAACGTTTCTTTTTGATGGTGATTATGATGATATACCTACAATAAAATAGCTTAGTTATAGGTACTGGAATTTGCTATTTTCGGAATTACCCGACATTCGGAATTACGCGCGCACGTGACTCCTTTGGAGTTGCGGGCGTCTATAGGCTGCGGTGGCCGCTTACCATCAGGTGGACCGTACGCTTGTTTGCCACCGGCGTTGTATAAATAAACAAAACCGAAGACACCATATGAGGCTAAATAGCACATATATCTAAAGTAAATAGCAGTTTTCAAGTTTAGGGTCTATATCTAGCAGGGATGTGCGAATATGTGTTTTCTTTCCATATATACATTTGACACCTCGAGCAATGAAGCATGTGTGGTGATAAATATATGTAAACACAGTTTCCGACATCTCTGAATGATTTTCATTTAATTTATTCCCAATTAAAAAAATATAAATATATTTGTGGACAATCTCACACAAATGATCCTAGTCCCAAACTAAGCAAAGCTTGTACTAAGTGACGATATACAATTATACATACCTATATAGATAAATATATAATTTAATACATAGAAAACATCCAAGACTCAGAAAAAATATTCGTGCTCATCACACAAATAAATGCCCTGACCGGGATTCGAACCCGGGACCTCCAGCTTCGAAGGCAGGGTCACTACCGACTAGGCTAAAGCGGTGGTATGCTTTAATTTTATTTGGTGAATTATTTCTTCGCAAGTGATTTCATTGTGACTAACCTAACACGACGCTTGCATATTTTCTAAAGAGAACACATACTGGTTATAATTTCGCTGTGCGCTAACACTCACAACCGAATTAATTAACAGTTCACAGTCAAGTTTACTCCATAGTTACCGAGATATGATCAAGATTTGGGCCGTTTTTATTGCTCTTAAATTGGAAGCGCTCGTTATCGTGATAATATGAAGTTAACACATTCAGCATCGAGGACCTGTGCCTTTAACTACCATGAGTTTACATGACCGTACTAGCGTTCCGCACAAGTAATCTAACACAGAAATATTTTGTCCTAAATATTAAATATATATATTTAAAAATACAAAGTAATTTTCAAAAGTCTTATAGGTGGTGGAATGTTATTCCAGCACTTGGTGTGTATATGAATTATGATACTGTTACTTTATATACATTGTATATTGTTTTGAAAAAATGACACCTCGCCGAGTTTCTTACGCCGGTCCTTCTCGAGGCAGAGGTTTATTTTATGAACCAGTGGTAGTTTTTTGACATTCATAACTACATATAATATGCCTAAATTGCAGAATGAATGTTTTAATTTTATTTCATTTCATTTCATTTCAGAAATAAACCCGCGAAACAACTGTAAAAAATAATTACAGCCTCTTCCCGCAATATTCCCGCTCTGAAAACTTACGACCCAGGAACAAACTAGCTAGGCCGAATTCAGCACTAAAAATGATCCATTCAAGCCCTTATGGCATGTCAATAAAAAATAATAATAAAATACCCAATAATATTAAAGACGTTGACAATTACAAATCATTTAAGAATACAATAAAATTATACCTAACAAAGAATAATAAGCTACATTAGATGATTTTTTTAATGATGAGAACGAAGAGTGTACTTAAGTATAATTGTGACAAATGTATACTACGAATTATTATTAATTGATTATTGTGATATTTTAAAATGTAATTTAATTTATTTTTCATATTATGTATATTTTATCTTCTAATAATGTTTGAAATTTTATATTTTTATCATTTATACATTTTTTAATATTACTTAACTCTGCGTAAGAAATATAAAAAAGAAGAGTTACAATTATTATCTAAATTATAATATAATATAAGTTATATCATTGCTGTGCCCTTACAGGGTTCATGTTGAACTGTAATCAATAACTGAAGAACTGTATACTAACATGAGTGCAATAAACGATTTGATATTTGATATTTAAACCCACCCACAAACTATGTTTGGCATTCCGGATGCCTTACACACTAGCGCCTCTAGCGGCGAATTCATACGCAGTAGCCCCTGTCAATTAAGTATATAAGTAACCTCGGCGAATCCTTAGCAGTGTTTTAACCCATAAAGGTTGCCATTAAGGGTTGCAAATGCACTCTCAGACTTAATATAAATGTTTATTGTTATAAACTAGCGACCCGCCCCGGCTTCGCACGAGTGCAATGCTGATGCATGTATTTTTTTTTATTTAAGCCACAAGATACAATAACAAAACACTTCAAATATTTTCGCCAAACTGCAAAACAGTTTGTTGGCGAAACCAGCACTCTTTTTTTAAATTTGACCTATTTTGATTTATTATACATATAAACCTTCCCCTTGAATCACTCTATCTATTTAAAAAAACCGCATCAAAATCCGTTGCACAGTTTTAAAGATTTAAGCATACATAGGGACAGAGAAAGCGACTTTGTTTTATACTATGTAGTGATAAACAGTTACATGTGTTTGCATACGAAAATAACTCCGTACTTACATCAAAAGGAAAAAATGGAGCCCTTATAGGATCACTTTGTTGTCCGCCTGTCTGTCTATCTGTCAATGGTTCCACAGATTTCCGGGCACACAAAATAATGCATATAATAATTAAATTTAATTTAATACGTATATATTTATAATATGTATTTATTATATGTTTAGTTGTTATATATTTATTTGGTTTTAGTTTTAGCTATAAGTTTCCTTATTGAAAAGTTTTAGTACACTGTGTAAGTTTGTCTATCTCATTCTCCCACTCTCCACTCAATCCCTCAAAGGTTAGCTGGAAGAGATCCCTCATAGGGATAAGTTCGCCCTTGTACTCTAATCTTATGTGACATGTATATTGTTTTAACCTGTTATTGTGTACAATAAAGTGCTTACATACATACATAAATAATACTATTGTTTATTTTTTTCGCTGGCAGAAGACAAGTTATATTCTCTCACAATAATCAAACCCTTATAAATATTAAAGGGTCATTGTGAGTTGTAAAAACAAAAGTTGTCCACCCGGTGGTCAATAGTTAACGGCTTATGTACATATAAGTTATGATTTTATCACATGGATTTATAGTTACGGAAGCACCGTTTATGCGTGTTACTAGACCAATCCAAAATTAAGCTTTGTGGCCCTTAACTTTCGATATGTCCACCAAAAAGACGCGAACCTAAATCTGACAATGACCCTAAACCAAAATGACTAGCAAAAACATATTTATATCGCAGCGGTGTTAAATAATTTATGTATACTATCGATCTTCACATAAATAAATCTATCAATCTATCACAGATACTAGCGGAGACACGTTTATCTGCAGCGTAAATATCACTGATAACCAAATGAGATTTATCTACTATAAGGCCATCTTACTTGGATGGTCTTAAAGCTAAAAGTTAGTTGAGAGCAATGGCATAGTGTAGGTTCACTTTACATAGAAAATATATAGACCCTCATTCATAAAACTTAACAAACCTGTGCCGACTAAAATGTCTGTTGTCACTGTCTCCCAAGCACTTGTGTCTAAGTGAAAGATAAGGACAAACGAACTTTAGAGGCTAGTTAACTAATATAGGTTTGATAAACGTTTACGAATAAGAGGGTTAGACGCTCAGATATTATTGGGGTTGGCCGGTGAAAGCTAATTGTAGATGGCGCTCTCATAGCTAGGACCTTTTTTCTATAAACAACTGTCAAAATTAGTTTGATAGTTGCTAACCCCATTATGAACATAATCGGACCGTAAATAAACAAAACCAAAATGGCCGTCACTTTATAAAATCTGACGTCAGATTATTTTTGAACGAACCGAACTAATTATTTAGAATACTTTCAAAGTTTTGCGCTCCAGTGAGATTAGTTGAGCTGTTTCAACCGAATCCGAGGTTTGAGTGGAATCGAGCTAAGTTAAGCTGGTTCACTAAACCTAGCATAGCTGAGAAGAGTCCAGCAAGAAACTCAGCTAGGCCCGACCTGGGTCGGACTAACTGAAAGACAACATCATTATATCGAATAGGAGTAATGGCTAGAACACCGGTTCCTCTATTTTCACTGTATTATCAGAAATCAATCACAGTTCTAGACTGGATCCTTTTTGCTTATTAGTTATGCGTAATTAGCATAGATATCAGTACCTATTTAATGACGGCGCGGTCAAATTACAGGCCAAGCATCCGTCGGATGTCATGTCAGTCTCATGATTAGAGAAAACCGGAACTGTATCCGTTCAGAAAACTATAAGAGGTTGTACTCAATAACAGCGAATACTAGTCACTGGAAAAAACTAACAAATTTGAAAAACGTAAGTTGGTAACGAACACAAAATGCATGGCGACGTGATGTCAAAAAAATTAAAAAATGCCTGTGATACCAAGCTGGTCCTAATCTAAGTCGGAAACAGTTAGAATAATTTTACAGACTTGGTTAAATAGCCTTGGTTAAATAAACTAGAATAACCGTCTGTTTGGTACGTTGTATATTTTTCTCAGTAGATGTCTATATAGGTATACGTATATTACGTAAGTTTAATGTAAAATTACATGTGTTTTCTCATTTTTTCTTAAGAGAGACATCATTGTTTATGAGTTATTATTGTTTAATCGTAACATTTTCCCGGATGTGCTTACTAAGGCCGAGTTTTATAAAGATCCGTTAGACCAAATGTCAGATCAAATTTCAGTAACTCAGTACATTTTTTGACAACAAACCGACATAAGGTCTAACGGATCTTGATAAAACCGAGCCTAAAGCCACATTTCAACCCAGACCAGAGGAGAAACTAGGCCTTATAAGGATTATTTTTCTGAATAGTATAATTATAATAAATATTTGATTGATGTTTAACTTCTTAAATGGTGCACCTGAAGATTACTCGTACCTATAAAATGCGGCGCATTAAAAAGTAAAGATGATTATTATTTTACTGCATTTTTACGCTCATGGGATTAAAGTGGATTACGTGTGAGTCATAAAATCCTTGAACAATGCATTTTACTAAAGATATAAATTACGCGGTAAGTAGATTAAGATTGAGATTTGCATTTATTTCGAAACATAACACAGATAGCATTATCTACTTCAGGAGTCAGTGTTGTCATAAATGTGTGAATCGCAAGACAATTGAAATTTTACTAATAAATAACACAAAGTCGATGGAGACTAGGAAGTTTTTATAAATATTAAAATAGGCAAGTGCCTAAGTAAACATAAAGCTAGGATGAATTCAAGTTCACGAGTTAAAAGGTCTAATTAATGGTAACAACCACAGCTTTATTTATTTAAATATGAAACAAATGGTGTAACATCAGTATTATTCAAGCAACTCGTACTGAGGCAGGATACCGACGTGTTCGCAGATAGCTGGAGTACCCTACTCTCTAAAATAAGTGAATTGTGCGATTTATATTGTTAGTTAATATTAGGTCTATATTTTCTTTAATTTGTTACTGTTAGCACTGATGTTGCAAATCTCATAACATTATAGGCGCTTTGGTACCTCACTGTTAGCTTATAAATGTATGTTCTAAATAAATAAATAAATTCAATTTAAAGACATCCGGTGCCTTTGCATAGATAAATCAAGATCCGTGTAGCATAACAAGACGAATATGAACAAAGATAGTATATCATGTCCTGCTGACTATCAGCGATAAACGTTCAGATAACGTTAGTCCTCTAACGTGATAGGTTCAAACAATACTGTTTATAAAGAAATGGTGAGTATTTATTATACATAATTAGGATATTGCAATTATAAATGACTCGCGGCCGTTGATTTGTCGCGACGAATTCGCGCCGTGCTTTTTTTAAATTAATTATGTGCGTGTTCTAGAAGATCGTTGAGTGAATTATTTTACAGTGACGTTGTGTGTTATATATTGTTCAATTCACGCGCGAAGTGATATTTGAATCTCAGTATGGAGCTATCTCTTTCGATTTTATTGTATGCTTCAATTGTTGTAATTTATTTTATTGCCTTCGTTATTACCGTAAGTATTTCAGAATTTATTAAACATAAATACCTTAAATTATACAGATATTTATATAAAATATGGATATAGAATAGAACTATGACTATGATCAGGATCTAGAACAGGGATGTAACAGAGCTCCGGTTCCGGTTCCGTCAAGTCGGAACTTCCGATTGGTTTTAAACATCCGATTCGATTCCGGTTCTGTTATTTTTAAAACGGATGTCAAAGCAGCGCAGTGGGGAGAAATGAGCCGCATACATCAAAAACAAACAGGTTTATAATTTTTATTTAGAATAGACTTAGACCTGCCTTGCCCTTAACATCTTATCCATCTATCACTCGGCCTCCGCATCCGGTTCCGCATCCGTTTACAGTTTCGGCTCCGGTTCCGGTTCTGGTTCCGATATACCGAATTTAAATTATCTGGTTCCGCTTCCGGTTCCGCTAAAACCATATCTGTTACATCCCTGATCTAGAATCTAGGATGGGCATCCCAAAGCCATCGTCACACCCATATGTAAATTCGTCTTCTAGTTCCTCTTATTCTTATAGACACCTCTCTTATTATTGATATTAGTATTTAGAATTTGAGAGTACGGTTTAGGACATTTTTAATAACTTGAATCTATTATATATCTAAGTTTTTTACGAGTATACTCTTAGGCTTGCCGGCGGGGACGTCCACCGCGCGATCGCGACAACACAGACCAAGTATGTCAAGTATGTGTCGCCTTGTTCGTCCCGGTACCGCTACATACCGGGTAGAGAGTCAGTCCGACCCAGGTCGGGCCTAGCTAAGTTTCTTGCTGGATTCTTCTCAGGTACGCTGGGATATAGGTACTTAGTTAACGGATTAACGGAGCATTGGACAGTTAGCGGAAGTTAATGAGTCCGTTAACAATTTTACAAGTTAACTTAAAAGTGAATCCGATACAGTGGTTAACTTCGTTAATTAACGATTAACGAGTTAATTCCCAGCTCTGTTAAGAACACTAGGGTTTGTGGATATAATTATGACAATCATAGGTATACTGATAGGCTATTATGATAGCAGTCGTTAAGCCAAGTTAGAGGCCTTGGGGCGGCTCGAGAACTTGTAACAGTCAAGTTGCCCCTCACTCGACAAGCCTAATTCCAGGTCTGGTTTCCCCTCGGATTGGAAGGTCAGATGGCAGTTGTTTCCGTAAAAACTACTGCCTACGCCAAATTATTACTTTATGGCCAAATATTGGGGTTAGATAGCGGACCCCGGGCATCCTTCAGGATGCGACTGTACTGGGATATAAGCTAGCAGGATGACGAAGATCTTTTAAAATGGCGATCATCATGGCCAATAGAATAGAATAGAATAGAAGATAATTTATCTCAGTATAAAACACAGTAATTCAATATATAAGAAAGAAAACAATGGAAACACTTATTATCTAATTTGTACACTGACATTACACTGAAAAAGGTGAACACTCAGCATAATACCAGGTACTGCTGGAGTACCCGACGCTGGTCTTCCGTGGACACCTGTAGGGAGCGCAGTGGCGCGCAGCTGCTAGTAGTATTACTGGCGCTAACAAATTGTGACGATATGCTACGAAGCGGGAATGAAGCAAGTAAAACTAATAACATCAAAAACATCATCCTGTTGTGGATTTGTTTTTATTATCAGTGACTTAGAGACCATATACATCTCTAACAATATTAAATTAATTTTAATTTTGACGCTCAGAGACCATGTACATCTCTGGGATAATATATTAATTTCACTGCTTGTTTAATCTTGAGACCTTATACATCTCTAACTTAATATTTGCAATAGATAACTTTGCAAGTTTATCTTCACTGTATGACATTAATTTTGTTATAATTGTTAAACTCGAAATTATTATTCCTTCTTGAACTGTAAATTAATATTTTGACATGAAAAAGTGCCCTTGTGGCCTATTTGCAGAATAAATGTTTGTATTTTGTATAATAGGATTATAGGATTATTTACATCTTAGGAGCCAGACTTCTGTCGACTATGATACAGGTGGCAGATGTGATTGTTTTCTATGACCAACAATGGTTCATCATTTCAAAGTGTCATCTACTGTTGAGTGTTTTTCCATTAGTTGTTTCTACCCGGATTTAAATTAGTTTTCTTTGCGTCACGGTTACCCTGCGGTAATAAAAGCTACTATCAATTGTTTATTCTGTGTTACTATACAGATAAAAAGATAGGCGGGTGAAAGACCAGTCTTTTACATCACTAACCATAGGTATGATTAAATAGCCCAAATGTATATAACGACAAGATATACCTATAATGAATGTTATATTCGTCATAACAAGCTGCGACGTATCACGTTTCGGATGCGGCGCAACGAGCAGCTCATAATGGAATTTCATACATTGCCGGCCTAGACCGGCAAAATGATCATGTTTTGTTTCTGAGGCGCGGCAGCTGGCCCCCGGCTCTTCGGCGCTGGCGCCGGCTGCTTATACAAGCCTCGGCACGAACGGGGATTGTCGGCCTCGGTAACACTCGGTCATCTATAACTACTTGGCCGGCAATCCCCTATTTCTTGGACACTGCAGTAATGTACCATTAGGCGGTGCTTTCTGTTCATTATTTTATTGATTTGTATAACATATAGCCGATTGCCTTATATCAGGTAACTTATGATGATTTAATATGCATTATTGATAACTACTATTGAAAAACAAGCGTAAATGTCAAGATCGATGACCGTAAGACGTTTGTTTATTCAATATCAAACGTGAAGATCACAAGGCACCTGAATGTAAATTAACTTGCTTCGTCATTAGGTATGATACAACTAATGTTTATATTATTTGTGATACCTCTGACACTATGCGGAATAATCACTTAATAACAATTACCTACCTACACCGTATATAAACTTTACATTGTATCTAAATATAAAGAAATTGGTACTGGCACTTTTGAACCTACAAGAAATGCAATGAAATGAAATGAAATAGTTTATTAGTAACGTACGTTATAAGTCAATGAAATACATTAAATTCAGTTTAAATGAATATCATCAGAATATTGGTGTTTCTAATTACTGCACTGTAACATCAACTCGCAATGCGAGTGGTATCTTGAAAAAAACGTCATAATTGTAGAAATGATTCTCCTGGAGCCATTCAATTTGGTTTTAAAACTATAAACGGATGCCACATTTCTCACCGCTTCAGGCAATCGATTGTAAACGGAAGGTCCCATGTAGTATACGGATCGCGCAGTTTTGACGAGTTTGTGTGAATCTGCCAGTAGCCTGTTCCTGTTCTTATTACTTCGCAGGTTGTAGTTGGAATTCGTTCCCTTGCGCTTGAATACATCGAGGTGTAAGGGAACGAATTCCAACTACAACCTACGAAGTAATAAGAACAGGAACAGGCTACAAGAGCCATGGAGCGCGCCATGCTCGGCATAAGGCTACAAGACCGAGTGAGGAATGATGAAATCCGACATAGCACTAAGGTGCGTGACGCTGGAGAAGTCATTTCTCCACCAGCAGCATCCACCATCCCCCAAATGACGGCCAGAAGCCCGACCCGCCGTAGTGGTGACGCGACCACCCATAGCTCCCAAAGCGCCCATCGCAGGCGGAGCCCCCTAGCACCCAGAAAGGTGCTCTCTCTCTGGTCGGTCCCTCATGTCTGAGGATCGTGGGCAGCATGAGGGTTGCATCTGGAACGGATGATATTACGCCACCGGTTCCTGTCCAATGCGTCTCGTACAACCGTGTAAAATTTGGAAGACGGCGAGTCTTTCACTTGATCGGTCCACCGTGTTGGTGAACGAAAGGTTTGTGACGTCGGAAAGACGCAGAAACGGCAGAAAGGTGCAGAAGATTTAAAAAACAGAAGTCATTTCAAAACTCAGCTGGAGTTGGGCAGGACATATTGCCAGGCAGCGTGATGGCAGGTAGCCAAAAATGCTAACAGATTGATGGTCACTTACAGCCAAAAGATGCATGGGTCGTCCACTGGCACGATGGGTTGACGACATTGAAAAGACCGCGGATTACTGCTGGATGAGACTAGCACGGGACCGGGATGAGTGACGTCCTAAAAGAGCCCTGTGCTCAACAGTCGGCATTGCAGGCTGATGATGATGATGATGGTACAAATAGTCGAAAAGTAGAAGACCACTTTCTTGGCCTACTGTAACTTGATAATTTAATCTCTATCGAAGTGTACATGACAACTGTACGGAAGTTTGATTAGTCTTTTTTTATACAACGTCGGTGGCCTCATACGGGATGATAATAGCCTATGAACGCTTGCTACTCCACACGCATTGCCGACCCTTTTTGACTTGAGGAGCTCCCTCCTTGAGAGCAAGTACTGTTATTATGGCTGCGATCTTCTGTAAGGTGGAGGCACTTCCCCAGCCAGTACCCTTAATGTTGGGGAAATTCATTTACGCATCCCATCCTGTTGGGGAGGCAGGATATGTATGGAGAACTAACCGCGACTAGAGAGCCTTGGACCACGGCCTAAAACCACCAACGAAAACCGGATCTGCCTTATATTGGGGCGCCCCAGGATCGCTCTTGGCATTCCAACCGCATACGTCCCGGACTAGTAGCTTAGACATACTGGGGCAGCAGCTAGACGTTCGTCTCCAGTCTTGTGGAACCTTTGCTTACAGGACTTGACCCCGACTCTGTGGTTCCACTACGGCGGAGGCATCAGATGTGCGTAGCGTCTGAGGGCCTACTCCGAACTTCGTATCGTGCCGTCCCTTTCACTCTCGTGTTACACTATATGGGTGAAAGGGACGGCACGATACGAAGTTCGTAGTTAGCCCCTCTGGCTCTGTCTCCATTCCGTCGCCAACGGAGCGGATTCGCGAGAGGATCGTTCTCGAGGGTCCGCTCCGCAGCCTTCTTCAGCGACATTAGGTCGTCACAAAAGAAGGGCATTGCTCTCCATGCCTGCTCGCTGCCGAGTATAGCGTCGGCCCGTGCGCCTAGTATAACAAAATTTTTCCGCCGGCGGGGACGTCCACCGCGCGATCGCGACAACACAGACACATATTCGTTCCGGTACCGCCGCATATCGGGTAGAGTCAGTCCGCCCCAAGTCGGACCTAGCTGAGTTTCTTGCTGGACTCCTGGACTGCTGGACTTGATCCGGGCTGCTGTTACAATAGCAGTCGTTAAGCCAAGTTAGAGGCCTTCGGGCGGCTTGAGAACTTTTAACAGTCAAATTTCCCACTCACTTGAGACGCCTAATTCCAATAAGGTCTGGTTTCCCCTCGGGTTGGAAGGTCAGATGGCAGTCGCTTCTGCTAAAAACTAGTGACTACGGCAAATCTTGAGATTAGGTAGCGGACCCCGGGCATCCTTCGGAGGATACACGTATATTTTTTTAAACAAATACATTTGTATGTTAATTCCGTAACGAGCTGTGATCAGAGAGAAAATATATGTAATACTACATGGAAATATAATTAAATTCGTAGGTATTCATGTATAGTCTATCGCATCTAATACAAAACAAAAGAACGAACAATAGATAAGTACCTACCCTTTCATTAACAATAATTAAAATGACAGATTTTTTAATGTATCAGTACTGACTGTCACGAGTTTTATGAGACATTTCAATGAGATTCATTATGATAATTTATTCAAAACATTCACAGAAAAACAACATTTATTGATTTACAGGCGATAATAATAGTTAAATAACAATAACTTAAACAATAGTAAAACTAACTTAAATCTAAAACAGGCTCTTGGGGCATTGTACCGAGGATGCTGGCGGCATTTCCTCGCTGTATCACCAAACCATGGTGTTATGTACCAAGAGTTTCGACACAGAATAATATCATAGCAAGGTTTTGAAATTGGGTCCTAAAATATGAAACTAAGGATCCATTCCACATTACAAATTGAAATGACTTCTTTTTGTACCTAGTAGGTACTTACCTACTTCAGATCTTCGTTAAAAAATTCCAATAGTTTCCTGTTTTTTTTCCGTTGTGCCAACCCTGTCTATAACCGTCTAATGCATTAACGATAACGCATCGTAATGCAGTGCAACACCGAATCCCGTCTGGACAGGTTGCAAGCCTGTCGTATTACGGTGGATTAAGTGCTACTTTCCTGTGACGATGTACAATTTCTTCAGCGGGATCTTCGGTTTCCCTGACAGTTACGATGTTAAGGTTTTGCTTTTATTTTCGTTCAAAATTAGATACTGAATAGTTCCATCCAAGTCTTCAATTGAAGCTAGTCATTAATACTACTACTAATTAATATTAATGCTACTTGCATTTTAGTCTTTAAGGCAAACACATAAGATTTAATTTCACCAAACTTATCCCAAATGTGTTTTCAGTATACCCATGTCTAAACGTATGCTCGTTATAGTAAAAACCTTTAAAAATTATAAATCTTCCTTACATGATTACATATATTTCTGTTCATTGCTGACTAGGTATGGTAGTACCACCAGAGGTCACGCACACAACATGTAATGTAATGATTGCGAGATATTGAAAATTTGAAATTACTTTTCTTTTTTCGTGCCGATAGGAACAGTGAATTGCAAGATAAACCACAAAGTTTCATTAAACTATTTTGTTAATTATTATTTACACCGAATACGAAAATACATTGAATTGAAACAAAACAGAAAATAAAATATTTAGATCTATTTTATTTACATAATTGTAGACACCCATTCAAATAGTAAAACTATTTTAAATAAATGATTCATATGATTAAATAAAGGACAGTTATGTTTATTTTTAACTGTTTTATACCTATTAAAAATATATATTTGTGTTGTTATTTAAGTCCGATCCGTCTGCTCGTTTGCCCCCTATAACATAAAAAAGTACATTCACTCATTAATTTCATTCATTCACTTTTTGTACAAGCAGTACTTCATGTAGTGTGATGTGTAATCATTCACCATTTAAAAAAGATCATGCCCCTCAACTCTCTTGTAACTATCTATACATTTTTTTTTTGAACCTGACTGTGGCTTTATAAGCCGGGCCCAATAAAGCGATAGGAGTGCGCGGTTGGAGAGTAGCCTGGGGAAAATCCAGGGGAAAACCTCCGGCACGACCACGCGTGTGGTTTGGAACACTGGAATACTCTAAGAGTTTGCGCTCTAGTGAGATTGGTTGAGTGGTTTCAACCGAATCTGAGGTGCATAATTATAACCAAACTACAGTATAGATTGCATTCCAAACCATTCCAAAGCCCGCTTTTTTTATTTGATCTGAATCTTTGAGGATCTGAATCTCTGAAATTTTGATCTTGTTTCCGAGCAGCAAGGTGCTAATATATCATGCTAATATCACTTTCATGGACAAGATAATCTTCGCAGCTATTCCACCATCTCCTTTTTTGGAATCACGTGCAGCTGGTGATCCAAAATTGACATCAAGACGTTCGAATATGCACATAACATGACGCTTTTATCGTTCTTGCATTAATCCAGCGATAGAGAAAGATAATGATCTAGACTCCTGATAAAATTCATTATTGTATGCAAATGTACTTCACGGAACTCAATACTGATGATGACCTTGTATTGGTTACAGGTAATCGAACGGTACCAGACCGAAGGGTCTGGAGGTCGCAGCAGTGGGATCCACTCAGCCAGTGCCAGCCCCTCGCCTTCAGACCGGTCGTCGCCGCGGTCTCTCAACTCCAGGCGCAGGGACATCAGCCCACCGGTAAGTTAGGAGGTCATACAGTAGAAGGGTATATTCGAGAGAGATGGAGATGGAGAAGGGTATATTCAGTGTTACCAGATGGTTACATTTCTTACATTTTTCGTAACTTTTGACCGGCTCGCGTAACATGTAAGTAACTTCTGTTGTAAAGAAAATTTTCGAAACTTTTGATAATAATGGAACTATTTAAAAAGAAAGGTCTATTGTATCTAACCGGGACCAAGCGAGACATTTTATAGGCTTCCATGCAGAAAAAGTGACAAAGAAACCTACATGGTAGGACTCTGTCTGCCCGTCTGTTGCAAGTTGCAGACTCTTGCGTAATTCTGTAGCCGAACTTGCCGAATTGTAGCTGTATATGGCTTTCATAAAATCAAACATTTTGATAAGTACTTAATTACGAAAAATATAAAAAATGTAACTTTTGCATCAAAAATGTAACTTTTCAAAAAATGGAACGTAATTTTAGTCCAAAGGGCCCTGGGAACACTGTGCGTATTACTGGCGTCTCTAGTAAGCGCTGTCAGATCGAGAGTTCTGGAGGTCTCAACAGTGCCCGCACACAGCGCTTACAGAAATATAGTCACCAAACGGTAGGTAGGGCTATTATCACGAGCATCAATCTTTACTGAGGTCACTGAGTAGAGGGTATTAAACCGAATGGGGCTCAGCGGGATCCAAACATACAAACAATTTTTGGTTCTTTAAAGCCTCCTTTTTAGGGTTTCGTAGCCAAAATGGCAAAAACGGAACCCTTATAGATTCGTCATGTCTGTCCATCCGTCCATCCGTCCGTATGTCACAGCCGATTTACTCGGAGACTTAGCACTACAATTATGAAATTTGGTAGAAAGGTGTATTCTATGAACCGCTATATAAAAGTGAAAGTACAAAAAAATATTATATTAGGGGGGGCACTCCATACATGTAAACAGGTAGATGAAAAAAAAATTTCAACGCACATAGTGTGGGATATAAAAATCATATGGAGGTTTCTAAAAAACTTGTCCATTTAAGTCAACCGTTGGTGAGATATTAGCTGTCAGTCATAGAAAGTGTCCCCCCCCCCCCTCTAATTTCCAAACTATAAAGTTTGAAATTGTGAAAAAAATTGAGGAGGTGTGCATTAGTAAATACTTTCAACGATTTTTGGTTTGAACAATATGGATTTTACGGTTTTTGAGGTTTCGCTTAAAAACTGTCTTGTTCAAACAAAAGGTCGTAAGTACCGTGAGTTCCCTATGAAGATACTTTTTTTTAGATTCAAAGTATTGGATAGTGATGTTATAGGTTATAGGTTATAGGTAATCGCGGGCTTGGTTTCCGCAACTCGACGTCAAATCATGCGCCTATTTTGCGTGATGGGTCAGTGGCACTACTCGTGCCAACCCAGTTCCACCAGAAAGCCTAGCAGACCCTTGATGTTGCCGACGACTTCTAGTAGAGACCTCGGTGATCCGAGGTGTTTTGCCCGGTAAGCTGCCACCCCAGGGCATGTCAAGATGACGTGGGCGGCTGTCTCTTCGTCCTCCATGCAGGCTCTGCAGAGAGGGCTGTCTGTAACACCTAGGGTAAAAAGGTGCTTGTTTAGTAGGGCATGACCAGTGATGGCCCCCGTTAGGAGGCGGAGTGTAGGCCTTTTCAGCTGCATCAGCCTCCTTGACAATCCGGGGTTGATTGTCGGGAGGGCCTCCTTGGTTTGCCTGCAGGTACCTAAGTTGTGCCAATATTTTTGGTGTTCTACCTTGGTGTTTTGTCGCAGTGTATTACGCAGCCATGCAGAAGGCAGAGGTATTATAGGTTCTGGTCCCTCCACACTCGAGTCCGACCCTTCTCTGGCTAGTGCATCCGCTGCGTCATTACCGCGTGAATTGCTGTGGCCTTTGATCCATTGCAGGGTTATGTCGTTATCGGTACATACCTCCGTCAGGATCTTGTGGCACTCATGTATCAGCCCTGATGTTGTTGTGTGGCTCTGTAGGGCTTGTAGCACTGATCGACTATCAGAAAGTATGCGGATGGGGTATCCTCTTACCTCCCTAGAGACGATTGCGTGAGCAGCCATTATTATGCCCATGCACTCCGCCTGAAAGACCGTGCTGTGGGCTCCTAATGGTGTCGAGATGTGTATGTTCAGGTCCTCCGAGAATACTCCCGATCCAGTGCCTGACCTTGTCTTGGACCCGTCCGTGAAGATTCTCAACTCCCTGGGGTTAAGACCTTCTCGAGGGGATTCGTGCAGTTGTATTTTGTATTTTTTGTCGAAGACAAATTGCCTGGGTATCGTGTCGTTCGTCGCCTCTATGAGAGGTTCCTTGCCTATTGCCTCGTATAGTATTTCGGTGTGAGGTACCCTTGGCAACCTCCAGAGTTTCTGTTTTTTAAGCCGTATGGCGGAAGCTAGAGCCTCCTGCCTAATAAAGAGGTGTAGCGGCGGTAGGCCCACTATGGCTTCCAGGGCTGCAGTCGGTGTGGTCCTCATGCAGCCCGTGGTCGCCATGCATGCCAGTCTCTGGAGACGCTGTAGTTTAGCTTCGACCGTAGTTAGAGTGGTGCGAGGCCACCACACTACGGCGCCGTAGCTTACCATTGGTCGAATTACTGCCTGATAGAGCCATAGAGTAATTTTGGGGTTGAGCCCCCATGTTCTACCTACCATTCTACGGCACTGCCAGAAGGCGACTGTAGCTTTTTCGATTTTGTTGTTTAGGTGACTGCTCCAATTCAACCTGTTGTCAAGTATTACACCTAGATACTTCACCTCGGGTGACAGTTGGAGCTCCGTATTGAACAGCCTGGGTAGTCGGTAGTTACCCAGATTCCGTTTGTTAGTGAACATTACCATCTCAGTCTTCCTTGGGTTGACCGATAGTTCGTTGTCGGTGCACCAGCGTTCCACGATAGAGAGTGCAGAGCAGGTGACGTCGTACACCGTACCTGCGTGGATACCGCTCGTGAGTATCGCTATGTCATCCGCATATCCAATGGCGTAGTGGTGACAGTTGTTTAACTTGGTGATCAGGTCGTTGACTACCATGTTCCAGAGGAGTGGTGAAAGGACACCTCCTTGGGGGCATCCTTTTGCCACTCGTGCGTGCTTTGTTTTGTCGTCCCCAAGTCTTATGACTCTCTGACTCAACATGTTCCTTATCCAGTTTATCATAACTGCATTGACGCCATGTCTTACCAGTGCTGCTAGCTAGTGCTTCTGTATCTGAGTCGTTTTTTGTACCTGGACTTGGTCGCTTTGTAGTTGTCCCAGTCCTGGTCTGCCCCAGTGATAGTGATGTTAAATGTGGACTAGTAGGTGTTGGTACGGAACCTTTCATTGTGCGTGGTCCGACACGCACTTGGCCGGTTTTTTTAAAGACTGCATTATAAATTCTGTCTTTGGAACTTCATTAATACGTCGTTGTTTCGTTACTCACATCACTGATAAGTTGAAGTTTCATTTGTAACGGCCACTCATTCCTTGCCGTTATGACACTTTATCTTCAAGACATCAAACATAGGCTTGGGATTTATGACATTCGTCATTTCATGTAGGCATTCCTGATAAGTCAAAGAACCGTATCTGATAAACCTTGAGGTATTCTATGATTGCTAATGGGCATGCGCTCTCTTTTTGATAAGTCGAGTAACAGGTCTAATGGATTCTTCTACAACATTCCAGGTGAGAGAGGAGGATGACGTCTCCGATTGGGAGGAAGGGGCGACGGAGGAGACAGTAGAGTTACCGAGGCGCGTGCCTTTCCCCGACTTCAGCGAAGAGCTCCGTCACACTGGTAAGCTAGCATAGCAACAACACGTGTTATACGGGCGTCCCACGGCTATGCCACATGGAGGGAAAGTACCTTGAATATTGTAGATGGAACATTTTACTGAAAGAAGGCATTATTTGAATTTAAAAAACAATTTAAACTGCATTCACAGATATTTAAATATTTTTATGGTTGAACCGGGAATCGAACCCGTTAAACGAGAAAAATAATTACCCTGTAGCTTTATCATACCGATCTAAAGGGTTCATCATAAGGATTATTTTTTGCTAAATAACATAGTGTCAGAAATAAAAGGAAGACCATGCATTTTAACAGTTTTAATACAAAATTAATCACGTGTAACTGGTTCGATTCCTGGTTCAACCATAAAATTATTTAAATATCTGTGAATGCAGTTTAAATTTTTTCTTCAGTAAAATGTTCCATCTACAATATTCAAGGTACTTTCCCTCCATGTGGCATAGCCGTGGGCGCCCTGTATAGGCGACAAATCTGGTAATCACCACCATCGAAAAAGATGGCACAACGGATTTCATCGAAATTACAAAACGTAACCTAACCTAACCTAATTATCAACGAATCTTTGAAAGATACAAAACGAAATGGATTTTAAAGCCTAAGCGAAATGAAGTAAACAGGTAGCCGATCAGGATTTGGTTTAGGTACCCTCCCAAATGTAGTTGTAAATAACAAACCGAGGACACTTGCCTCAAAGTAGACAAAGTCAATAAAGTAATGCGACTTTAAATTTGTTTCAAGGATTACTAATAAAAAAACTAAATAGAACAACTATAAGTTTCTTAATTCATTATGTGTTTGTTCACTTACAGATAATGGCGACCGTGACTTCGACGAAGTTTCTGGAAGCGAAATACAATCGGTCGATGGCACTTGGGAGGAGAACTGGCTATTCCAAAAGAAAAAGATAAAAACTATACAGTCTGTACCGGTTCCTATGCTTGTACCCAACTCCAATGCTGAATACAAAGCCATGATAGGCGACAGAGACGCCGACGATACCACTGACCTCTCAGACAACGCTTCTGACAATGAAGACGAAGAAGTAGACTACAAAAGCGACATAAAAAGAGTTCTAGAATCTAAGCATGTAATAGGAGGAGCGCCTATGATTGAGGAAGCGATGGACTTTGAACCAGACAGTTTGACTATCATTGACGGGTCAGACGACTTTGAAAAAGTAGATGAAAATGAATACATGCGGAATAAACTAGTTGATGTTGTTAACAACGAAGTTAAAGGATACAGTGTAAATGGCGAGAAAATAAATGGTAACATTAATGGTAAATTAGATGAAGGTGTACTTATCGTCGGTATGGATAGTGGTCCATTGACAAAAGCGGAATTTGCATTGAAGGAAGAAATACATAGGACAATGTTGAACGGTAGCCACGACGCGTATATTGAAGATCTGAAGATGAAAGAAAACGATGATAGTTTCACAAATAATACAAACAAGAGCAGCAACAAAAGTAAGCAAAACTTTTTTAATAAAAACCTTGTTATATAATCAAAAAAATATCGACTAGGAATGTGTTTGATTATGTAAAGTCGTAAAAAGACGTTTCAAAATAAACTAATAATCTTGCAGACACGTTAAGCCGCCACGAGCGTGAACAAGGATATGAAGAAACAGTCACCGTCCCAGTTCAAAGATACGCCGACAGTCTTCGAAGAAAGCACTTTGACGACGAACCACAGCAGTAAGAATACAGATTACAGATTCCAACTGTTTATACAACATTAAGTAACTGCAACTCATTTCCATAGTATAGTTGATGCTGTGTTTAATGATGGTACTTTTTCTAGGATCCCGACTCGTGACACGGATCATGAAGATGATCTCATACCAGGTAAATGGTTTTATAAATAAGAACCAGTTTTATTCGAGAACAGATATAGTTTTTCTTCAATAGGCGAGGATGTGTTATCGAACTCGAGCAAATTACCCAAATATTCATACAATTTAGAATATAATATTGGAAGTTGATTATTTAGTTATATTTCAGGATCCATAGCCTACAGGGAACGTAAAAAATGGCTCAACTACGTCGAAATGCCGAACAATCCATATTCGCCAGAGGCTATTCAAAAACGACTGTCGAACAAAAGCACATCGTCTCTATTCGACACGCTGACATCCAAATCGAAAATCGATGACAGCATAGACGTTGTGGATGGGAACGAGAAGCAGGAGAAGGAACTTCTAGTTAAAAAGAAATTGAAGCCATCTTTGAGTGTCAGTTCTGAGGATATTCATATGAATGGAAGATCCAAAAGCCCATCGCCGAAGATTTTGAAAGATGTGTTGGCAGAGGAAATACCTCAATACAAACGGTAAGGATAGGAAACTCAATTATATTTAAGTGTTTGTAAATTTCTTGAGAAGAACCAGTTTTCTTCATCCGGGCACATTAAGAAAATTCACAATGTGAATCATAATAATTATTTTTATTGCAATCAATACACACACTCACACAGCCAAATCCACAACGCAGGTTTAGTCCAAAATTACACATTATTAGTTACATTACGCATCCGCAACACACTTCGTCCAAAAATCCATACAAGTTACTAATCAGCAACAATGTTAATTGATAATATTTTGTTGACAATGACAAGACATTTGTGAAAAGGTTCTACTCGGCCGTGAGACGCATTAGTCATTCGAATACCTGTTGAGTGAAACCTTAGAACCGTTTGTAACGCGCATTAACTTTGTTTGCTTCACAGCTACGACAGAGATTATTACGTGAAAGAGGCGAAATCGAGCACAGGCAGCCGCAAAAAGGGCCTTAGTGAGACCAGCTCAGTTTCTTCAATGAACAAATCTACGAGCCTAGATAATGTCAATGAGCTAACTTCTCCTGTAAGTGCCAGCTCCTCCTTGAGCGACCTGGAGGCCTGCGCGCTCCACCAGAACATCGTCCGAGCCGTCCTCAGTCCTAGAAACGCGAGCCCCAACTTCGCAATAAACCCCATATTCGAAAACCCCGACAGACATAACGATAACGCTGACGAAAATCATGCCGACGAACGTGACGTAAACCACGTAAGAGAACCAAGTAGAGTGTGCAACGGTGACGGTTACGAAAACGAGGATATAGTTAGACTTAAAATACCCGTTAAGCCGGAAATAACTGAAGATCTGTTTGAATGTTACACGAATGTTAGGCGGAGCAACACGCTGCGCAGCGAAGACCTGTGCGTAAGGTCCAAACGGCGCGCCGGCCTTAACTATACATTCGGTGGAAGCTTGCGGCTAAGTAATGGTTTCCAAACCGACTTATGGTGAATAAACACCCTCATAGCCCCCTAATACACTACAATCCTGCAGCACCATCTGTAACAATCAACTCATGAATCTATACTATGTCCGCTACGCGCATAGACCAGACTAAATCATTAAAATTACTTAAATTCTGACATCACCTTTCATTAAGGCCAAATGGTGAAAGAAACTTAATCTAAAATATCTTCGTTTTGACATATTTGCCTGCCGTGTGTAAGAGGCATGCTCTGTAAAGCTGACTAATAGCACTGCACCGAATTAACGTGAATTCTAGTTCTGCACTATAGTTGTGTCCTTTTTAATAATTTTTCAGTACTTTTACAACAGTAATACTCCAAGCCGTTAGTGGTGAGTGTTTGTCAGTTTATTACTAACAGGCCTAACAGCATTGGAGTGCGCTACTAACCAAACTGATGATTTCACGATATTATTACTAAATAATTACACTGATAATCTTCAAAAAACAGACTTCATTTTCGCTTTATCAACAATCATTCCTAACAAGACCCTATCCCTGCGAAGTGTTAGTAAATAGTTGGTATGTTCTCTTACTTGTGTTTTTTACCCACAATGCACGACTTTACCCGCTTGAAAAGCACGCGTTGATCAATCACGTTTTGATTTTGACTAATTGGGGTTTTATTTTACAAACTGCAAATTATCTTTACGATGATAATCAATGAAATAATTTCAAATTATCTTATATTTTTAACGTTATTCAAATTTCAGGGATTACTTATAAAACAATTCAACTCAATTGCATCAAATCAGCGGTACAAGACGCTCGCTGGCAACGAAATTACGATAAAACCGATACCAAAATCAGATATTATGATAGAATATGAAGACGCTAATGAACAGACACTGTTTTCCGCAAAACCGGTCTACGTAGACGAAGACACGGAGAAGAAATTCGAAGAAATACTTAAAACATACCAAGCACCATTAAACGTGTCTATAGTTAACATAGTTGAAGAACCACAGAAATCTCCCAGCAATCTCAGCGTAGACAATTCCTATTTAAGTTCGAGTAGTTTGGAAGACTCAATAAAAATATACAACGTTCAAACAGGTGAGATTGTTAAATGTAAACCTGAAGATAACTTATCATCGCCTAGATACGAGAGTAACGGGAATGATAACATTGAGATAACTGATAAGGAAGAAGAACAAATCAGTCTCAGTCCAAGCGACGTTGTCATAGTTGAAGATGACTTGAAAAAAGAAAAAGAAGAAACATTGGATAATATTAGTGAAATAGAGGAGATCTTAGCGCAGTTACCTAAAGTAAAGGAGTTGGCGAAGAAGTTCGTGAGCATGGATAATCTAAATGAACCAGTCAAGGTGAGCATCTCTCATGGTTGCGCTTATCTTTTCATAGACATCTGGTGATTCACATTGACAATGTTCGTGCTGATCTATTATACACGACGTATTTGACGACCGGTTTAGCCTAGTGGGTAGTGCGCCTGCCTGTGAAGCTGACGGTCCTGGGTTCGAGTCCCGGTCAGGGCAAATATTTGTGTGATGAGCATGAATATTTGTTGAGTCTTGGATGTTTTCTATGTATTTAAGTATTTATATCTATTAAATATATCGTCGTCTAGTACCCATAACACAAGCCTTCTTGAGCTTACTGTGGGCTAGTTCGATTTGTGTAAGATTGTCCTCTAATATTTATTTATTTATTTATTATCTATTACACAGATGCTGAAAGTAGGAAATCAATTTGAAACTCCTTAGTACCAACAGTACCAATTTTGATATTTAATCTTGAACAAGTTATCCAACTTGTTTATATTAAGGTCTATAAAATGTAAAATGCCAACTGATGTAAGTAGATACAATAAATAATAAATATAAATAAATAATAAATATTAGAGGACAATCTTACTCAAATCGAACTAGCCCCACAGTAAGCTCAAGAAGGCTTGTGTTATGGGTACTAGACGACGATATATTTAATAGATATAAATACTTAAATACATAGAAAACATCCAAGACTCAACAAATATTCATGCTCATCACACAAATATTTGCCCTGACCGGGATTCGAACCCAGAACCGTCAGCTTCACAGGCAGGTGCACTACCCACTAGGCTAAACCGGTCGACGAGTAGAGATAAATAAAATCAAGCTAAGTATTAAAATTTTACAATCCTCACAATAAAATTGTTACCTCAAACCTACTACAATTTTACCTTAGGTATTATCAAATATACTCTCAGTACAAATATATTGTATCTATGCATCATTCTTTCTCCGGAAAGACCTGCTAATCTTATCTTTTGTAATCTACTTATTAATTTACTCATAACTATTAAATCTGTTCGATTCCTTTCGAACACTTTGGATTTTTTCCTATTTTTTTAAATTTCCTTTTATTCTTCCGCAGCCGCCTCAACCAGCACCATTAAGAAGACAAAAGAGCAAAGAGAATCTACTCTCAGAGAAACAAAACAAATTAGTTTACATGCACAGTCTAACAGCCAGGAGCATATCCAAAGAATTCCGGGATGAACTCAAATTGTCCATGGCCACCCCGCTCAAAGTTCCCGGGGGCTCTAAGGAGATCCCTGAAGGAACAGAGGGTGTGATCAAGGAGTCGAGTAGACCGGGAAGTCCATTGCCAGAACCTGGTACCATTAAGACGAAACTAGCTTTCTTTGAGAGTTTGAAATCTAAGTTTAGCAGCAAATAGCTGGTGATATGTCTAAGGTTTTGTATTGTTTTAGCAGTACAGTTAGTGTCAAATAACAGAGGCCAAGGTAGTCAAATATATCAACACGTGTTTTACTATAGTTTTACGATGTACGATATATTTGGCTAATGGGTCATTCTACTTTTTCATGACCAGTTTTCTATTACAAAAGAAATCTATGAAATGTATTGAATTAGTGTACAAAAACAGGATTTCGAAATAGTACCTGAACCTAATAAAAGGATTTTGTCGAAAAAAAAACCCTTAAATATTAACATATTGTTGTAAAAGGTGAGTAACACACTGGTAAAAACCGTTTTTTCATACAAATGGTGAGACGTCCAAAGACCACTGAGTTACTCGATTTATGGATATTAGCTGTGGTTCGTTAATTACCAAAACTATCGGAAGTGATACTGCAATTAAACCTCTTTCTAAATAACAATATAAAAATATGAAGTGATGGCCAAGTATTTCAAAATCTGCATTTAAAAAAAAAGTGTCTGAAAATTATGTACATGAAAAAGTAGAATGGTCTAATAATCTACTTTGACTGATACTGAGGGCCTACTCCGAACCTCGTATCGCGCCGTCCCTTTCACTCATATAGTATATAACACGAGAGCGAAAGGTACGGCAGCATATGAAGTTTGGATTTCGAAATTCGGAGCAGGCCATCTGATACTATATAAGCTGATTGTACCGAAATAAGCTATTCGTGTGAGATTGTATTAAACGAATTGAAACTTAAAGATGTTGTGGTAAGGTTGATTTTGCAATGAACACTTTTTAACCTTATTACAATGTTCACGAGCTACCTATAGTTGCTGTAAACTGCGAGTTATGGAATACTAATCTGTGGTATTGTATTAAAGATCTGTGTTCCCTTATCATCTGGGAAAACCAATTTTCACGTGTATTTTTTCCAATTGATCATAAACCTTAATACAAGTGTAGTAAGCTAGAATTTTCTATAAATACTACTTAAATGTCAACCTAAATAGATTTCGGTTATCCAGATTAGGAATACCCGAAATATCTACCTTCAACTGTTACGTCACAACCGTTGTTAGTATGCATAAGATTTAAATAAAAGTTTTTTTTTTAAAACGGATGTTATATCGGATGCCAAAGCAGCACAGCGGGGAGAAATGAGCGGCATACATGAAAAACAAACAGATTTATAATTTTTATTTAGAATAAACTTAGACCTGCCCTGCCCTTAACATCTTATCCATCTATCACTCGGGCTCCGCATCCGGTTCCGCATCCGTTTTCAGTTTCGGCTCCGGTTCCGGTTCTGGTTCCGATTACCGAATTTAAAACATCTGGTTCCGCTTCCGGTTCCGATAAAACCATATCTGTTACATCCCTGGTTCATAGGAGGTTTAGGTGTTTTAAATAAAATTGATATTGATCGAGTTGAATGTCTTCTAAGTAATCCCATTACAATTTATTTAGTTTGTTTATATAAACAACATTAAATAAACAATATAAAGGCATGATTTTCTGTACATCGCGTACGCTCCAGTGGTTACACTACAATTTGTTTATGTATAAACAAATCTGTAGTTATATCCTGCTTTCTATTTATTATTGACTTAGCAGCAGAGCTGAATAAGTAGTTACCTATAAGTTAGTTTCTCTGATATCTCAATTGGAACTGTATTTCTTTTACAATGTATTATTTTTCGGTCTGATTGTGGTTTTGCTTACTTTTTTTTTATTTTTTATTGGTAAAAATAAAAACGCATACAAGTCATGAATACAATAATTAAACAAACACACAAGTATTTAAAACTTGTTAGTAAGTGCACATATGTTACAGTCAGTGATTTCTTTGCAGAAATTCGTTTATTATAACATTTAATGCCCATTAACTCGTTAATCCGTTAATCGTTAATTAACGAACTTAACCATCCATGTATCGGATTAACTTTTAAGTTAACTTGCAAAATTATTAACGGACTCATTAACCTCCGCTAACAGTCCAAAGTTCCGTTAATCCTTTAACTAAGTACCTATTTTATCAAAGGAACACCACGCCGCCGCGCCGCCGCGGTTCAAAAATAGATTGGGGCGGTGTAGGCGCGAGCTATAGGCGCTGAGTGAGACAGACGACGCAAGTGAGGCGCGTCAGGAGATACCGATTAACGTTAACTTACGTTAAATGGCCCGATGTAACCGCTTTAACGTTTAACGAAGTTAACTTTTTTTAACGGATTATCGATTAACGAAGTTAACTATTTGGTTAACGGAGCTATGAAAATAAGTTAATATAAATATATCATGAGTATCAACGAGTGCATATCATATTTAATTTCGCTTTAATCTTGACATCTAGTATGGTGCTTAATCTAGAAAACATAAGTTCCATGTGTCTTTGATTTATACTAACCATAACGGCATAGGGTTTTTTTTAATGTAATTAATTCGTTACTGCATATGTAAATATACTTTAGCTGTGTAAATATTATTGTAGTGCCATTTTTGTAAAATATACATGTTTTCCCGTAATTCAGTAGGTTAGGTAATGCCAAAGTTGTAAATAAATAAGCTTATAAGGTACATTGGTGTAATAAATATTTTGAACACTTATTTATAATTTTTAACCTTTTACCCACATCGGGTCATTCTACTTTTTCATGGCCAGTTTTCTATTAAAAAAAATCTATGGTACGTATTGAATTAGTATACAAAGATAGGATTTCGAAATAGTACCTGAACCTAATAAAAGGAATTTACAGGTAAAAGTACTTAAATATTAACATATTGCTGTAAAAGGTGGGTAACACAGTGGTAAAAACCATTTTTTCACACAAGCGGTGCAACATCCAAGGACCACTGAGTTACTCGATTTATGGATATTAGCTGTGGTTCGTTAATTACCAAAACTATCGGAAGTGATACTGCAATTGAGCGTTTTTCTAAATAACAATACAATAATATGATTTCTGAATAGTATTCCAAAATTTGCATTTAAGAGCGCTTTAATAAAATGTAACAGGTCCACTAGCGCCACTCGTAAATAAGTGTAATTATTTAAATTTAACGATATGTAACTAAAAAAGGGGGCCGTTACGTACAGTAGTTTGTATTTAAGTACTTTTTGAATTCATCAAACTAGTTATTACGTTGCTGGATTCGTCAATCTCTGCGTCCAAAGTTAAAACGGCCGTTTTAATTTTGAGCTCATAGAGAGAGCAATCTAGCAAAGTAAAAAATAGTTTAATGGATTCAAAAAGTACTTAAATACAAACTACTGTACGTAGCGGCCCCCTTTTTTAGTTATATATCGTTAAATTTAAATAATTACACTTATTTACGAGTGGCGCTAGTGGACCTGTTACATTTTATTAAAGCGCTCTTAACAAAAAGTGTCTGTAAATTATGAACATGAAAAAGTAGAAGGGCCCACTCGTGTATTTTTTAAGAGGCATCATAAAATGTGTTTAAGTATTTTTACACTACATGTACAATACCTAGTGGTTGTGTCCATAATTATGTAAATTGCATAAAAGTTTGGGGCTTGGACTACATCTAGCACTTTATACTTTAGACCACATCCTCTTTTTAAGTGAGGAGATACCATGAATGTTTATGAACCACCAATACGAAGCTCTCCACTAAAATACCCGTTTTGCATTGAACACAAACAGTGGCGCTACCACGAACAGCAAACGAAGTTTTCCCTCTCTGTCGCACTTGCAAGTTTGCATATAAGTGAGACAGAGAGGGAAAACTTCGTTTGTGATTCGCGGTAGCCCCTCAGGGCTCGGAAACCGGTTTCGTCTGCATACAATTAACCGGTTACAAATTTCGGTTAATTGCGTTTCACGATATTTTTTCGTACTTTAAATCATTTATTCCATAGATGAAGGCTAACAGAAGCAAATATTAATTTCAAAATGGAGATATGACCACCCAAAGAGCAATGGAAAGAGCTATGCTCGGGGTTTCTCTGTGTGATAGAATTAGGAATGAAGCTATCCGTAGCAGAACTGGGGTCCGACATAGCCTTCAAAATTGCGAGACTTAAGTGGCAGTGGGCAGGGCACATTGCTCGCAGGACTGACGGTCGATGGGGCCAGAAACTGCTTGAGTGGCGTCCACGCACCGGAAGACGAGCTGTCGGTAGGCCTCCGACAAGGTGGAGTGATGACCTGGTGAAGGTCGCGGGAATCCGGTGGAAACGAACGGCACAGGACCGGTCTAAATGGCGAGCCTTGGGGGAGGCCTATGTTCAGCAGTGGACGTCTTTCGGCTGAAATGATGATGATGATGATGATGGAGATATGACAAGTACTTCAGGAGGCATTTTTCAAAATAGTTTCAGAGCCCTGAAAACAAAATTAGAGCGTGTGGTCAAAGAGTTAAATAAGTACTACTTTCACTGTAAAGGTAAATGGTGCAATATATTGCTTTTATAATTTCCTCTTTTTATTTGGCCATATTTAATTAAAACAGCTATCGTTAACAGCAATACCGTAAACCGGGGTTACTTTTAAATTCAGGGGCGACTTTTAAAATCTAATTTTAAAGCCGTATTTCTAGTTTTTATTTGGTTAACCTGGGTCTGTGTCATACCTTGGTATATTTCCTAACTATGTACATACTGAACTGAATCAAATTAGAAATACTTAGTGATGATTATATTAGTGTTCTTAATCTATCAAAGTGGCCCCGTTTTTTCCTAATGTCACCTCAGTTTACGGTACATATTATAAAAATGTGATAAAACCAATAAAAGACGCTAAGCGTTTGTATCAATTTCCAATGTTTAAGTGTAAGGGTAACTTGTAATAAATAATATTATACAAGATATGTCATAGTTTTATTTCAAACAAAAGGTAAAATCAGTCAAGCGTATAAGTAGCATCCTAAATATATTTTACAAAAGCATGTGTTTTTTTAATAATATTATTAAACACTGGAACAGCAAATTCCCTAATAAACAAATTGCGTACCTGAAAAGGTACTATTAATAGTTTTTAAAATTTAACCCCATTATTCATAAACGTCTATCAAACCTATATTAGTTAACTAGCCGCTAAAGTTCGATTGTCCTTATCTGTCACTTTGACACATGTGCTTGTGAGACAGTGACAACAGACATTTTAGTTAGCAGAGGTTTGTTAAGTTTTATGAATAAGGGGGTATGTCGACATCGGCATTTCATAATCATAATCTTATTTTTCATAATCAAATATAACATTTCCACAGATGTTATTTGCAAAATAAGAGGTTGATACCCTGGTAGGGCATAGCAAAAATATCTTACAGACTAAATTTATTTGCCCTTATTATAGCAACCCGTTATGACCCGTATCTCGTTTGTGATAAGGTTCACAATGGTCAGATAATCGTGTCATTGTCATCCAATACCTACTTACACAATATATAAATACATCTAAAATACTTCACTTATCAACTGGGTGACTGGGTGTGTGAGCATATCTAGTAGCATCCACTAGACATTTCAATAACAAAATTCATTTTTATCATATACCACACATATTAGACAAAAAGTTATAATTCCACTTTTTCATGACCAGTTCTCTATTACAATAAATATCTATGATATGTATTGAATTGGTGTACAAAAATAGGATTTCAAAATAGATAAAATCACTTAAATATTAGCATATTTCTGTAAAAGGTGGGTAACACAGTGGTAAAACCCATTTTTTCATACAAATGGTGAGACATCCAAGGACCACTGAGTTACTCGATTTATGGATATTAGCTGTGGTTCGTTAATTACCAAAACTATCGGAAGTGATACTGCAATTAAACCTCTTTCTAAATAATAATACGAAAATATGAAGTGAGGGCCAAGTATTACAAAATATGCATTTAAATAAAAATTGACTGAAAATTAAATACATGAAAAATTAAAAATTTTGAAAAACCCACGACGGATGTACAGTGAAGAATGTTTACTGCAGCGCCCCCTGGCGAGTTATCATCGTAACACCTAGCTAAAATTCGTCCCGACTAAACTACAAACCTATTGCAGAAAACCGTTTCTGAATCCGTCAAGCTGTTTTGATGATATTGATGTGCACACACAAACAAACAAACAAACAACCTCTTACCCTAAACGCATATACCTTCTCCGTTCCGTCGTGGGTAAAAAGTAGCCTCGTGGCGCCCAAAGATTTTTTTGGCTCCTCTTTAACTATGACCCGACTGTCCTTCTTATAGGACATAATAGTTACAGTCATATCCGCCCAAGATTTTGAGTTGAAATTTGTATTTGTGAATTTGCGTATGTTTGAAGTGAAACTTTCAGGGTATAATTATGATTATATTAGCATGTGTTTTTAAATTCAATTATTTGTCTACCTTTTGATCTTTACAAAGACCACTGGGCCTCAATTACTAGATTTACAGAGTTTATTAATATGACCTTCTGAAAGGCGCGTGGGCAGTAATTGAAGGTTAGTTGAAAAAAGTGCTGGGCTGGAGCCGCCATGCTTATTTTGGTTTATCAAAAGGCGCGTGGGCGCCACGAGGGTAGAATGGCTGAGGTACCTCAGTAATATATCCCCAGTGTCTTGTGGTAAGGAACTTTCTCCATCTCTTCCGCATACTTGCGCCGGTAGCACCACAGATAATAGTCGATGTAGCTAGAGTTGAGCTCTATGGCTGCCGTGCTGTAAGGTTCTAGCTTCTTCTTTAAGAGTTCTACAGCGTGGATGGAGCAGCCACGGATCTCTACTTCTTCCTCGGAGCCGCTTGGAAGGATCTCATCTGAAAAAATACATAAATCATCATCATCATCATCATCCTAGCTTATCCCAGTACAGTTGCATCCTGAAGGATGCCCGGGGTCCGCTATCTAATTCCAATTTGGCGTAGGTACTAATAATAAATAAATAAATATTTGTGGACAATCTTACACAAATCGACCTAGTCCCAAACTAAGCAAAGCTTGTACTATGGGTACTAGGCGACGATATACATACTTGTATAGATAAACATATACTTAAATACATAGAAAACATCCAAGACTCAGGAACAAATATTCGAGTTCACACAAATAAATGCCCTGACCGGGATTCGAACCCGGGACCTTCAGCTTCGTAGGCAGAGTCACTACCAACTAGGCTAAGGCGGTCGTCAACTACTAGTTTTTATGGAAGCGACTGCCATCTCACCTTCCAACCCGAAAGAATACATAAATAATTAATGATATAATCAAGACCGCCAAACTGAAGGTGGGACTGGGCCCTTATGCATCCGGAAAGATGGGCGAAAATAAGTACGCAGGGGACCCCACAAGATGGCTGCCGGAACAGAGGCAAACCAAAAAGGAGATGGCGGGACGACCTGGATGCATTTTCCTTAACTTGGCGGGAGCATGCTAACAATAGGGCCGAATGGAGGAAAAGAGGGGAGGCCTTTGCCCAAATAGAAAAAAAAACACGTCAAACGGTTATTAATTACTATAGAGATAACTACCAAAATAGTATAACAATTCTAATGAATATTCAATTCTAATGAGTATTGAGTAATCTCAATACTATCAAAAATGTGGCCAATAATTTAACAATGTTAGATTTTGAATTTTCTCGCTTGGAAAGTGAAGTAGTTTTTTGAACGGACAAATTTCATACTACACACCATGAAACTTATTCAACGAGGGCTATCGCGTATGAATTCGCCGCTAGAGGCGCTAGTGTAGCGTGAGGTCTTCGAAATGTCAAATGTCACTTTGTGGTTGCGCTACGCGGGTTAATATCTAATTGGAACAATATGGTGACTATTTTGCAATACCTGAGCTTGATTATGGCAAATATGAGTTACGGGTCAATGACTGTCAGTGCTTTGAGACAGTTTTCTCTTTCGGAAACTTATGTCCTCCTTTTTTCCGAACAAAACGTGTCTGCGCTACAATGCGGGATGTTCGATATTTTTACGGTACGGTTTTAAGGTATTAAATATGATTTAAATGTAAACTTCGTCATGCCCATAATAACCAATAACAATTTTTGACAGTTGGAGTTTAGGTACTCAACAGTGGCGCCAACTGGTGAGCACAAAAACGATAGCCCTCATTGCAATAAGCAGTGATAACGATAGCAATAAGTGTTATTTACGACGTGAAATACAAGCGAGGAAACATCGCCACTGTTATGGGCACCTTTGCACCGGAAACGGCGAGGGGCGGTCTATTTCATTATATAAAAATAAAGTCATACAATATAAAAGGGTCATTGTCAGTTGCAAAAACAAAAGTCGTCTCTCCGGTGGTCAATAGTTAACGGCTTATGTGCATGTAAGTTATGTTTTTATTACATGGATTTATAGCAACGGAGACACTGTTTATGCGGGTTACTAGAACAATCCAAAATTAAGCTTTGTAGCCCACAAAGCTAGCTGCTAGCTAGCTAGCTGTAGCTTTGTTGTACTTTTGATATGTCCACAGAAAAGACGCGCACCTAAATCTGACAATGACCCAAAACAAAAATTAAATAAAACAAATGAAGTAAGATAATGTCCAAAAATCGTACCACTCTTCAATATCTCCATTAGTTCATCACTGTAACACAAAGCCCCGAAGTACCTCAGCACCTGCGGAACCCTATAATCAGCAAACATCGTCAACTTATCAATATCCTCAAACTCTCCCCACCCTTGCTTGTCAAAGAAATTCCACAGATCAGCCACTAAGATTTGCGCCCTTTTATAAAAAGCCACTTTTTGATCTTTATAAACCGCCTCGTCTCTAAAACAAGGGAATTCCTCAACTATAATCTTTAGCAGCTTCACGGCGGATTTATTGGCCTCTTTCACACAAGTCTGGAAAGTTCCATTGTATTTCTGGAGGAGTATGGTACCGACTTCGTGAAGTACTGAAAGTCTTTCAGTGAAGAGCGGGATGGTGGTATCGTTGTGTCCACGCATGATGTGTTGAAGCTCGTCTTTGGTGATTGTGGAGTAAAATGAGGGGTTTGTGATGTCATGCCCTTCCTGAAAATTAAAAAAAGTAATTGTTTTCAACCAGTTGTTTGTGTGTAATATTCGTCTTGCTCAGGATTGTTTCATGAAAGAAATATCTTCCAGCAAGATTCCTTCTGTGAGGCGAGGCATGGAGGCGGCGTATTTTCACTGAGTGCTTTGTAGCATACGCCATATATTAATTTAATATTCGTCATTTACAATTTAATTTATTCAAGTTAAACATTAGCTTAGAGTGTGCTTGGATTGCTTGTTTTTTTTTTCTTTTTTCTATTTTAACATTCTTGTTCCAATAACGTTTGTAATTGTGTACGAGTGCGCACTTTAGTTCAGTATATACACTCTGGCGCTATCTGTGAGATCCTGTAATTGGCTCTGCTGTTAATATGCATGTTGTTACATTGTTTGTACTGCTGTTGGTTCTCCTAATATAAATAAATAAATAAATATCTTAGAGAAGTAATCTCTTAATAAAATAACACCATAATTTTACCTTGATAGCTCTATGCAACGCCGCCTCCAATGCATAGTAACCTGTGTGTCCATCCACCGTCCACTTCACAGTCCCGCTGTAGGACCAGAAGCAGAAATTAAGTGTGTCACAAACAAACACCCAGTCCACTGCACGGGGGTGGTCTTTTGACGGATGGATCATATCGGCGCCAGTTTCCGGGATCTCCAGGCCTTTCAACATCTGGAACAGTACATGAGTTCATCATCATCAATATTAAGTGGGCCTGGTCCTCTGTTGTTGCAGCATTCTCCATTCCAATCTATCTTGGGCCTTCGTCTTCACTTCCTGGTATGTGTGGCTACAGATTTTGTTTTGATACACTAGATTTGTCTAATTTGTCATAAGAAAATGCCTTTAGACGTCCAAGGCACATTCGTATCACAGAAAATCAGTAAAGTGAGATGGATTCCTGAAGAATATGTCGAAACAAAATGTTATGAGTTACTTTCATGAAATTACATTGAATACTAAGACAAACATTCAGCCGAATATTTGGCCAAACTGTTGCTGGACCAAATATATACGGCGAAATTATTCGGTTCAACATAATGCCCATTTGAACTTCGGTTTTGTCCCTACTCACCCCATTTTACAGTACCCAATTTTTTTTTTTATCATTTATTTGTGTTCTACAATTTGCATTGTCACTTTTCTATTGGACGTGTTTTTACAGTATTATATTCTGTTTGAGTGGTTGGATGTCACCCACAAGGATTAAGCTGAAAATCAGCCGCCAGACTGTAGCATCAAGCTGAGCTTGATCCCTTTTGTTGGCACACAATTTAGGTACATATTTTTCTTTCCGCCACCCGTATTTGGGGTATCTCTAGTGCCTATGCAAATAAATATTGTTAATGGGTGGATCAACTATTCTTTGTTGCTCGTTACCATGGTAACGTCTCCTGAGTCACTCTTTAAAACTGTGATTTTATAGGGTTTAAATCTACCAAACATGAGTTTTAGCCAAGAGCATAAATCCATTTGGACATGGGTCATCTCTCAAGCATGCTTGAAGTCCATATTATAAACATTTTTCTAAGAGACGGTTACTATTGTCTCCTCGCTGACGGAACAGAATAACAACAAGAAAAAGTTGATTGACCCTAATATCGCCTTGCGAGTCACTTTAGAGCTCACAGACGAAAAAAACCGTAATGGCTAGGGTCGCCGTCATCGAAACCGATTATAAATAAATATTTTTCTCTTTCATAATCAAAGTATGCATTATGTTTAAAAGTAAAACAAATATAATTTATATAAGAAATCTGTAAAAAAAGAAAAGCTTTTATCAAGTAACTCTTATCTTGAGTACCTAGATTACACGATATTTACCTCTTCGCACAGCTTATCAAGCCCGTCTTCGTCTATCTTCACATGCGTTGCATGTTTAGCGATGAACTCACCGGCTTCAGCGGGCCACAACATCTTAACCTGTAAATGTATGAATTGGCTTGGTTGAAAAGCACTGTTTACGAAATGACGAAGTAAAAGTACTGTTTATAAAACAGAGCCAAAGAACTCGTCGTGTTGAACAACAACAGACTCATAGTATCTTTTAATAGAACATAACGTAGTTCCTTCGCGTAGATCCGAAAGAAAAAGCACGCCATACATTATAATAGAAATGGAGGGGCTTACCTACCTTAAGTTTCGTTAAGTGGTAGTACAATATTACCAAAACGATTAAGTTTTCAAAAACTGGTGCGAGCGCGCCAACTTGATGAGATCACTAATAATAATGGAAACAATGAAAATGAACCTTAAAAATGACAATCACATGACGGTGTCAGTATCGAGACTAGTTGAACTATTTCATTTACTTAAAAAAACTTTTAAATACGTTCCTTAACTAAATTTATGACTGATTGAAAATAATTAACTAAAACACATATGAAATATAGTTTTTTACATGACAGACTTACAAAAACCGTCATAAAACAAAGTATTAAACTTTGAAAAATAGTTTTGTAAAACCGGTTTAAATATGTTTCAAACAATGATTGATTTTTTATTTTGGTTATGGCAATCATATACAATTGAACTGTCACTGTCACTGTCTGGACGTCTGTCGTCTGTCGTTAACCTCAAAATATCGCGTCTCGATTGCTTGTGTGGTGCTTGTGTGAATAATAAAAAGGGTCGAAAATTTTGTTTAGATACACTAGATTTGTCATAAGAAAATGCCTTTAGACGTCCAAGGCACATTCGTATCACAGAAAATCAGTAAAGTGCGATGGATTCCCGAAGAATATGTCGAAACAAAGTGTTTCTTTACCGGCAGTTGGGACGACGACGTGAATTCCGTTAAAGTTTGGAGTCTCGAGAGCCAAGAGGATGAAGAAGTGGAATATCCTAAATGCCTATCGGAGTTTAAAATTGAAGGAGACGTCACTGATATTAAATTTACTAGTAAAAACAGAATAGCGGTGTCTTCTTCAGACGGAGATGTTAGGCTGTTGGAAATCAGTATGTACGAGAGATCCCAGCCCTTAAAAGAGGTTTTTAAATGGGAGAAATTACACAAATTTGGGTAAGTCCTAACCTTGCCCATATTATGTACTACCTAATCTTTTGTTCAAGCTCCAGTTTAATTTCAATATAGGTAGTTTGATTTGTATAAGTACTGTAAAAATCCGGCCAAGTGAGTGTCGAACTCCACACGTTTAAGGTTCCAAACCAACCGCAAAATTAATTGGTTTTAATAAGAAAAATAAGGAGATTTATTATTATTATTATTATTATTATATATTTTAGACAGGCAGCTGACGCTGATACGTCTAAATCATAGTTCACTTGGCACTGGTTAGCACTGCTTAGATCTTAGTTTGTCAAGTTTGTTTTTAAACTGATTAACACTGTTAGCGTTCACTACTTCTGAGGGTAATTTGTTCCATGACTTTACTATTCTATTAGAGATTAAGTTCTTGCCGATTTCAATGGAAATATTTTATCTATCAATATATTCGTATTTGTTGGTAAAATACACATTACATTATGACTAAATTTTAAGTTTATAGGTTAATGGGAAGTTAGTAAATTCTTCACAACAAAATTTTGTAAAAAAGCTTACTTTGGTGACTTCTCATTCCTTAAAAGAATATGGTATCTATCTACTTAATTTATTTAACTTTAATGAGCTCTAAATAATGATAACCCACTTAATGGGGTAGGTCAAAACATTTTTTGCACCCTTTAGCTGTATGCGAGCCCTTAAAAACATTTAAAAATAAGTTTTGATAATTTGTATGGCTTGAGTCAACATGATGCTTACAGTCCAGTGGCGTGCTACCAAAGGGCTAGGCGGGGCAGTGCCCCAGAGCCCCCAAGCTCTGGGGGCCCCCAAAACCTGATTAGCAAACCTATTTAGTTTAGTTAGTAACATGTTAATAAGCAAAGTTAAAAATGCAATGCTATAAATGTTACAAACGCAGAATTAAGTCCCTAATCCCTTGGCTATTAATACTATTATAATAATCTGTACTATTAGTGTGTCTGCCCAGAACCTTAAAATGTTATATTCTCGCATTAGCTAAGTAAATACAATACATACAATACAAATGTTACTTAAGTAAATATAAATGGAGCCTCGTCTGCCAACAAACTGCACTGTGGTTTGGCAGAAGTGCGTAAGTTGCGTAAACATTTGTTATTTATGTGAATAAACTATTATTTATTATTATTTTATTATTATTATTGTACTACCGCAAAATTCTCCCACGTTCGGAATCTAAATAAAATAGGTTGCAACACTTGCAACACTACTTTAGTCATGGCAACTCATTACAAAAATATGTTTAGGGACCCCAGTCTTTTCTGCCCCAAGGCCCTTGGTCACCTCGCTACGCCACTGTTACAGTCGTGAGAAATCTGCTTCTCAATTAGACATAATATAACAGATGAGCCGAGCCACCTACCTTTCAATTGTTTTTGTATACTTTGTTTTTTTATCTGTTTTGGTTGCCTGTAAATGTATACAATCATTGAATAAACATCTTATTATTATTATTTTTTTAGATGATTATGATTGGTGACAAAAATTAATGTAAACCGTAAAACCTTTACACTCTCCCCTTTTTTGATGAAGTGATCTTCAATGTTCTGTAATTGGATATTAATGTTTAAATAATTTCATTTTGTATTTTCACAGAGAAGACAGCTGTTGCTGCACGGCGGTAGCCACCATAGACAGTGACATAGCAACGGTGGGGGAGGACGGCAACATCAATTTCCTGAACGGTCACCGAGGAGACGTGCTCCGCACGGTCACTGGCGCTGACAGTTGCTCTCTACATTCTGTCTGCTATCTAAAATATAATGAAGTGAGTGTGAAGCTATTATTTACTACATTTTCAGCTCCTACCATGTTAGTTATTATTTTGCTGTAGATACTCAGGTAACATATAAGACACACAACATATAAGATAGGTAAAATGTATAATCGGAATCTTAGAAAAACATCGTCACGAAAAATGTTTGTTGAACCGAGATCACTTAATAATTACTACGGACAAAGAACAAGAGGGTACCTGATACCGCGCATTTACAATAGAATCATATCAGAGAACGAGTGTAAAACAAAAATTATATTTAAATCTAAAGTAAAGGCGTGTTTGATGCATACTTTCATTGAAGAAAGTGAAAGTAGTTAAGTGGCACAAATACCTAATGTTTTTATCTATCTTTCTTAATGGGATTAAGGTAAATGACCCGATGCTTGACATTGCCTCTTTGAGTGACACTCAATTGTCTGTCATTTGTGTTGTCATTGCGATTTAAAACATCTGTTTATGCGGTGGGAGGCAGTGGGCCATTTAACGCGAGTAGATATAAGATGTTAGTTTTTAATATAATAGCCTAGTTTAAACGATCAAATGTAAAAAAGAGTGCTGGCTTCGCCAACAAACTGTTTTGCAGTTTGGCGAAAATATTTGAAGTGTTTTGTTATTGTATCTTGTGGCTTAAATAAAAAAAAGGTATTATAATAAATACAAACTTACAAGTCTATTTCAACACATTAAAAGCAGCTTAGTGCAATCATACACAAGTCTGTGAGAGCAATATGTCGTCATAATATTCATTTTCCTTTTTTACGGTTCCGCACCCAAAGGGTAAAACTTGACCCCTATTACTAAGACTGCTGTCCGTCCGTCCGTTTGTCACCAGGCTATATCTCATGAACCGTGATAATTACACAGTTGAAATTTTCACACATGATTTTTTTAGAATAAAGGAAAAATTGAAAAATTTAGGCACCAAGCAAGATTCGAACCTGCGACCTCCTGGCACTCGCGGCCAGTCGCTCTAGCCAACTGAGCTATAGGTGCAATCGCCACCCAGTCCCAAATTCATCAACCGTTCCCTCGTATTAAGCTGCCTCCCTTAAGGCGTTTGTATAAAATATAGTTCACAGATGATGTATTTCTGTTGCCACTATAACAATTAATACTAAAAACTCCCATACGAGTAAGGTATAGAACCCTTCGTGCGCGCGTCCGACTCACACTTGGCCCGTTCTATTTTCATCTTGAGATAATACTGCTCCCTTCCAGATAATCACCGGAAACCTCCGCGGCCACATGAAGATCTGGGACTCCAGGTCCACTGACAACAAACCATCGGCGTCCTTCCTGCTGGCAGGCGACGAGCTGGCCGCCACCTGCATCGTCAGCCACCCAACGCAGCCCCACATCATCCTCGCTGGCAGTGAATCAGGCTCGCTAGCCATTTGGGACCTACGCATGAACTCCTTCCCTACATCATTACTCAGTGCTCATGCCGCCAGCGTGACAGAGATGCAATTCCATCCCGTGAACCCCTCAAAAATGATCTCGTGTTCCGTTTCCGGTGAGATTTGGGAGTGGAACATGGAAGCGATGATCAGGACTACGAGGGGTGAGGATAGTCAGGTAACAACGTGGATGCCTTTGGAGGATAAAAACACTATGGTGGTTAATTCGTTGATGCCAACACTTCATAAGTCAATTAATACTGTGCATTGTGACAGGGGGAAAATCTTGTGCGGTGCGGACAATGAAGCTGTGTATCTGATAAATAATTTTAAGTATTAATTTTTAACTATTACCGTAAAACTACCCAATTATAGTCCAGTTAATTATGGAATATGAGTCAGGAAGAGAAACAAGCAATTCAACTACAAAATACTTTTTTCTACTCGTCGCTTTACAGTTTGAATTAAGATATCGTAGATGAAACTAAAATCACATACATTTCTCTATTGGTTCCCTTCAAGTGAACTCTTATGAAATAGACCAATCACGTGTCGCCTTTTACTGTACTCTTATGAAATTGGCTAATCACGTGTCGCTATTACAGTACTCTTATGAAATTGACCAATCACGTGACGCCGCGGCATAGAACAGAAGACATCAACGAGCGTCCCACCCATGTGCCTAAACTTCATTTTCGCAAGACTAGTCTGTTTAATTGTTTCGGTTTGTTTAATTCATTTCCGTTGACTCGTAGAAAAAATGGTGTATACAATAGTTATATAATTAGCTTTTTAAGTCTCGAACCTTACTTAGACCACTCGGCAAGCCTCGCGATCTCATCGCGGTTCTCGACTAAAAAAGCATACATTATATAACGATTGCATAAACTATTATTTTAACTTTTACATATAGATCCGCCATAGCTAAGTTACAAGTAGCAAGACCACAGATAAGTGTACCAGTAGTGTTGCGACACGTAATGTAGGGATTTCTCATTGCCTCCACAACACAGTCCACCCAACTATACTCCAAATTTACTCGTACTTGCTTATGTAAGAAGATTATTACGGATAATGTCTGAGGTGAGTCATGGACCTAATTAAACAAATTTAAATAAAAACCTTTCAAATCCCTGATTAAAAATCCCGAATTTATATTGACATAAATGAAGGAGTTATCTTTTTGACCATAGTTGGGTGATTTGACTATAGTTGGTAGGTTTTATGGTACTATTCTTTCGCATGGTGGACCGCGGATCTGCGAACCAGGTTTATAGAAAATGTCACGGCATGCGTAGTGATAAATCGTGTTAAACGGTGGATCAACATTTTTGTATTGTTATCTTGGCCCGTTGTCCAAGGGACACTGGTGACGCAGTTTGTTCAAAAAATGTTGTATTAAGTTCTACTAACATGCTTAGTAGATGGACCATTATGGAAATAGCTTATAAGTACCACAAATACGTATAACTGATAAACTAAAATAGCATAAAACCACTTTTGTATTCGAATTTTGTCCCCTGGACAACTAGACGTAACCACGGCAACGAGTGGCACTAAAAATTTGATTCACCCTTAACTATAATGGCTCTGAAAGCCGAAAATGATTCCATTGTTTCATAAGTTACGCTAGTATTTTTTCTGGCTGGCAGTATAGTCAGCCAAATGTCAGTGTTATTCTTAGCCTAAGGCGCATATTTGTCAGTATGGTATATGCTTGATATATAGCTTTTGTCTGGATAATGCTGGTTAAGCCGTGGTTTCCGGCGAAAAAAATAAACAATAGCATTATTTTGTAATGCGCCCGGGGATCCCAGGGACGGGTTGGGGGATGTTAAATGATTGAAGTTAGAATCTACCAAGCAAGTTACACTTAAGCGGCAATTACACTTCGTCGTTCGCCGCATGCTGCATGCGGCGACCGCAAAAGTGTAAAGAACACGTTAGTCGGCCGCATTAGGCGATCGACAGCTGCCAACGCTTATAGGTAGGCGGACAGACTGAAATGAAATGAAATTATTTATTCTTCAATTTAGGCATGTTACATGCACTTATGAATGTCAAAAAAACTACCACCGGTTCATAAAATAAACCTCTGCCTCGAGAAGAACCGGCGTAAGAAACTCGCCGAGGTGTCATTTTTTCAAAACAATATACAATGTATATAAAATAACAGTACCATAATACTACAGAATTCAAATGCTATAATATAAACATACATACATATTGTTTAATATTAAAGACAAAATATTTCTGTGTTAGATTACTTGTGCGGGACGCTATCACTGCCAAACATCTATGATATAATCGTTTATCTTATAATATGCTTTTGAAATAAGTGTCTGTTTCACGACAGACTTAAATTTAGAATCCGTAAGTTCAGTAATGTGTCTTGGAATTTTATTGTATAATTTTATACAATTTCCCAAAAACGACTTTTTCGCCTTCACTAGTCTATAAAAAGTTATTTTGAGTTTCCCAGTGTTCCTTGCAGTCATTAACTTATCAGTATTCGTTGGGAAATTGTATAAATTCTTCCTACTAATGTAAAGACGACGTTTGTTGGCCTAAGTAGTTTAAAATGAATTCGGCGACCGCATTAGGCGAACGACGAGGTGTAATTGCCGCTGCGACGCGACGCGAGTAGAGAAAAATCTACGCTCCTCTTTCTATTCCGCACAGTTTGAGCGAGACAGGAATCGCCGAGTCGCGCGAGATACGACTTGGCAGCAAGTTGTGCTAGCCTACCTGTCTTTGTATACTACCATATTGTATTTAATAGGTATTGAAGAATGACCAAATCTCCATCACAGTGACAAAAGTATCTAAACTCTTTTATGCGGAATGAGTATGATTATAAGTCACGTACAGATGTTTTTGAGCATTCCTGCATGTTAATATATGTGGGTCATTGTCAGATTTAGGTTTGCGTCTTTTCGGTGGACATATCAAAAGTTAAGGGCCAAATAGCTTAATTTTGGATTGGTCTAGTAACCCGCATAAACGGTGTTTCCGTAACTAATAAATCCATGTAATAAAAACATAACTTACATGTACATAAGCCGTTAACTATTGACCACCGGGTGGACAACTTTTGTTTTTATAAGTGACAATGACCCATGTACTCTGA